>VYXC01007591.1:132131-179007 GCA_013397175.1 Platysteira castanea | reverse complement strand
CTCTTCCTCCTCCTCCCCCCCCTCCCCTAGGGCGGATCGTCCCCCGGCCTCCCTGTATGTGAGAGACGGGGCCGGCGCCTCGCACGGAGCCGGGAGCCGCCGCGGGAGGAGCGGAGGCTTCGGGGAGCGCTTCCTGCCCACCGCCCGCACCGCCGGGCGCGGCAGCCCCAGCATGGAAGCCATCGCCAAGTACGACTTCAAAGCCACGGCGGATGACGAGCTGAGCTTCAAACGGGGGGATATCCTTAAGGTAAGTAGAGGGGTCGGGCTCGGGAGTTCCCTCTTTACCCCTGAGCTGTTCAGTTTCTCTCTGAGTCTCTTCCTGTCCGTCTGACGTGACCCTCTTTTGGGTCCCCAGAGAACGCCATCTCATTTTATAGGGAGTCTCAAGATCTCCTAAATCCCAGTCACACCTCTCTGTGACCAGGGAAGGCTGTTTTGTTTCAGTATTAGGCATCCATCCCGAAGTCTCTTAATTCTCTCTTCTGAGACTGGAATATTTGAAAACTTAGTCATAAACACGGCAGCAAATAAGCAGAAGTACAAAATAAAGGGGAATTTGGTGTAGAGATTATGAGAGGAAGCCCCATAAAGTAATCAAGATCAATTTGGTATTCCTTTTCTTTGCCTCCTGCCAAGGATTCTAATATCAAAGAGCAGTGATTGGATTATTTCTTAGTAGATAATCTTTTAGCATCAGGCTGTCAAATATTGAAGCTGAGTTTTATCTTCAGTCCTGATGAACTCGAGTGATAAGCTTGTGGCTGAATATGTAATGGATCTGTGCAGATGTAAGTGAATGTTGGAGTGCATTAGAGGAATTTTGGTCTACAGTTCTTTCAATATATCTAAGGCTTTTTAGGCTTCATCTTGGCTATATTACAGGAATTTGAAAAAACAGCTGAATTTCTACAAGCATAGTAAAACTGGACACACAGAACAAGCCCAAAATTTTATTTAGTGGGGGAAGTAAAATACAAAAACCCTTAGTGATTTGGCCTTGGTGAAGTGTAGCTCAGAGCTTTGTAATAAGAGCCATATTGCAAAATGGTTTAATGGAATTCATTCAGAGTCACTATTTTCCTGTAAAGTTGAGCTTTACCTTCCCAGTGTGATATTTTTGGTGTTAAGGTATTTTTAAGCTGCTTTTTTTCTAAAATGCTTGGAGTAGAAGCACTTTTGAGAAGTGCCTTTTCTGCAGATGTAAGGCTGTAACTGTGTGTATTCTGACAAATCAAGTCCTGCAGACCTCAGTGGGATTACTCATCTGCTCAGCATTTTGCCAGGGAAGGGCTTGATTTTAACTACTATTTTAAAACAAGCTGGAAAAATAACCTTTGCATGTAAACCTAATATGTGTCTTTTATAGCTGATATTTCAACTGTGGCTTTGTTAAAACTGTGAGGCCATCAACAGATAAAGGTTGCAAAAGCCTATCATGCTTTGAGATTTTAATTTATAAAATTATTGCATCTGTGTATGTTCTACACATCTCTGGCCCATAATTGGCCTAAACACTCCTGTTAGACCTGTATACCTCAGTGCCATTCTGTGTGTAAATTACCAGGATATTTCCTTGGGCTATTTTTAAATGTTTGAGACCATCAGAATTTGGAAACCTTTTATGATAACCTTGCATTTATTTTTCTTAACCTGAGTTGTATTCTTCTATTTTGGGTTACTACTAGCTGCCCTCAACTTTTATGGTGTAGTTGAAGTAGAGCATAGCTGAAGTCAGCTTGTAGAAAACGCTGAACAGGAAGGAAAAATTAAGTATAATGAAATACAGTTTATTGTAAGGTGTATTCTCAGCTATTTTCATTTAGTTTGGGGTAGAAGTTTGCTTAAGTACATGAAAAAATATAATGAAATGCGCATTTGTTTAAAAATATGTTCTTCTCTAAGAAGTAAAAGAAAAATAACTTTATAGCGTTTTAAAAGTTTAGTCTGTGTTAAAAGTCTTGCATCTGTGCACAGTGGCTGATAGTAAGATGTTCTTGATTCCTATCTACTTGATGTCATCCCATAGATACAAACTGTCACACAAATAGAAACATGGGGGTATGCATGCTGTTACACTGCATTAGTAATTACATTTTTCCTAGAATACAGAGGGATTTTCCTACTTTACCCAAAACCTAGGCTGAACACTTCCCCAAATCATTTATGAACAGTTCTTCAATCTGTTATTGCCGTTCTTTTCAGCTCATATTCATATGAAAATGCTCACACATTTTACATGTTTACTTCATTGATGTATAAACCGAGCCATAGAAATGGTAAATTGCTCATGATTATCACTAAAGTCAGTGGAAGCATCAGGCATTTCAGGAATCCTTCAGCACATAGTTGAGCTGAGTTCTGTGCAGTGTGGTGAGATTCACTGTGTAAAGCTGGTGCATTTCAGCAAATAAATCCAAACGAGTTAGAACTGTTCCAGTTTACCCAAACTGACAAACTTCTGTGGCACTTTGTTGCTTTGAAAAATCTGTTTCACTTCAAATGTGTTTGAGGTTGTGGAATTTCATTTCCACCAGAAATGCCAGGTCTATTAAAGTCTGCTCATGACTGAGAAATCTCAGGGTATCCCAGTCATGTGCCCCATGTGATGTCTCTCATTGACCAGGTCAGTCCTCCTGTCCTCAGAGGAGTTGGGAAGAGGAATAAACTTGTAACATCTTGAATGCACCTGCACCCTGCGCTCTTCAGTGTCCCTTGCTGAGGGCCATGTGTCACTTCATGTGTAGTGAAGCCTTTTAGCTGTGAGACACCTGTGGTGATGCACTCCAGACAACCACGTCAGCCTGATGGCCATTTGAGGATGGCAGAGGATTGATTTGTAGCAAAATGTGTCACACAAGGCAAGAACAAAATCTCTAACAGTTTAATTCCCAGTCCTTGGAAGTCCATGTTTCTCCCTGTGGGGAGAGAAGGCAGAGATGCCCAGTCTGGCTGCTCTGACCTCAGCAGATAACTTGCCTATGATGTCATGTGCCCTTACTGCTGCCTACCCACAGATTCAGGACCTGATTGAATAGCACTTGAACTGGAGCCATTAAGTTGGTTGTTAGTAATCTTGTGGCTGGTTTCCAAAAGTGAGTGAAGATAGTTGACCTTTGGCTTGCAATTGTAAAACAGCTGAGTGAAGAGGAAAAGTGCTTGGCTTTTTTTTTTTTTTTTTTTTGTGGTACACCTTCTTNTGTAAAACAGCTGAGTGAAGAGGAAAAGGGCTTGGCTTTTTTTTTTTTTTCTGTGGGTACTACTGCTTCTATGATTTCTGTAACCCTGGCAGTACAGTGGGTCCCTTACCTGTCTGTCCAGTGGCTCTGTAGCAGTATGTGGTGCTGCCACTCAGAAGATGCTCACTGACAGCTTTCTCTAAACCTCAAATACTCTAAATACTACTTGCTGAGCCTTCTCCTAAGAACGGCAAGATTACTGCTTCCTTCTGTGTCTTCTGACAGTGCTGCAGCTCTCAAGCTCTGTGCTTTTCCTGTTCCTTCACAGGAACTTGCTGGTGACTGGGGTCCTCCTTGGAGGGATGAAGGTGGCCTGTCCTGTTACATTAAAAAGTAAAATAAGGGAGCTGAGGGATTCCTACTTGAAATATTTATTTACTGTTTTTTCACTTTGAACAGTTGACACTTGTCCTGATGCCTTTACAGTCTTCACTCCTTTCATTTGCTGTATGTATTGAAGTTGGGAGGAGTTAAATTCCGTCTCTGTATTTGTTATTCAGGTTTTATGTCCCCCAAAACCATTGGCCTTCATGCTAAGTGGCAAATACCCAGATCTAAAGTGTGGTAATACTTGCTGATGGTTTGGCAGGAACCAGGGGGAGAAAAGAGAAGAAAAAAAATCACCATTCTTTGTCATCACATTGTAATTTCTTTTCTCTACTCCTCCTAAATCTAATCAGAAGTGTAAAGCTAATGCCACGGTGCTCTGAGAGCTGTTTCTGTGTGGTTAATGCAGAAGCAAAAACATGTTAATTAATATCTTAAATATTAGAATTGTTTTGTTTTTAAACTATAAACCACTGCTCCATTTCCTCTTTCCCCTTCTGCCATAGGGTTGGGGCATAGCTGGAAAGTGTTCTTCTGAAGAAGTGAATAAGTTCCTGTTCCAGTAGATGTCAGCATAATTAATTCAGGGGCGCTTAGAGATTGTTTTTATGACTCAAATTGTTCAGGTGGTGTTTTAAGTAGAAGGCCATCATCTTGAATTTTGAGGTTTTCGCTTTTGTCTGACACAGGAACCAGCTTCCTTATGTGCAGAAAGAAGGATTTCCTTGATAGGATTTTGATCACTTCACAATTTTGTTCAGCAAAGTCAAGATTATTTTTCCCATTCTGATCACACACTTGACAGTCACCACAGGTTCTGTCCACATGAGTGTTTGTCACGACACTTATTTTCTTTGTCAGCCCTTAGGAGGATTGAGTGTTTGCAAACAGTTGATGCTGAAGTGGCATTTTCAGTTCCTGCATGAAAACCATTTTTCTGTGTCAGGATACAGTGGAACAGTTTCGAATAGAAGCAGGAATCTGATAAATGAGGGGAGCACTGTCTCCCTTCTGCTCTTTCCCCTCCCTTGTGTGTGACCTCACCTGCACTGGCTGTTATGTCATGGTGTCTGTGCTGGAGAACAGAAATTCATGGCTTGCTGAAGAGACGTGCCAGTATTTTTCCTGCTTTGGGTGAAACTGTCTTCACGTTCATCCTTCCTCTCCCTTCCTTACACACTCCTCCATCATTTCTCATTTGTTATAAGGGGATGGACTCACTGTGGTCTTGATAATTTTAATATGTGAGAATTTATGAATTAATGATTCAGCCAAATTGCAAGCACTATGTGCTTTATAGTGAAATAGGTCAAATATTAGAACAGGTTGCCCAGAAAAGTTGTGGAATCCCCATCCTTGGAGATACCCAGACAAGTCCCTGAGCGCTCTGATCTAATTAGACTTGATTTGAGCAGGAGGGTGGGTTGGGTGACTTCCAGAGGCCCTTCCAAGCTCCATTATTCTGTGACTTAGCTGTGAATGGCAGCTCTGCTGTGTGTGATGGTTGATTTGTAGAGGTGTGCTTAGGTCATGTTCCCTGGCTGGTGGCCTTGAATTAAGATGATAATTGCCATCGATATGTGATCAATATTGCAGTCTAAGATGGCAAAACTGTTAGAACATTACAGAGACATAAAATCAAGTACAATTATCTGAAATGTAGTTGATTTGGCAGCCTGGCAGTTGGAGATATGTGTCACAAAGAGATGCTGCTATAAGGGGCTGCATTCTTCTGATCTGCCAAACTGTTCTTCTGATCTGCCAAAGGCCTGGTTTTAGTGCAAACTTCTCAAATATTATTCGTCTTATGTGTGAAAGTAAGCTGAAGGTGGGTTATGTTCCATTAGCCAACTTCTGTAGGCATCAGGGTGAAGTGTGTGGGAAGGAAATACCTAACCTTCACAAAGTGTGTGTTCTGTATTTGTAGAAGAGCTTGGATCTGCTTAGACCAAGATTGTGTTGCTGAAGGTATTTCTGTGCTGAAGGTATTTCTGTGCAGACATAAATATGGAGTATTCCAGTCTGAAGGTGTAAAGTGGTCTTTGCAAGCCAGGAGTAAATACATTCCTCCTTAAATATGGCATCTTTGTTTTTATTTAGAAGCTTTTTGTGATGATTATTTAAACTTATCCCTGAAAGCGGAGAAAGATGAGCTCTGTGAGCTACCTGAAGGCTGCAGGAGTTCTGAATGTTGAACAAACACTGATTAAAGCTAGTGGTCAGCTCGGCTGATTTTGTGACACTGCCCTAGCATGTGTTGCATTCTGTGATAACCAGGGAGATGGTGCTAATTTGAAGCTCAGCTGCCTTTGCCAGTTTAATGGAGGAGCTGTTACAGCCTCTCTTCGAGGTCCAGCTTGTGATATGCCAGGCGTGACAGACAAGTGTTAGCACAGGCATAGCAGCAGATCATATTTCGGCTTGATAAATTATTTATCTGCTTTGTTCAACCTGCTCATCAAACTGCAACCAACGTGGTGGGCTTTTCTTTTTATTTACTGGCAACACAAAAATGCTGCCTCCCCTCTTTGTTTCGGTGATGTTTCTCTTGTGTTAACTACTGTGATTAGGGATTGTCTGAGAATTTCAGATCAATAAAATCTGTTATTCTTGGACATCCTGGGTGTTAATGAACTAACTTTGATTTAATTTATTGTTTTAAATTAAAATGGTAAAAGCTTGATGACGGCTTGAGGGAAGAAAAGAGGGATTATGATTTTTAGTGGCATGTATAAAGGATTGGGAGTGTATTCATAGATTTCCGTGTTTGTGTGCAGAGCCCTGCTAATTGCTGGAGGAGGGATCCTGTTTGTAATGATATTCAGACTTTTTTGATTTGTCTCTATAATTAATAAGCATCCAACTAAGCAAGGGAAGATAAGGAACCCAGTTTTTCTGTGTAGACCTCAGCCTAACATAAGGAGTGAACTATATGACCCCTTTAGTCCCTTGTGCTTTAAAATTGCCAGGGGCTACATACCAAATCAACAACTAAAGCATAAACCTCAGGAAAAAAAAGCACTGGGCTAAACTAATTCTACTTTCTGAAAATGAAAGAAAATTAGGCATTAGTGCCCTAACAACACTGGGGCAAATAAATTTTATAGTCTCAAATTTAGCAAAAAGGGACTGTAATTTACCAAACTTGATTAATTTTACAGTAGAAATCTAAACTAGAAGAACAACTAAAGATAATGTTTGGACATTTTCACAATTGTCGTGAGACTGAAGTGTTGTATTATAAGTTACTTTACTGAAGATGGCAGATTTCCATACTTGCTGTTTATCCCTGAATTATAAATTTTTATTAATTCTATTTATATGCATTTTAAAAGGTTTGAAGAATCAAAGCTAATTTTAGAACCATAACAACAAACAACTTCAAAAATCCAACAAACACACCTACACACACACCCCCACCTCCCCCAAAAAAGCACATTTAAAGCCATTCACATAGTGGACATCAGCAAAGGATTTGACAGCAGATGGTACCTAATGGAGATGAGTTTTGTTTGAGATTTTTCCTGTGTGTCTCTGTGGCATCACCTTTCTTCTGGTCTGTGGTGTTGAATTGCAGAATGTCCTTTCCAGGTATGACAGCAGAGGGTTGTTGCAGCAGTGAAACCTGAGGTGTCTGTCAGGTCTGGGGGTTTGTCTGCACTGTGTGGTCAAGAGAAGGGACTGGATCTTCTCTAGCTACAGCCCAGCTGACCTCGAGGTGGCTGGAGTAATGATAACCCCACTGTGAGATTCAGTGTGAATTACAAAACTCACAGGACTCTGTATGAATACTTTGCTGTGTTAATGTCTGAGCAGCTACTCTTAATTAACAAGGTGTACAGAGGATAAGCCTATCTGCCCTTCTTCCCCCTACCCTCACTTTTTTCAGTGCTAGTGAGATGGGTCCTAGCCAGGGAGATGAAGCTGTGACTTGGGAATGGAGTATTTATATAGGAAAGTGACCGAGAGAATGCATTTGTTCTTCTCTGGTGCCCAGTCTTACAGCCTTAGAAATGGAGCATTTGTGTAGTTATCTGTTTCACTGGGGCACTAGTGAAAAGAGGCACTAGGTCAAAGTGTTTTATTTTTTACTTGCTTCATTTAGTATTTTGCTAGGAAAGCTGCCTTTGATCTCTATCATTTCCAGTTTTCTCTGAAAACTGTGTTAGATTCAAAATGCAAATGAGTAGGTGACTTGTGTATGTTCTGCATTTCGAGGCAGATCAGGAGACTGATACTGCAGCAATTTGATGCACGAGTTCTTATCTGCAGCTTTAGCCCACAGCTCCTTCATTTCTTTTGCTGGCCCTGCAGTGGCAGTTATCTCCCAGGCTGGGCAAGCACCAGTGACTGGAATAATTAATATATACTTGGAAATAAACATGGTTTTTGGATGCTTTGGGCCTTGGGAGGGAAAATAGGATAGGAGAATACTTCCTATGATTTTGGGGGTGGGTTGGGTTTGTTTTCATTTTCTACACTGGGAAATGCTGGTTAAAGTTGTTTCTTTCCCTCAAATAGCCAAATCTTTTTAGACAGACCAGCAGCATTGTCCATTTCAATCTGTCAAGCCTCGGGCTTGTCCTTGTTTGTCACTTTGAGACTCCTGCCCTATTGCTGAGTATTTAAAGCACTGTGTGAGTGGCACATGCCTTCAGCTTTGAAGACATCTTGTAACACCTCCTAGGAGTAGGTGTTCAAATGGAACAGAAAACGTTGTGAAGCAGAATGTCTGTGGTGGAGCCTGAACTTGTTCCCATGGCTTGTATGCATGATTGGTGCCACCATCTGACAACTCAAGTGAGAATTGGTTTAACAAACTTAAGAATGTGTTTTTTCATGATGACATGTTTTTTCATGATACAACACACGGGGTTGTACAGCTGAGCTCTAATGGAGCAAGAAGTGAACTGACAGTTTCCAAAACTGCTCATGAAAATTATTTTTAGGGTATTTATCATATTCCTGAATCCCAGATGCTACTCTACAATACTTCCTGATTAGTTCCTAGATGCGTCTGAAATCTGCATTTTAAATGGTTGTGTTCATAGTTTTCCTCGGCCTGTATTTCTCTATTTAAGAAAAGAATGGTGTTTTTCTTTAGATAGGACTAAAAGCCCATTTAAAAAATGTCTTAAATGTCTTGAAGAGCTTAAGAGGCTTTTTATCCCCTTCAGGAATGATTGCTCACTTGAATTTCTGTACCTGATCTTGGATTCTTTTGTCTCCAACTGTTTGAGGTTGTGAAAAGCAAATAGTCCTGGTATTGGGGATTCATGAAATCAGTTGGGTTTTGATCCTGTGTTGGCAGGTCAGAACAGTGACTGGAATAAGGCAATAGCTAGGAGCAGCTATTTCTGTCTAGGAAGTAGATTGTCAGCCTCTGTAGCGTAATTAATTTAGAATGGTGATGTTCAAATGTTACTGCCCTTTATAAATAAAATATAAGAAGAGAATACTTAACAGAGTAGAATTATTCTGTTTGTACCTGCTGGATTTACTGCTTTGCATGAGTTCGTGTCAGCCTGCACGCCGTGTTGGGAGCTGCCTGTTGGCTCCACTGCAGCTGGACCTCATGCAGAGAGAGCAGAAAGCATTTTTTTTTTTCTCTTCAGCTGAACTGTAATTATACTGTTAGTCTCTAAAACCTCTTATTTAAATAATTTGTCTCTGGAATTCATGCTTTCTCTGTGGAGCCAACCTACTTCTTGCTCTAACTTGTACTAAAACTCTACAGGTTTACACGTGGAGGGGGAAAAAAGTGCTGCTCTTATGCAAAGTTGTTTCCCTTGGGAGGAAAGGGGGGAATTCTTCATGAGTTATGTATGAGCCAGCAGGTTCCACTAATCATAGCAGCTCTGCTAGTGCTGAAGACTTGTAGTATGAGCTAGTCAGCCCTCTGGTTTGTGAGAAATTGGCACAAAATTTTAAATTCTTGCAACTCTTGCTGAGCTTTAGTAGGTTTTGCCTTTGTAAGTCCTTATGTACAGTCAAATTTTGAGTCCTCTTTTGTTACCTACACTTCTTTAGCATAAATATGAAGATGATACTTTAACCATTTGATCTGGTTTTTACTTACTGCTATTAACAATAGATTATGGTCTGCTTGGAAAGAGCTATGCTTAGATTCCTGATCTAAGTTGATTTATTTTAGAATAAATAGGATTTTAAGCTGCAGAAGTGTGTACCTTTTGTAAGTACCTCTGGAAAATCTGCCGCTTTTGATTGAGAGGTATTTCCCTGAGCTCCTGTGCAGTTCAGGTCTTTGCTCTAATCTTTACTACTTCTGGGGGCACAACTAATAAGGGAAATTCTTGGGAGGGGAGAGGCAAACAAGGGTTCAAAGTGCATCCTACAGTTGCAGAAGAAAGGGAGAACCAAATGCAAGGAGGAAAATGAGGAGGAAGTGTTAGCCAAGGAGAGTGAACACTTTTAAAGATGAAATTTGGCATTTAAAATGTTCTTTTTCCCAACCTTGCCTTCAAACAATGTTTGAATTTTGGTGACATGAACAGCAGCTTGACAAATTTGCCTTGTCCAGGCTGTATCAGGGGAACCTGTTGTGCAGACACTTCACAGCTAAATTCTATTTCTATAATGTTTTACATGTCCTCAAAGACTGCTTGAACAAGATGTATCCTTAGCCCTGGAAGTGCTCAAGCATGGGCTGGTAGTTCAGCTCCCTGCTGACCACTGGAATGGAGGAAGCAGAAGTTGCTTCTGCTTCCTCCTTGCCTTCACTTCTGTCCCTATTTCTTAAAATACATTTTGCACTAATGCCTCTGGCCATACCTCTCTTGAAACTATAGTTTCTCAAAAACGGTGTGGATTTGTCTTTTGACTGTCTGTGCCAGGGTGTTTAAACTTTGTTCCAGCATCACGCTACCTTGACACTTCCTTACTCTTTACTAAGAAAAGATACATTCCCCATTTTTTCCCCTGAAAATTGCCTGTAAGGTTAAGAGGGTCACTTGCTCTCTGTCAGGATGGGCAGCTGAAGACTCTTGTGACTCTCCCTAAAATCACTGAATTGCCTAAGTTGGAAAAGACCCCTAAGATCATCAAGTCCAACCTTCCTGCCTAGAATAATTCAGATTTAAACTAACAACTTTCTCTGCAAGGTCACAAAAAATAAAGATGACCAGAGTGATTATAGCTGACCCACATTTCTTGACTTGCACCCTTCCCACTATATCTTGTTGTGTCTGGAAATCTTGCAAGCTGTTACCTTTGCTCTCTTTAGGTAACATAAAAAGGAAGGGCCTAAGTAAAAAGGCTTCCAACATTCCTATAAACTTTGAGCTTTCTTTCCTTTGAAAAGTTTCTGTTTCAGTCCACCTGCCTCTGTTTGGATTACAAACACCTGCATGATGTCGCAGTAAGATTAGAGGCACTGTTGATGCAATTTGCATGATGAGTAATAAATTCCCCTTAAAGCTTGTTTGTTAAGAAGAAAACATCATTTTTAACTTTCCAAAAAGGCTGAAGTTACTAAACATAGGGCAAATATGTTGATAAAAGAGCTGCTCTACAGGCTGGTCAGCTACTGAAAACAATCCATCGGTGACTGAGGTGTGCTGCAGGTTGAAATTCTGTGGAAGTGGCTGAACTACCCCCCCAGAGGTATTTTTCTGAACCCTTTGAGGCTCCCTAGTTTAAAGTCCTCACAAAGAAAATACTGTTACTCAATCTTCTAAGTTTGCTTTGATGCTAACTGGATTTAGCTGTTCTTGGTCAGGATTGCAGTCGAGACTGAGAAGTCTGGCCATACCTAATCGAAATCTTCTAAAAGCACCTGTTTTCCCTCACTCATGGTTCCCAAAACTGCCAGTTTACTAACTGGGAGGGACAGGCCATCATCCAAATGGATGAAAACGAACTCTCTGTCCTAATGGCAGGGATCAAGTAACACTCCTGGGGTGTCCTTGGGTTTGCTGAGGTTTTTCAGCCCTCACAGACAGATCTGAGCTGACCTTTCACATGACCCTTGTACTGTGCTGCCAGCTACCTCTATTAGTAAGCTTTCTCCCACTCACTGTTGGTTGCCACAGATAATGCTCAGTTTTTTGTACTTTTATAATGGATTATGCTTTAAACTTTCTTCTATGCAAGTTAATTCTACTCTTCACAGTGTTCTGGGAGCAGTTCCCATCTGAAGTGAATTATGCAGTTTTCACAATTAAAAGTAATTGAAAACTCTTTACACATAAATTGTTCCTCTGTTCTTCTCTGTACTCTGAATATTTGCCATTCTAGACTGGGCTAGATGGGCCCCTCCAGTGCTTACTGTATTGGTGTTTAGCCCTGGACATCATCTTCCTCCTTGTGTAAGGTGCTGGCTTCCTTCAGTCACGCTGGAGTGACTCATTCAGCTGGAGGCCGTGCCTAGGTATTGATGGCCACACCTTCTATACATCTTTCTAAACCCATTTTGAATCCATCTGTATATTACAGCATGAAATCCTCACAATGTAAGCATGTACTGTGTGTAATAAAGTCACTTGCTTCATTTGAAAAATGCTACCTAGGAGTTTTACTGATTTTCTCTTTTCCTCTTCTCTCCCCCTCCCATTGCAAGAGACAATAGGAAAACATCTCCCCTGTACCTCTCATGGGGAGAATTGATTTGCAAATATTCTTCTTGTCTTTGTTGCTTTTTTTTTTCTGAGAAGGAAATTGGGAGAGTCTGATACAGTCCAAAACCCGTTCCACACTTTGTTTTATCTTGGTTCTTTTTGCAAGTCTTTTAGTTCATTTTAACCCATCTCAAAAAATGCTAAATGTAAGTACTCAAGAGTATGGAGGGGCTGACACAAATTTAATGTCAAAATCCTTGTTTTGTTTCGTTCTTAAGAGAAACAGGTAATGTTTCTAATTTGTTTTCAGACTGCTGCCCCCTTGATCGCATTACAGTTGCTGAGGAGTAATAGCTTAAAACTCTTAGCTTCATACAGTTACAGTTCTTTGGAGTTTTTGGTTGTGTTTTTCGTCACACTTGTTATTTTGCATATTGTATTTAATCTGACATGTATCACTTGGCCTTTTAGTATTAAAAGTTACACTGATAACTGATGAAATTTGAGGTTTGAGTACATTTAATCACTCTCTTGATGAGCTTTGCCACTTCACCCCTCTGTTACCTTCTTGGATCACTCCTAAAGCTGCAGCCAGTCCTGGGATTCTGTGGCACAGCCTCCCTCTGCTGCAGACACTGACCCTTTGGCTTCCTTTTTAACCACTAAGGGTGGGGTTCTTGTGTTGTTAATAAGCACATTGTGGGGACGAGCAGCCAAAAGTGTGAGTTGTTGGGTTTTTAAATGAAGCAGCTCAGATAAACCCTAGAGGAGCCTTGTGACTATTCCAGTTTATCTCAATGAGTGATTCATCTGTCCTCTATACCGAGTTATATTTTTGTTCTCTCCTGGCACTGATTAAATGGAGGTCTGAGGTGAAGATTGCTTTTCACTTTTATAGCTTTGCCAGAAGAGCCCAGCCTCTAAACAGCTGCCTGAGTCAACTTAATTGGATATTCCCTGTACTTCCAGGGAGGTTTTATGGCTGTGGACTGGCAATATTGCTGCAAAGCAGCTGGGACCAACCAGCATCTGTCATCTCATCATATGTATTTTTAAATCTTTAGATAAGGCCTGGTCCTGGTTGGTGAGTACATCCCTGAGTTGGCTTCCACACATTGAGGTCTTCCCAGAATTCCACTTTTGGGAATGTTTCTGGATGCATCCACACTAATGCATGGTCTGAAAGTCCCATTTTGTTGTGTAGGAACGATTGATCCCTTGTCAGGGCCCTGGGGGGAGTTTTTTTGTGGTCAAGGCATTGATCTCCTGGTTGGAATCTCTCAGTAAGGGCGAGTTTTAATGCCTTAGCCCATACTGAGACTTACAATGGAGATACTGTGCTGCTGTAATGTACTTGGAAGCTTAAAATTAGTCTGTGGTCAAATAATACACCCTCGGGTGTCAGTGACCTGCATTGTGATATCCCTTCCAGGTTACTGCAACGGAGCCATAACGAGTTCTATTCTTGCTTTAATTTGTTCTTGACCTGAAACAATTCTTCTAATTTGAGACACTAATTAGGAGATGGTTTTAGTTATCTCTGGTCTTTTCCATAAAGAATATTGTGCCTCAGCTGTCTTGACTTCAAGATTCTGGAGCATGTTACTGCTTTTGGCATTTGGTAGCTGCATTTCTGCATTATTCATATAAGGAGACTCTTTGATTTTTTTTTTCCTTTTTTTTTTTTTCTTCTTTTTGCCCACAAGCCAAGAGAGCAGTGAGAGGGGTGGTCAATAGCTAACTCATATAAGCACAGTTAACTATTAGGAGACAGCGAATGTTAGTTAGACAGCAAATGTTAATTACAAAGCCTAAGAAGTCGGATTCGCCCTAAACTTGTCAAGATAGAGGGGACAAGGATCATCTCAGAAGCTACTGAATCATTCCTCAAAGGACTACGCATGCCCCAGGGAGAAAGGTGAAAAGTGCATTGTGAGGTAGACTACTGGCCTTCATCAGAAGACCCCCGAGGAAGAAGAGGAGCCTTCCTCAGTGTGACCACCAGGACACACGGCGCACGTGTGGCACGTATGCTAATGATATTAATGACTTCCAAGAAATAATTTGTATAACCACGCCTGTCCCAAGGAATGTGATGAATATTCATAATTTAACCCATAATAGTGTGTTGTAGGGAGCGCCAGTGTGTGTGTTTGGAGGAGCAATCCCTCAGGCACCCAGTGCCGAATAAAGCAAATACTCACTTCTCTGACTCTGTCTCTGAAGTGTCTCCTGGCGTGGTTTGGGGTGATTCAGCAGCAACAGGCTTTTATTGTAGATACAGCTGGTGTTTCTAATAGTATGTTTTATTTTAAAAAAGGTAGCATTTATCACTTCCATATTTTCTGTCCTTCTGAGATATTGTAAGTAGTGTCTCTTTCTAAATTAAAAAAAAATTATCCCTGTGTTATGATACTGGTTTTCTTCCTGACCCTGACTAACTGTGGACAACTGTTTCTTAGCACAATCTATGTGATAGTGAGCTACAAGAGAGTAGTGTAGGCTCAGTCTGTTACTGCTACGAAATTCTGTTCTAACTTTGTGTCATTAAATTGTATTTAAATGCTTTATTTTCCTTTTATGGAGAGAACTGGATGTGAACAAGTGCTATTTTATTAGTTCTGAAGTGAAAGAGGAACTTCATTACACAAGGGGATTTTTTTAAGCATCACTTTGATGTGCAGATGTTGCCCCCTCTTTTTTTTTTTAATTCTTCTCATTTTCCCCTCTCCCCTCCCTTCCAGTGTGTAATTCAGCAGTTTACTTTCAGTAAGCCCCCGCAGCTGTGATTTTGGACTTTTTCTGAGGTAGAATGAAAGTTAAATTTGCTTTGGAGTTCTTGGGCCTTGTACTTTCCCAGTTGAAGTCAAAGTAGGAACAGTGTTTTGTCACGAGTGAATGTCACAGACCATCAGCAGCTCTGGCACACATGTGGTCCTTGCTGTACAGTGTCATCTTTCCTCCTCCTTTCCAAAAGAGGAGATTATTGGTGTCTTTCCACTTTTTGCCATTCATAATGACTTCTGGCACTTCTTTTTGGGCTTAGACAAAGGCCATTTAGTTCTGATAGCTTTTGTTGTTTTAAAGGAATGATCCTTATCTTTTGCCTTCTGATTGCAGGTCTGCGGTTCAGATGGCCGCCTCTCCAGCTCCTCTCTCCATCAGCAGTTATCAAAGCATGTTCTTTTTTCAGTCTCCTGGGGAGTGTGTATTTTTACAGGCTCCATAGGGAGGGTGTTTTTCTTTTCTCTTTGAAAAAAAGGCTAAGCTTTCCTGTTTGGCCAGAAATTGTTGAGCTTTTTATGGTTAAATTGAGGCCACTGTGACTCCAGAATTTGTTATTCCAAACTTATGAGTATGGAATTGTGGGTGTTTCATTCTGTATCCTATTGGTTCTCCACTAATTGAACCTTCATTTAATGATGATTTTGGAGAAGGAAGAAAAATGTTGGAATGAATCATCACTTTTTGACTCAGGCCTGTTGTGACTCAAAAATAGGCTAAACTTAAATGTCATTAAAAGATTTCTGCAATATAGTAGTTCATTATCCTGTAGCAGCCTGAAAACAATCATACATTTCTTCTGAAAGTTATCATGGATTGAAGATCAACATTCGATGTTGGTGCACCAACCCTGCTCTGCTTTTAGAGAATTTGGTGTGTTTACCCTATTGAGGTTTGCATATGCTAAAGGCAGGAGTCACTGGGAAAGCACTGAGGAAGCTTTGTGCTGGAGAGGCTGGAATATTGGCACTTGTGTAAAAGATGGGATTGATAAGTGGATTGTCCAAGTCTTCCTAATAAAAGTACTTAAGACACAATGTTAAGAATATTGACATACAAGTTCTATGCCTCATGATCAAAGGCCTAAGGAAACCTTGAAAAGAAATTAAGGATTTATAACTGAAACAAGTTGTTTGGGAAACTGTAGATTTTAGAAAGATCACTAGGCATAACCAGTTGGTACAGTTTGGTTTTGCTGGCTTTTAAAACTGTTAGAATAATTGCTCAGAACAGTCTGTGAAGCAAAGTTGTGATTAAATATATTTTCAGAAAGCTTACTTAACTGCAAAACCTACTGAAATCCATTTTTCTTGTATGGTTTTTTAATATATATTTTATTTAATGTGTTTACCTTGGTGAATGGGGTTTTTTTGATGTTAAAGTTTGCTTCTTGCAGGCCTAGAAGTTTGCAGTCAGTGTTCCTCATGGCTTTGGTGAACAAAGACCTTTGAGTACACTTGTTATTTGAAATCTTTTTCTCTTAGTAGAACCTGGCCAGGTGGAAATGACCAGAGTTGGATCTCTTTACAACCTCCAGAGCTGGCTTGAACAGCCTGTAAGAATGGACTGTTTGAACTGTCTTTGAACTTTGGGTTATTAGTGCAACACTAGCATAATCCTGGTTGGGTTTTTGTTGTTGTTGTTTATAAACCAACCAGGTTGGGTTTTTTGTTTGGCGTCTTTTAAAGTGTGACTGATGACCTGCACCCATCCACTGAAACATGGGTGCAAGGAAACAGCAATGTTTCCTCTCAGGCCTTTAAAAGCAAGTCCCCTAAAAATCTTTTTGCATTAAATGGCCTCTTTATTATCTTTTCTTTCTTCCCCATTCAGTGTTACATGAGCAGGAAAATCACTGGTGCTCATGTAATGTTCTACAGTAAAGCTTCATCTCTTTTCTCCTCGTTTGGTTCTGTTTGGTGAGATTGGAGACATCCAGTGGAATGTTTGTGAGTGAGTTTAGTGTTCCAGAGCTAGTGGTGCAAACTGCCCCCGCTGTGGTCTGATCTGTTCACTTACACTCAGAGAAGTTTGCAGGCTCTTGGGGTGCTTTGCATTATGCAAATGGCCCAGGAATGAGTCAGATGATGTTCAACATTCCGATCAGAAACCATTTGCAAGTGTCTTCCTCTTGTGTGTGCGTGTCCCACGAGCAGCAAGGAAGTGGGAACAGCTTCGCAGTTACAGGAAATGAGGAGAGTTCCCTTTTCTCTTAATTTCTCACTCTGAAGATCAGCCAGACTAAGTACCTGTTCCTTTCCTTTTCAATTCAAGATGTTGCTAGACACAAGTCAGTAAAAACATTAAATAAACTTAATCAAAAATGCAGTGATTAAAACCATCACTCTGCAGGTGACAAATCTCTAATAAATATCATTGCAGTTCCTCAGTCGTAAATTAGTGGTTTAAATGCCTTAAACGGTGTTTTTTATATCGTAGAAAACTGAGCTCTTATGTCACACTGAGCCAAAATGATGTTGGCTCCATGCACTGAAATTGCCTTGATTTGTACAGGGAAAGATAAGCTTCACGAATTTCTCTTTATTTTAGTCAATGCTGCTTTATAACTGAATTTCTAATCTAGTTATGAAAGTATCTTAAGCAAGGGTTTGTTTACATGCACTTGGATTAAGATTCTGATAGCAAAAATTCATCTCTGCCAGGAGGATAAAATTACACTATTGGTACTCCTGTTCTTTTTGTGAGGATGGGATTGTTGGTGCAGCCCTGCAGAACTGACGGGATCGGGTTTTCCCTTCTGGCTTTCCCCAGGGAGCCATCCCAAAATGAAATGAGTGATAAGTGCTTTTGGCAGATCTGCATATCTTCCCCACAAAGGAGAGTTAAATTTAACATTTGAAATGAGCAGATAAGAGGTGGGGCAGCAAGTTCTGCGTATGTACAGACAGGGCTGAGGCAGTAAAGAGCTTTGTGTGGAGACCGACCAAGTTCCTAATTGTGGCTGTGTCTATATAATACAATACAAAATCACGAGGGCTGTGAGAGTGCGAGCAGGTTTTTTGTGGGCTGAATTAAGACATGTTGTAAAATCACTGGCCAAGAGCAGATGAATGGGAACTGTGCTCTGAGAGTTATGGAGTAATTAGCCTGAACTGACAGGTGAACCTGCTCAGTAAGAGATTGGATCTTCTGGCAATTTTTTTTTTTAAATTCTTAGATCTTTCCATAATTTAAAGTGCTGCTAAACCGTCACATCGAACCTCAAAGGTGTTGTGTTGCAGGATCTGATTTAGAGGGACTGAGGCTTTTACTGTCCTGCAGCAAGAGGGCTGGTTTTTTTTTTTTTTCTGGGAAGAAGTTAGGATCTGTTAGCTGCTTGAACAACAATTTTCCATTTATCTTACAGCCACCATCTGTTTTTAATTCCTTGGATGGTTTCTTGCTTACCTCTGTTTCCCTTAACAGTGTTACTTAATCCTGAGGCATCATCCTGATCCTATTTAGTGCTAAAATCCAGCATGCTTTTCTATTTTTTTTTTTTTAAATTTTTTTTTTCTTACGTTTCCCTATTGTGGATTCTTGGCCAGCTTCCACCGAGGAAGGAGGACAGTAGCCACCATAACCACTCTCTTGTATATTTGAGGCTATTTCATAGCTCCCCTCTCCCCCTTGCCTATATCTTGCAGAAAGAAGAGTTAAGAGATGGTTCCATGCTGCATCTCTTTAATACTCTGTCTTAAAGTGAGGTTAAAACTGTCCCTTCCTTCGACTGCTTTCTGTCAGACTGGTCACAGATGCAAATCACTACTTCGTGTTTATCCACCCTATAGGAAAAATCAATGAGCAGCCCCTGGTCATGCGCAGTTTTAAGATCTTTGTTTTTCAAATGGTTGGCTCTTTACTCGTTGCACTCCCAGTTAAAGCATCTGGGAATGGTACTGTACTGGCTGCAGTCTCAGTAAATTAGTCTTTAATATTCTGCAATATATTAAAATTACACTGATGTATTGCTTATTGTTTATGTAGTATGGATTTAGAGATGCCTGATTCTCCTGTCCACTATGTTATATTAGAATTGGTTAAATAGGTACAAATCTAGCAAAATATTGACTTACAGCTATGGTGAACCTTGCAAAGCTGCCGATTCTAGGAAATTGGCCTCCTGTTATCTCTGATTTCATGCTTTTTCCATCTGTCTCAAAATGAAGAGATTAGGGCTGATCCTAGCTATGTGTGTGAGGCAGATTATGGTAATCTTATTATTCTGATCTCATTATACTTAATCTCTAGATTTGAAAATATCCTGGCTTTAACCCTGTCTTCAACAGCTATAAAAAATGTAGTGAAAAAAGGTGATTAAGGTGTGTTCTGCAAACTTCAGCTTAAATGTTTATTTTATCCTGAAATAGTAAAGCACTCAAAGACTTTGCTACTTGGAGTCATACACTTTGTTGGTTGGGTTTTTTTTTTTTGGTTGGGTTTGTTGGGGATTTTTGTTTGGGGTTTTTTGTTTTAACAGACAGTCTAGAATGATAGGTAAATCAACTCTTTTTAGTTACAAAGGATGCAATTCACACATGACAACAAATTAGTAGTGGTTATTACAGTTCAAAATTTTGGGAAATTCTTAGTTCCCGATAGGTCAGAATTATTTTATTTACTAGCTTTTCTGAAACGAAATAGGATTTTCCAGAGCTTTGTCTCAGTGTCTGACACACAAAAATATAAAACTTCATGGAGTGTCTCCTCATCTTCTTACAAGAACATGGAAGTTAGTGCAAAATGCTGGAAAATATGTAGCTGGGTAGTTTAAATGCAGAAGGGACAACTCAGTTGGAGCACAAAATTCCCTGTTTTTCCCTTATTTACAGCTTCAGTCTTGTTACTGGCAAGTCATTTCACTTTTAACTGACTGTAAAGGGTTAACTCTGTAGTCTGTGACAGAGACTTTTCTGCACTGGGCTAACACGTTTTACTAAACAGACATTGTCAGGTGGACTTTGGAGATTACAAGAGCTCTTTGTCGGAAACCTGGGGAGGAAGCTGTCCTCTCTACACAGTTTTGGGCATCAATTATGAAACAAGTGGTATTACTTCTTCAGGCCTGGAAATGAAAAGAAAGCAAAAGGACAGCTGCTGATGGTGGGAGTTAAAAAGCAAATGTGATTCTCTGTCTTTAAGAGATTGGTATTTTATTGTAACTCCTATTTGAACAGATTCACAGGATACTTGAGACTTTATTGTACTACACTGATGGAGTTCTAGATTAGATAGTGTAGGAAATTCTTTTAAAAGCATTTGGATATTGCTCTGACTGTTCTACTGGTCATGTTTGAACACTGAGCATATTTGCCATTTCCCATTCTGAAGCTACATTTGGAGAAAGGGGAAAAGATGTGTTAGTGCTTTGAAGCTGGGATAGGAAGAAGCAAGTTCCTTTTCCTCCTGTGTTTGGTCTGTTATTTTTATAGGTCATCTAAGCGGTGCCTTTGTGTACAGTGGTGTATATTGTTACACCTGATTTTGAGAGAATCTGCAATGCTGGAACGTTACTGAAGTTGCTGCCTGGAACTCCAGCTGCTTGGAGTGTCTAACCCTAATCAGGCCTTATTGTTTTGTGCAGTACAGAGACCACTTGAGCTTCTCCTCTAGTTGTAATTCCTGTGCTCTGTGGGTATAGAATTCACCCAAGTGACCGAGCTCCACTGGAGCTGAGCAAGTTGGAAAAAATTGAGCCCTTGAAAATGATGTTTGGTTTTGTTTTTTTCTTTCACCCCTGTCCTGTCCTGTCTTGACTAACTCCTCAAACACTTGGGCCAGCAGAGCATGGGGGTGGAGAGTAAGGGGTGAGAATGAATGGCAGGAGGGAAGACAATACAGGGAGAAGCTGAACTTAAGTCTGTCAGAAACTCCTCTTGTGGAATTGCTGTCTTAAGGACATGTCTGAGCTTTGCAGGCAGGACCCTCTGTGTTGAGTGTCGCTCATACTGTGGTGTCACAGACACTTGTAGAGTTGCACTGTGAACTGGACAAGGGTTTGGTGAGCTTTGGGTTTGGTTTTGTGTTTTGGGGTTTTTTGCGTTCGGTGGCTTTTTTTGTTTTGGCTTGGTTTTTTGGACTTTTGTGGGAGTTTACATATATATAAATATATTTTTATTTAAAGCTAAGTTTGTCTTTGATTTGATATAAAGTAGTTGTGCTGGGTGCACTCCCATCCAAGCTGGATCAGGCATTGCAAGCTGACGTGGATGGCAGTCTCCATTCCTGCCCTGGGGCTGTGCATTTGGCCAAGTCTCATGACGGCAGAGCAGCCCTTTCTTTTTGTAACTTATTTTTCTTGCAGTTCTCAAGAACTCCTTAAAAATTTGCCTTACCAAAAATGCTACTTCTATTGTGCATTCACACTGGGTGGTGATGGTTGTTTTACTTTAAGTGCTGAGCTGCTGGCAATGTTTTAATATATTTTTAGATAACAGTGAAGTATTTGTTTTTCAAATGAGAGGTAGGAAATTGCAAAGAATAAAGAATTGCATGAGCTGGCTCAGTGATAGCAAGCCTGTTCCATTTGGGGTAGTGGAGGAGGAAGGGGGAATAGATGGTAAGGTAAGAGCTGTTGCTGTGACACTCCCCCAGTAATAATTTCAGTGAGGAGCTGTCAGGGGTGGAAGGAAAAATAAAGATGTTGAGAATTCGTTGACTTTGACACTTGATATGAATCATATCTCCTCTGTTGGAAGGGGAAGATAATTCAAATGAGCACAGTGAACTCTTCCTGTGTCAAACACAAAGCTTTTCTTCTTTTCTCCCCTGAACTTTGTTCTTGGCAAAGCAGAGCATAGACTGCAGTCCCTTTGAGTCAGGGGTTGCCTCTGTAAACAAGATCCATAAGACTACCACACAAAATTCTAGCAAACAGAGTTGTTGAAGCCGTGAATTGATGAGGCAAGTCTTTAATTTGTGGTGTCTGTTGGTGTAAGGCAGCTGCAGTAAGCCTTGCATCTGAACACTTCATATAGCGTGGAGATTGGATGATGATTTTTCATAAAACAGTAGTAAAGTAATGAGGCTTTCTAGATTACTTTAAATACTATTTTCTGGTCTAACTATCACTAGTTATTCTCCTCCATTTTGTGTGTGAAGTCTGCTTAATAAAAATCTTTGTCTTTCCATCCCACAAGCATTTATATCATTTTGTTCTCTGTCAATAAACCTGGAAAATTTTATGGCCAAAGCTAAATCATGCTTTTTCAGGGGTGCAGGTGCAACTGCTGTTGCCCATCCTAACAAAAATAAGAAAAAAAATTTTTTATATTTAATTATATATTTATTATATTGAAATATATTCTGTTGAAACATACGTATTTTCTAAGCATGTGTTTCACTAGGCTTCTTTGCACAGATTGACAGTAGTTTGTGAAGGAGTTCTCAGACCCTGCCCAGGATCTCTTGGCACTGTTGCTTTGCAGCAATTGCTCAGAAAATCCTGTGTGGTCCTTTTAATAGTAATTTTCATTTTTCATCTCAAAATTAGATTTCAACACCTTTTATTTCACTCTTCTTAGTAGGATGGGGATTGAAATGCACGGATGGGGAGGTCAGGATGTATTTTGAAGTTGGGGAAAATGCAGTTCAAATAGACAGTGAAAATACTATTCTTAGATAGGGTATAAAACCTTTTTGGTGCTAAGAGGAAATGGCAACTTGAGCTTCATTGACCAGTGATGAGCCTTTGCAGCTGGGGCCTGACCTGGGTGGTGGTGCCATTTGGGGCAGCAGTGGGCTTTTCCTTCTTCTGTATTTTCAAATGCAAATTGTGGAGTATGCTCCGGGGACTGGCAGAAAAGTCCATGTGGGTCTTAGGTCTGAAAGAAATTGGTAAATACTGATTGTCAAATTCTGATTGTTCAGTTGCTGCAGAGAGGTTATTGCAGTCACCACTCTCTTGACTTTAGTTCTATGTCTAAAAGGTTTGAGGTTTGTGCACTGGTATTAACATGTAATTTTAAACACTCTAAAGCCCTGCAGTTTTGCAATGTGTAGTAGGGTGGAAGGGATTACTTTTGCTCTGCACGTGGGTGATGTAACCTGTAAAGAATTAAACTTGTCAGAAGGACCAGCAGCTGTCATTGTTGACAGTACAGAGCACAAAACGAAACTTGATGGATGAGCCCACCAGCACTTCTTGTGTGTCCCTGAACTTTAGGGCTGTTTCATGCATGAAGTCTGAGTTTTTTCTGTCTATGCTGCAGAAATCTTTAGATGTGTCTTGCCACGATCAGTTAGCTTAACCTGGCTGGCTGACATGAAGATATGGCTGACCTGACTCTCCTTTCCCTCTTTATCTATTAAAGGTCCCAGCTTGTATACAGTTTGAAAAAGACAGTCTTAACACTTGTCCAAATAAGTCTGTCATCAGAAAACACAAATACATCTAGGTCTCAGTTGACCCACTCACTCCTGCTTCCCCATTTCCCTTCCTCCCACTTGCAGTCAGTGAGTTCTGAATTTTTGTTGCCCCAGCACAGGACTACCCACTTTCTCCTTCTTGAACTCTTGTCCCTTTCTTCCCCGATCTGTTGTGTTTAAATCTTAGAGCAAGTGGAACTGTTCTTGCATGTGTACATTTTGGGGTGGGTTGCTGCAAGAATTGGGGAGAATTTGTCCTTTGAAACTGGAACAAGGGTGTTTCCTTCATGGCAGTGCCCACTTCAGCAGTCCTGCCCTGTTCCTTTCCTTCCCGTCTCCTCTGTTGCGTCACTCCCAGAGCTGTGCCCTGTACACTCTGTGGAGCCAACCAGGCAGGTGAGAAATAACAGCACTTCCCTCAACTCTTCTGCACATCAGTTCCCCAGTGTGAGGAACTAAACAGGTGCCTGTTCCTGCTTTGGGGAACACAGGTGGGAGGGTGCAGCCACTGCATAAACCAGCTCACAGAGCTTTTGCCAAAGCTGGAGCCACCCCAAACTGGGAGTGTGTGGCCTCTGAGTTTGTAGCTGGGTAGGAATTCCTGCTCAGAAGTATGAATTCCCAAGTAAGGTGGTTAATTCCAAGGCCAAGATGTGTGCAGTATCAGTATTAACAGTTTGATTGCTGACTGTGTTGAGAGATGCCTGCAAATATCCTTATTCCTGAATAAAGGCTTAAATCAACTAGATTTTGGCTTATAGCTCTGTGTTTAGTAGAAGAAGGTTTTGTGCCTTTCAAGGCATGACTTAACTGTGGATTCTGAGGACCATCAGTAAGAGATGTGCAAAAGTTCAGTAATATCAGAATAACTACAGTGTTGCATAATTTTTTTCAAATAGATTTTTCAGTATGTCCTATCAGGTGTAATTAACCTAGGAAACTTTGTCCTGTAGATAATTAGTTGTCAAATATCATTCCTGGAATCTTTCATACAAAGAGCTAAGTAAGACTGTTTCACATTCTGTAAAATTTACAATGCTATAATATGTTAAGCTATCCATATTAAATAAGAATCTATGCTAGTAGAATCCTAAAGCTTTTAAATTTTAAAACCAGATGAAGCAAAGTTAAGGTTTTTATTGCTCTGTTAACTTGTCTACAGTGTAAAATGAATGTGTACTGAATACTGTAATAAAACATTTTAAACAAAACCATGCATTTAGAGAAAAAAGAATTTAAAGGTTATCTGTCTTGTAAATGTGTGCCAGTGGTTCTGAAAGCCTTTTTTGACCCCCTCTCTTACTTACATTACTGTTGTTAATAGCAGGAATCTGCCTGTTTTCATCTTTGGAAACATGCTGGACCCTTTGCTCATGTGTTTGCAATAGCTTTATCGCTGAAAAAAACAGAGCAGCCGCAGCTCAAGTTAATTTGCTTCCTTTAGACACAAAACCTGAAAGTTGGTGCTTTGAACTCTAGTTTTTTTTTTTTAAGGCCTTTATGGGATTGTATCTTTCCTTAGTGTGTTTTAAAATGCAGCAGATAATGTTTCTAATTGTACGTCCCACGGAAACTAACTGGGTTTTGCACAACCTTTGCATTTTTTTCCTTCAGTTTTGCTTTATGGTAGGCAGCGCTGGTATGTGGCTTACTCCTCACCAAATTGTCTGGTTGTCAGTGCAAGGCATGTACATTTTGTCTTTTAACTTTTTCTGGGTTTTCAAAGTACATCATGTTGCTAATTACTCAGACTTACCAGTGCAACCTGGATTATCAATCCTGTCATAGAATCATAGAATATCCTGAGTTAGAAGGGACACACAAGGATCATCGAGTCCAGCTCCTGACCCTGCAGGGGAGAACTCCAAGAGTCACAGCATGTGCCTGAGGGCATGATCCAAATGCTTCTTGAACTCTGTCAACTGTCAGTCTGTTTTACAAGCAGAGATCCAACATTTAGGTGACACCTCTTGTCATGATGGTTTGAAGAAATGTAAAAACAGGAAGATGTTCAACAAGGATCAATGAACTGTCAGAGTCGTAGGCAGAAATAATCAGCTGCACCAATGCAGAACAGGGGGTAACTCACTTGGTATCAGTTCCTCTGAAAATACCCCAAATACTACAGTGGAAAATTGGTTGAAATCAAAGTGATGTCACCTCATATTGAGCTGTACAGATGGGGCTGTAATACCTGCCCATCATGCAAAGTAATTCTTCCACTCGGTGCATGTAAGGCTGTGGCTGGGGAGCACTGTAGTTTGATGTCCACAAGGCTGCTGCAAAGCTGCCCTGTGGTCGCATGCCCTACGTTTCTGATCAAAGATTAAGTCAAGTTGTCCCACTAATAATCATTGTTCCTCCCACCCAGCTTTTGCAGCGCTGGGGTCGAGGTGCCTTATGTGGTGTGGTATTTTTGCTGGATGCCGAGTGTTCCTAATTAGTTTGTCTCCCTTAATACATCCTGCTGGACTTTAACCTGCTGTTACTTCTGTATGTCACAGCACCTCTGCTGTGTATAAGCATTAGAATGGTTGTGATGGAGAATGTCCTACATGAAGCAGTTGCTGGATGTCACTCCACAAATAACTGTTCCTGTCTGATCAAAAGTGATAGGTAAATTGTTGAGTTTGTGCTAGGAAAAGCAGTAATTGAGAGTGAAAGTACTGGCGTGGAGTATTGGGTTTGGTGGTTTCTTGGGCAGCGAAGCGTAGCAGAGGTAATGGTACACACCCTCCACTTGGAACAGAAAGGACAACTGTCCTAATTTCAACATTTTTTATCTTTCATTCTTGACAGAGGAATTTTGGGAATTTTATATCTGTAGAGGTTTGGGGTACCAAGCATGAGATGATCAAGAGCTGCTTGTTACTGGTGCACTATGGTGTGCACCAATCTTCTAGTGAATGTTTTGGTTCCTGACTGTGGTATGTTCAAAGGCAGTGTGGGACAGTCATCCAAGAAGTCTGCATTCTGGTCCTGCCTCTGCCGTACAATCAGAGTCCCTGTCTCTGGGACAGGTGTATCTGCTTCCTCCTGAGATGGCAAGAAATTCATTCTCCAGCGGTGCATTTTAGTGAGAGATAGCAGGACAAAGCAGGACACATGCAAATAGAAGTAGGAACTGCTGGGTATTCAAGTAAAATTATTATGCAAAGCGGGTTACGAGTGAATTTTGCAAGCAGTGAATGTCTGACCTATGGGCTGTCAGGCATGTGTATTTCCCCAGGGTATTTCCAGTTTTACTTAAGTGACCAGCTTCGTTTGTATTGTAAAACTCTAAGAGGACAAGCACATGCTATGATTGCTTGTTCTTCATTATCTTTTTCAGTTTTTGTTTGAGATACACTATCAAGTCCTGGCTTTCAACAGAGCCAGCACAATGAGAGAAGTGCAGAAAGTGAGAAATGTATAATTTTGATATGCTTGCAGACTGCCACAAGCCCACTGCTGATATTTCTGCTGTTTCTCTGTTAAGCTCGAAAGCAGTTCTGAAACACTCTCATTGCAATGTTTGATAGCTCTTTTTTATTATTTTCTGTTAGTGACTTTCAACCTTCATCCCTCAGAGCTTGTGCCAAGAGCTCTTACAAAAGCCTCGCAATTTCATTAAAGGCATGAAAGGTTGTAGTTTGGTTGTACTTGGATAAATAGTCTAGAGCACATGATAACAGATGTTTTATGCTTCATGTCCATGTTGCTAAGCTTGAAGTTGCAGCTCAAAACAGCCCTGGTAAGATGGCCTGGAATTTATAGTACTGATGTTAGCAGCAGATACAGGAATAGAAACCAGGAGACCATACTCTGACCAGTAGATAAAAAGACTTCTTTCAAAATTTCTCGTTTCAAATTTGAGGGTTTATTTAGGTGCTTAAGGCAATGTGTGCTCTATTCTTTATGTAGACATGTGCATATATGCATTTGGGTTATTTTGGAGTCTGGTTTTGGATTTTGAACCTTTCCCAGATAGAGCAGGTTTGTACTCAGAATTCAAGGCTGTTTTCTTTCCTCAGTAAAAAAAAGGGAGGATGGCATAGAGCTCTCTAGGCTTCAGCATGTGACCTGTTCTTCAGTTTGTGCTTAACCAGTGGTGGTTTTTCCAGGACCCTCTTTAATCCTAAATTAAGCAAAGCTAAATAAAAACTCAGTGAATAACTCATTTGCAAGCCAGTGCCCATCCCTACTAGTACCTGAGTGAATTAATTCACACTGCACAACAGAAAGCCGACCAAATGCTGTGCTCTTCAGGGCTTCCAAATTTGGTCTGGATTGGGTTTGAGATTAAGGAAGGATGTTTTGTCTTCTGTTTCCGTGATAACATCCTGAGCGCTACAGCTCGTTATAAAAGGCGGCTGATCCTGGTCTTTAGTCACTGTAAACTAACCCTTGGTCCGTTGGGGAAAAACAACACTCCCCTTCCTCTTTTTAAGAAACTGCTCTTGTGAATCCTTGAGCATTCTGCTCTCCACATGTTCCAGCCAAGCTGTGGAGCTCAGGCTGTGCTAACAAGCGTTTTACTGGTTTGCACTCCATTTTGATCAGGCACTGGAATGAGACCATGCATTCCTTGCAGCATCAAATGTTGAAGTAGTCCTTACATTACTAAGTTTGTCAGAATTAGTGTTCACTTAAGTACCATTAAAGTTGCTGAACATAAAATGAATCTGACTTCTGAGAGTCCCTGCTGTTGTGGAAACACCTTGGGGGTCTTTGAGATGTGGAAAGCCTAA
Source organism: Platysteira castanea (assembly GCA_013397175.1). Classification (NCBI taxonomy): domain Eukaryota; kingdom Metazoa; phylum Chordata; class Aves; order Passeriformes; genus Platysteira; species Platysteira castanea. The sequence continues at coordinate 150,984 of VYXC01007591.1, read as the reverse complement.
TTAGAATGTGAGCTGTAGCTACTTCAAGCTCTGTAAAGCTATTTTTGTTTGAATTGTAAAATCACGAATACTGATTTTTTGCTGCAGGCTACCATACTTTCTGTTAGGGAGATATTCCATCAACCTTTTTGAAAATAGGCTATTTGTGGTATCTACAGCTTAACCTTTATACAGGTGGTAATAGTGGGAGGACTAATTTGAAGGGAATTCTGTAGTCATGGAGGGCTGACATCTCTCTATCCACCACAACAGCAGAGGCAGAACTGGCACATTTGTGATCATTTTACCTCCATGTGTTTGTGGTAGTGGAAGCTTCCAACAAAGAAGGAATGCAAGACCTGTGGCAAAGTTTCTTGAACTTTATTGACTCTGTCCATCATCTCCGTTAGACATTTTGGAGCTCAGTGCAGTATACTTTAAAATACTGGCTCTTTTCCTCCCATGTTTGTGCCACGTGAACCAAAAAAGGTGAGCCATAGGGAAAGAGAATTGTTGTCTAGATTGTTCTTTTTTTACTTCTCTTTTTCCTGTTATCTTAAATAAATAACTCTTCACAATTGAAGACTTTTGCCAGAGGGGACATGGTAGTACCGGATTGGCAAGGCCTGAGAGGCAGGGTGGGTTAGTCTGTACTGAGTTCTGCCCTTGTGGCTAGACTTGATTGTGCCTCAGCTAACATAAAGTTGTCTACAAAAAAATATAAAAGGTGATTTTGTAAAAGTTTGAATGCTAATTCCTTGCTCCAGTCCTCGCTTTGGATTTTCTTTGTTACAACAGATTTTACTGTGCTGCCAGCCAGTGCAAATGTGGATTTCTTGGCCACTTTAGTCAGTGCTCCTATGGATTTGAGTTTTGCAGAGTGAAATACTGCATGGAATTGTAGTGACAACTTGTCTTTATCTCATGCAGTTAAAAATAACATCATTTCCTGTAATCTTACCCCCAGCTACTTCTCCCTATCAACCCTTTCAGAAGTTTAGGGTAATCCTGAATTTATCTATCAATGTTTATATTGCACAAACCTCCAGTGGTGAGTAGTTTTGTGCAGCAGATATGGAGGACAATATTATTTAGGGTTTGGAAAGAAAGATCCTAGAGTGGCCTTGTCCTGTGACTTTATTGTTGGTTTGTTGTCTCTCAACTCTGTTACGTATTTTACTTTGGAGGAATTTCCGGGTTCCTTCAAAATGAATGAAAATAACTTAGACATAATTTCTTCTCAAAGAAACTAAAGACAGCAGTTGGTAACCCAGACATCAGCCTTCTGCTTTGAAAAGCTTCAAAATTTCCCCTTCTGGACTCCTGCTTCCAACTGCTTGGCTGTTGTGGTAAAGGCTGTGGGTGTGCAAAGTGTGCATGTGTTGTAGCAGCAGTGTCACTTCAGATAAGACTTCTGACAAAAGCACCACTGAGGAGTGGGGAAGAAAGACCCCTGGACTTTGTTGTGGTGGGGAGACTTTCTGAAATTACTTTCGAGTTTGTATTTTGTGCTCTTTTTGTGCCTTTGAAAATATGTGGGTGGAAAAAGTGTTTCTATAGTGATAATGGGAATTGGGCGAGCGAGAATGAAAACCTGTATCCATAACACATTACTGCGTTAAGTGCAATCTACATGCATTATTTAGGTATTATATTATAATACTTGGTAGTTGAGTGCAATTTAAGAAACAATCTTTCTCTGGCTGTTTTCGGTAATATTTGCTCAGTGGTTGTTAAGCATTTCCACAGCTTTTTATATCTACCTAGAGAACAAGCACAGTCTTCTTAAAGCATGTCCAAACGTGGTACTCCAGGCTTTGTTCTGAAAAATGTGGATTTTTGCATTTCCTATGTGTTATCATGATAAATTGAATTTAAGGAAAAGGCTAAAATATTTTAGCAGTTACGTATTCTTGAGTCAGCCTAATTGTCCAATGTATCTTTTTGCATTGAAAGTTTGCAGTTAAAATTAACTGTATTGTGTGTGATGAGTAAATCAAGAAAAGAAAAGAAAAATTGATTTGGCCTGGTCTGAGTCACAATGCCATTTTGATGTGCAGATTTCCCCAGGTTTCCTTAAGATGCCATTCCTGCCTCACAGCCACCTTGGTGACATGCAGCCAGAGGGAGGAGGATTCATTTGTTCAGCATGATGATGAGACAGGAGCTGCAGGTGACCAGACCATGTCTTGGGTTGTCTTTGCAAAACCCTGAAGAGATGCATTTGAATACCCTGTGGTGCCATTTATGATAAATTTGCAGAGAACAAAAATGTTTTATATTGGTCTGTAGTGAACTTGCTTTGTTGAATCCAGACATAGTTTCCCTTGAAGCAGTTTCTACTTGCTGGTTTGTATCTAGTTGGTAACTCTCCGAGCAGAAAAGGAGCCATTTTTCTCTGAAATAAAAAGTAGTGTTAAAGCACCTCTGCTGGGGGTGAGAACCCTCCTCCCAAGGGCCATTCCATCCTGGGACCAGTAATTTCCAAGCTTAGAAATTCAGTTGTAGAATTGCTGCCTTTGAAACATCTGTTCACTTAGTAAATTTTAATTCCTTCCCTAGTTTGAGTGTCGTGGGTGCTTTCCGTGGATTCTTCAGACTGTGGGAATGTTTTTAATATACTGCATTGTTTTCTTTGTGGCATTGTCAGTGTGACTTTGTGGAGGAGAAAAACCACACTGGGAATAACAGGTGCTACTGCAGCAGTTGTGTTACACTTTCTGTTTCAGTTAGCACAGCAAGAATCCCAAAATCTTGTAGTTCAGGGAAAAGAGGAGTTTCAGTCAAAACTCAGAGCCCTCTCTGAATACATTTTTTGGGGCTTGTCTCTCCAAAACTGAAGCATGCTGATTAATTTGGCTAAATTCACAGCACATAACATTCGAGGTATTATGTTTAGTTTCATGTTTGCATATGGGTGTCAGCTTGAGAGCTGAGCCAGATCTGCTTGTTCTGTTCCAATTTAGTGCCTGTGTGTTCTTGCAAGTGGTTTGGTTTTGAGAGGTTTGAAACTGGTGTACAATTCCCAAGGGTGTGCTTGGAAATACTCACTAGGTGTGGAATTGGACATGCCTGGGGATAGGTGCTGTGTGTGAACTGTTCTAGCTAAAACTTGGGAACTGCCTTGCTGTGCATCTCTTCGGGGGTGCCTCTTCTCCATTTCCATGGGAACAGATGGGCTTTTGTTGATAAGAGCTGTTATCAAACTGGGAAACTGCTGGGCAAAGTTGAGCCACTCTTACTGTAAACCAGGCCTGACTGCGGGCTAAGGACATCACATGGCAGCATGGCTTCAAATGGAGGGGATAAAAATATCCTTCCTCCTTCCTCCTCTCAGGCGCAGATGCCCCAGTGTGAAAGGAAGAGTCACTCTGGCACAGGCCTGATTAGATCTATGGCAGCCATGGGATTGGATGCAGAGGAACACTTTAGGTTTTGACCTACCCAAAGAGCAGCAGTTTTGAACAGCTGAGCTAAAAAAGTGTTTCAGATTTTTTGCAGACCTTGAAGGCTGTCCAGTTTGGAGCAGTGAATCTTTAAAGTTTCATTTTGTTACTTAATTTATCTGTGTTTTCATTTTGTACTTGGCGAATTATTCAAAGCAAAATCCGAGGATGCATGTGGTACTTAAATTAACTTGTGTAGCTTTGGTAAGTCCAGAGAAATCTTACTGTGGTTCAGTTAAGAATCATTCTTTTTCTTAGAGGTGTAGCACTGTGTTTTATATCCAGATGATAAATTTTAATAAGATTTATTATCTGGAAATCACTTGGAGATATAGAATAGATGGATTTACTGGATGCTTTTCATAAAACGTTTTGCAGTAAAATGGTTTAATTACTTAAAGTCAGTTCTTTCATTTCAGTGGATTTATGATTTAAAGTAAGAGAGCAGTGTCAGATGTAAACATCAAAGGCAGATACATCAATGCACGAAATTCCTATGTGTGTTCCTGACTTACTTTTTAGTTAAATTTCACTAAAGATGTTAGTGGCATAATTTTTTTTGAAAGCTGAAATTTTACAGGACTAGCTCCATAATTTCATAGGAGCTACCAGAATTCCAGCCTTGTGCATGTGACTGCAAAGTTGTCCTGATTTTAAGGCACTTCAGTACAAGTCAGTTTTGCTTGGCTAAGCATTGGGAGCAGCTCCAGGGGTGTCTGACGCTGTCAGAAAAAATGATTTTGTAGATATGTGTTGTGGAGATGACTCCTGCTGAAATGATGCGGGAACATGGAGCTTTGGAAAAAAACCTGTATGTTCTGTTCTCTCTGGAAGAGCCAGAAAGGGGAACCCAGGGGTGTTTACTGGGTGAGTGTGTGTGTATGAGCTCTCTGGTCCATAACACGGGGCATGGATCCTTGGCTGCCTGCCACGGTGTGAATGGAGCTGTGACAGCTCGTTAAAATGATCCTAGAAAGGACAACGAGCTGCGAAGATAACGTTAGCCTGGGTGTGAGGCAGGAAAAGGTCCTGGGAGCAAACAAAGCCGCTGAGAGGGGAGCTGTGAAGGGCTCATCGCTACAGCAGAAGTCCCCTGAACAGGTTGGGCGTGCAGCTATGGAGGCAGTTACCTTACCCTGCCTTTAATCAGCTATTTCTCACTTTGGTCACAAAACTTAATGCATCCCTCAGTACTGCTCCCTCGCTGGCATTTGGCTTCAGGCCAGGCATTAATGAGTACCCCAAGCCCGATGTGATTTGGCTCCTCCAAATCTATTAGCATATCTTCAGAGCAAGATAAAACTCATTAAAATAATTTACATTTGGGCATTAGAATTTCTGATAATTTTTTAATACCTACTGCCAAACCCACAAAACTGTGGCAGTGTCCTTCAGATGAAACTACAACTTACCCATTCTTTCTGGAAAAAGAGCAGACTGCTAGATCCCTTAACTGCTCTCTGATGGTGATGGAACAAGTCTGTAGCACGAGCTTATCAAAGCTCATGGGGGATATCCCTGATAAAGGAATGCACACCATTGTGCAAGATTTGGTTTATTAGAAATGATATTAAAATGTGTTGTGCTTGAGTTGTGTTAAATTGTGCAGGACTCTAGTGAAGGCAGCTTGAGTTGTAGAACAGCCTCAAATTACTAATTCTTGGAAGCTGTGTGCTGAAATCTTTATATGACTGAGTTATGTATCTGGGCTTCAGCTTGTGCCCTCCCTGGTCTCTGTGCAATTCACTTTTTTACATGCCTGTTTTTGATCTCGGTCGTCCCTGTTCAGTATCCCAGAACTCCTGCTGGTGTCTCTCCCTGTGTTTTATGCTGAGGAGGAATCAGTCCCTGCCCAGGTCGCTGGTCCACAGCTCGAAGGCAGTCCAGCAGACATCAGCTGATCCAGGGCAGCTCTCCATGTGCGAGCTCTTACCTCAGAGCCTGTAACAGAGCCACGCTTGAAATGCTCATGACCTGTGCTCACATTATCCCAGCTAAATGACTGAACTCTGCTGTGCATGGTGGAACAGTGCTTGTAAATAAATGCATGGAAGCCCATAGTAGTAACTGCACAAAAGACAGCTTGAATATTTTCATCCATATGAAAGTACTTGGGATATTTTAAGTGTTAAAGCCTTTTCAGCTGAAAATATCCTGAAATGGGATATAAAGATGGATATCTTTGCTCACCTAAAGTTCTGTAGATGTGGCCCTGCTGCTGTGCTAGTTCCCCAGTGGAAGTGCTGGCACCCGGGGAATGTACATCCCATCAGCCTCTTCCCTTGGGAGTTAAGGGACATCCAGGTAACTGTTACCCACTGTAATTGGCTGCGGAGGTTCACATTTTACTCTCTCTTTCCTTTGCCACATTTCATTTCAGTAGGTTTTGAGGTTTTTCGCTGTCATACAGTCAGCAGTGAGGCAGATTTAGGGTGTTGGTGTGTCAAATGTTTTTGAAAGGCAGTGAGCACTTATCTTTAGAGTTTAATTTTCTGAAGCACTCCCATCAGCTGTAAGAATAAGACATGCACTTGCATATTCTTGTCTGCTTTTACTTTCTCTCTCTCTCTCTTTTTTTTTTTTTTTTTTTTTAAATTTCCTCTCACCACTCTTGACATAAGGAAACATAATGACATAGCAAAAGAGTTAGGTTGAGGGTTTGGTGGATATCTTCACTATAGCTGTATATGTGTAGTATGTGATGTCTGGATCTGCATTCATGCTTCTTTCTCTTTGCATTTCCTCATCTTCCTGAATTCAGGCAATGCTAGTCATGTGATACTTTTGTGACTTGAGGCTTTAAGTTTTTATTTTTTTAACTTAGATCTAGCTTTTTGTTCAATCCTCCTGAGAAAGCTGAGAGGAAATGAAAGTGCTCAAGGAAAAGTGTAGTTGAGGGGTTTAATCTTACAAGTAAGGGGGCAGGTTCTCTGAGGTGTTTACTTCCAACATAAAATAAATCATCTTGAGGAGAGAGAGTTTCAAACACTAGCATGGTTTTACTTACAGAACATAATACAATATTGGAGGGACTGCTTTTAGTCAGTGTACCAAGCTTGCCTATTGCACTGTACCAGCTGACAGAAATTCAATGAAAAATAAAGCATCAAAGTTTTTAGAGCAAGTATGCTTTCAAGGATCATTTTATGCTTTTTAAAACTACCTTTTCATGAGGTTCCTCTCCTGTGACTCCTGATCTTTCATTCATGTTTAAAATTACAGCAAGAAAAGTATCCCCTTAAAAGATAAAAAGAAGGAACGTTGTTCATCTACATTTGCTGTTTGAATGTGTTTAACTTTATTAAAACTGCTCAACACAAATAGGAAGAATGACATGGTACCTTCATCAGTTTTGCTTGTATCTTGAATGTATTTCAAGCTTAATTTTTGTTTGCTTCCTTCCTTCAGGTTTTAAATGAAGAATGCGATCAGAATTGGTACAAGGCAGAACTCAATGGAAAAGACGGCTTCATTCCCAAGAACTACATAGAAATGAAACCCCATCCGTAAGTAGAGCTTTTGGGATAGGCTCCCTTGATCTTACTCTGGGCATCTTCACAAGCAGGAGGATGGTTTTCTGCTAAAATTTTACCAGATCTACTCAAATGTAAGGACAGATCAAGGATGGCTGGTGAATTGTGTGTCTCTGCCTGTAGTGTTTGCTTTAATTCCTTTCACAGTAGCTGCATAGCAGGGTGTTCTGGGAGGCTTTTCTGGTGCTTACTCTGGTGTTTTTTAGGGTCAGACAGAGCAACCTTGGGGTTAGCAGCCATAAACCAGCAGAAAACCCTTTAGGAGAGAGTTGTCACTACCACTGCCCCGGGAAAAGTGTCTGTGTTCTTGTGATGATTCTCAATTTTACTTACTGAGCAGCTAAGAGTAAAAGTCATGGCATTCACAGCTCAGCAAAAGGTGAAGGGTATTTGGAGCTGACCTTGTGGTATGTCTGTCACATCCTGAGTATAGAATCACAGAATTGTTAAGGTTGGACAGGACCTGTAACAGTCATTTGGTCCAACACCTTCCTCACAAAACAGGCCTACCTCAAGGTGCTGTTGCACAAGAATTGTTGCCTTGATCTGCTGCTCCAGAGAGCTGTGTTTGAGGAACCTTTCCCCCTAGGTGTAATGAACCCAGCATATGAAAACTAGCATTTCATGACTGGGTATTTTCTTTGTGTCAGTTCATGTGTTTCTGCTGTCTTCTGCTAAACTTTGGTTCTGCCAACTTTTGAGATCCTGCAACATCTGAACAAGAACAGCAAGCTCTGGGTAACAGATTGAAAGGAAGGTTTAGGAGGGAGCAGCAAAACCTGTAATCAGGGTTTTTACAAGGAGCTGTAGCATTTCATTTGCTCACAAAAGCTGATGATTTATGTAAGTGTTGACTGTCATTATATAATGAAGATATTGAAGTTAAATGCAATCAAGAATTATTTTTTAAGGGCTCTTTTGAAATAGCAGAAGGAAGCTTCTGAGGGACTGGGCCCCAAGAGGGGAGAAGAGGTGTCGTACTTTAGGGCAGGCGAGTGGGAAGCAAAGCACAGACACACAAGAAAATTCTGAAATTGTTTAAAGCCTTGTTTTCTCTAGTAACATATCTGGTTTAACATGATTTTACCACTCCACTGGGGATCACAAATCTACATTGCAATTTCTCTCACATTGATTTGATACTTGTACCTTCTCATGACAATTTGCCAGGCATTTGAGTTATCCTGCTGTGATGTCTTCTATGAGGATCAGTTTATTCTGTGATCCTCCATTCTATTTTGTTTTAGCAGAATAGAGCTGTCCGTTTTTCACTTTTTTAATATCAGAAGGGAATCAACAATGTTTGAGCTTGCAAGTGGGTGAATTTGGTCATGGTTTTTAAGCATAGTTAATTTGATCTTATCTGAAGATGTTTTAAACTGCTGATGACATCTGGATGGAGGCAGTGCCATGTGTCAGCAATGCTGGGAGTCTTAACTACTGCATTAACAACCCTGGGAAATTATGCAAAAGTTTTTATAGCATAATGTTGGCTTAGCTGTAGTGCAGAGCTCTCTAGTCATACAGGTCGTACAAAAAGCAAACTGTAGGCAGCTGCGCAGTGAGAATGTTCCTTTTCTCAGACTCATAACAAATCATTTTCAAGAGGCTTTGGAAAGAAAGCAACTGAAAATGGCTTTAAATCCTGTCCTAGGATCCAAGACTTAAATCATCCAACTGCACAGCTGGTATTAAATGCAGTGTTCCTCCTTACTTGTAATTTGCAAATCTTACAGATCGGTTTGTAACTACCAGCAAATGAAGCTGAAAGGACAACCTGGCACCTCTCAGTGATCCGACTCACCTGGGTATTAACCTGAAGGGTTAATCTGAATTGCCACCTCAATTAACAAAGCAAAGGCTGAGCAGAATTAGGCAGGACAAAGAAGAGGTACAGGAAGCTCTGGGCAGGGAGGTTCCTGTGAAGGCAGAGCACACCTTGCTCTTGAAGGGGGCAGGGGAAGACTTTGCTGTTTATGAAACACACCATGGATCTGATCCAGGCTATCTCAGGTCTTTGTGTTTATTATCAGCTTGTCCTGAGGATATTGCTGAAGTCTCACTTTGCAGTATTGCAATTTCTGTGGAGGAACTTGGCCAAGTGAAATGATTGTGTGAAGTGAAGCCGAAGGAATTGCCAAAGTGCCAATTGAGGGGAGGCTGGAAGTGATGAGAACCTGTGCTGTACAATCAGTGCAGCTCCCTCTGGCTGTGCAGCATCAGCAGGAATGCCTGCATTTAGTTCTGCAGTGCTGACAGGATGAGTTTCACCTGCATTACAGAGCTTGTTGGAGTCAAGCCTTATCAGGCTTAGCCCTTCAGAAGAAAAGTTGTGGGAATGTCGTGGTCACTTTGCCTAATTCTCCACAAAATATTTTTGACATGCTGTGATGTTTGTTAATTTTTTCAAACATTCTGTAGTAAGGGTATGTGCACAACACTTCTGCTGCTTTACAACTGTGTTCTTAAGTAGACAGTAGTCCTGCAAAATAACTTCATTTGTTTCATCTCTGGGGTTTTCTTTTAATTTTCTAATTCAGGTTCTTTTACTCTGGCTAATGTGGTAGTGAAGCCGTAAAACTGCAAGGAAGCTCAAGAATTGTGAAAGATTTTTAGTCTCTCTATTTGAAGTGCCTTAGAAGCAACTGGCAGAAAACTTAAGTAGTTTGACATTGTCACTTCGGAAGTGACAATTTGTAGTGATTCAGTAAAACTTAGGGGGAAAACAGGTACACTGTTGAGGCTTCAGGAAGGATTCTATTAAGCTCTTTAAGGCTTTCCTTCTTACTTTATGGAAAAAGCTGAGGTTGTTTTTTGTTTATGTTTAAGATGAGACTTTGTCACATGTGAGTAATTGAGAATTATTTGAGAACTAATCAGGATTAAGACACTTTGTAAACAAATATGGCAAGATATCTAAAATCATACTATAAAACTTGCTTTAAGCATTTGGCAGAGAGAAAATTCAAGACTTCTTGTCTTTCTGACAGTAGTGCCAGAAGCCCAGGAAATTAAATACTGCCTTTGAATTCTGAAGGAGTTTCACTTAATGGTTTCTCTTGGTTGATTTTTGAGGGCAGTGAGGGAGGGGCAGGTGCGTCTCTCATGGTGGTCTGCCGCCACCTCAGCTCCAGTACCAAGAAGCAGCACAGGTGCTAAGCCATCCAGAATGTACAAAATGCCATGAAGTTCTTGATCGCTGGAAGTAGGATGGTTGAGGGAAGAAGCTTTTCCTTTTCATTCCAGGGGATAAAAAGTACACAACAAGAGTTTCAAGCAAGTAAAGCATGTTTGGTGATCAAGTAATCAGTCTTTCTTCAGCTCTAGAGCTAGTTTCCCCTTAGAGAGAAAGATCTGATGACTTTGTGACCAACTTCTCTTAAGAATGACTGTTTCAGGAAGGATTCTGCAACTCCTGCCTTGTTGCTGCAGCAGAACCTTCACTACAGGCAGTGGGCTGTGTGAGTGGAACTCTTGTTAGGAAATGCTCTCCTCTAATAGAGGTCAGTCATCTGCATGGATGTGGGTGTGATAAGTGCTGCTGTCCTGTGTGATCTGTTCCTCAGAGCTGAAAGCTCCACTTTTTAGTTTTGGAGATGCTTCTGCTTTTCTCATGCCGTGTGACCTACCACTCATCCCTTCTTTGCCTTTAATCTTGGATTAGTCTGGAAATGTAAATGTAAGTGGGAGCAAGGATCCCGTGACCAGGCTGTTGGTCAGTGCTGACGATCTGGTGGCCTGAGGTCGGTTCAGCCTCGGTGTCATGGTCAGCCTGTGGCTGGTGAGAATTTTGGATGTGGTTTCCATGAGGCAGCTACTTCATGTGACTCCTTCTGTGAAAGCTGCTGGATTGTCCTGCCTGTGGGAGAAAGCAAGAAAAGAGGCTACTGAAACAAGTGGCATCAGCACCTTTTCTGGAATGGAATCCATGCCTAGCTCAGCACTCCTCTGCACTGGAGCAGAGACCTTGAAGAAGCTTTTCTCACTTGGTCTGTGAGTAGCTGGAGTCCTGGCACCTGCCTCAGCTTTGATACCTGTCTTGGACCATAGGACTCTGGTAGGGCGCAGAGATTGGACTCTGGGCTGCAGGAGCAAAGAGCTGCTGGATGAAGATACTGATTCTCTCTACTGAAATAGCTGTGTCTTACCACCTGATCTGAAAGAGACTAGAAACTGATTTACATACAAAATGCACTTTTGACTTGTGCAGGATGGGGCAGTGCGTAGACAGGATCTTGTTTTCAGGGCCGTGATGTTTCTGGCTCTTCCATGAAAGGATTAAAATTCTTAACTTCTCCTATTGTTTTCTTTTCCTCCCTTCACAGGTGGTTTTTTGGAAAGATTCCCCGAGCGAAGGCTGAAGAGATGTTGGGCAAACAGAGACACGATGGTGCCTTCCTCATCAGGGAGAGTGAGAGTGCTCCCGGGGACTTCTCCCTCTCAGTCAAGTAAGTCATGCCCAGGAGCAATTGTGTGCTAATCAGGCATCTGCTGCTCCTTTGGACTGGGGAGTAAAGGGCAGGTAATTGTCAATGCTGAGGAGCAGGAAGAATCTCACAGATGCCTTACAGCATTCCTGTTCTCTAGTGACATTTATTCCTTCTCTGATAGAACAAATATCTTTGCTCTGGTTTGCAGTGAGCCCACAGGACTGACCTGGTGGCACGTGGCTCACACAGGCCCAGGCGCTGTGTAGTGGCTTCTTTGTAGGTCCCACTCCTCCCTCTTACAGCCACAAAGCACCCAGTGTGGACAACCTCCCATCCTCCTTCCTTCCTCCTCTACAGTGCAAGTTATTACTTTATCTTCCCTCTGTGTAGTACATTTGCAAGTATGTTTTTCTCTGCTTGGCACACACTTTGGTGATATTCCCGTTGACTAGCACTGGGAGATGGAGCTGTGAAACCAGAGATCCACTGGAACTCTCACAAGTGCATTCCACATAGGTTAGGAAGAAATTCTTCTCTATGAGGGTGATGAGGCCATGGCACAGGTTGCCCAAAGAAGCTGTGGCTGTCCCATCCCTGGAAATGTCAAATGCCAGGTTGGACAGGGCTTGGAGCAACCTAGTCTAGTGGAAGGTGTCCCTGCCCATGGGAGGAGGGTTGGAATGAGGTGATCCTTAGGTGATTCCCAACACAAGCAATTCTGTGATTCTCTGATCTGAAGTCACTCAAATAGAGATATTAGAAACTTGAAAAGGTATGTAAGGTAATTTAATGTATGATGGGGGTGGGAGGGAATCTGTCCTCAGCAACTGATTTTGGCTTTTTAAAAAATTATTTTCTATAATCTTCACCTTTCCTACCATAAATAAACAAGATTTTCTTTAGAATCTTTACAACATTTTTTATTATTCATGTGCAGTTCCAGCTGGCTCTGTTTTCTGTGGCTGTCAGTGATCTGTCTCAACAAGATTTGTTTCTTTTTTTCTGGTCATCTTTGGTCTGTAACCAAATTTTTGTCCTCTGTACAGCAGCACTGAGTCATGCCAGCAAACTGGATTAAAGCCACTGATTTTAAAGATATTTATATTTCTGTCTTGGATATAGTCATCTGGGCTGGAATATTAGATATGAATGGAAGCTTCAATTGCAGAAAGTGCATTCCTTTAAAAAACGGAAAGTTACAATGGCATAGCCGGGCCTGTCTGTTCAGCCTGGTGTTGCCATCTGGTGGTAATGTCTCAGCTGGATGGTTTTTACTGTGTGTATAATTTAGGAAAGTCCTTTTCCTAAACAGTGATCTGTAGGGTTTGAAATAGTGAGAAGCTCCCAGGCTGGGGAAGGCAGAGCAGAGGCAGCACCCAGGACTTGTTTGAAGGCAGTGTCTGCTTTCCCCACTGATGCATAGGAGCCGTGTATGCCAAGGGGGAACAGTTGTCTTCTGTTTTCAGTGTTTTACGCTGAAGTAAAAATACCAATATGCCATTCATGTGGAAAATCCCAGTGGACCTCTCCAGAGTTCCTCTTTATTCAGAGTAAAACTGTTGGAAATGTGGTTTCAACTGAATGCCATAATTTGTCAGAAAAAATTGTTAACACAGAATTGAAGTTGCTGGTTTATGTGTGCAGCAGCATCTTTTAACATTTTGGGGTTTGAGGGGGTTTTTTTGTTACATTTTATTTTGGAGGTTTTCTTAAGGACCAGAGAGGTTCTTTTGTTTCATAAGGGAGCCCTTTGCACAAGTCCATGCTGGTTGCCAAAAGAGCCAATCCTACCCTACCCGTGGCAGTGTTTTCCCAGGAATTTGCCTATAATGGAACTGGTGCTGTGGGAGGGAGGAAGTGGGACTGTGAGAAGCAGAGAACCATGGCAAAAGTAGCACAGATTGAGAGTGGCTCGAATCAGTTGTGAAACTGCAGGGTGTGAAGAGCTAAACCAGTGTGCTTGGGCTGTTTGAGCAGCAATGCTGTGTCTGGGGATGTGAAGTGGAAGGCACCGGGGTGCCTGTGTTACTGTGACCTTGCAAAAGCCATGGCATTTGTCCTTGGGATTCTCTGCACCATCTTCAGCAACACAGGTGACGGCGTATGTAACATACATCAAGAAGTACATGTGATGCCAGCTGTGGGATTACATCTATGTTATCAATGTCATTGACAGTTTTCACTGTGCCCTGAAGGACCTTTTTGTTCTAAACTCTGTGCTGTTGATCCCAAAAGCAGTTCTCCATGGCTAATAATGTCTTCTTTTGTGTTCTTCATTCTTTTCACACAGGTTTGGAAATGATGTGCAGCACTTCAAGGTGCTTAGAGATGGGGCTGGCAAGTATTTCCTTTGGGTGGTGAAGTTCAATTCTTTGAACGAGCTGGTAGATTATCACAGATCCACATCTGTCTCCAGGAACCAGCAAATATTTCTCCGGGACATTGAGCAGGTGCCACAGGTAAGAGAAGTGTCCCTGCAGAGTGCCCTGTTCAGGCTATTGCAACCACAGTCTGAAGTGGGTTCATCTCAGAGTAAATGGATAGGGATGGAAGAAAGCTGACTGACATTTTTTTACCTGTGGAAGTGTGTCTTTAGATCCTGCAGTCAAAATTATACTAGTAAATAAGCTGCATTCTTGTGCAAAGCCTACCTGCACTCCTGGTCTCCCTTTAGTTGAGGCAATATTATCGTTGCTGCTTGAACATTTGGTTTATTGTAATGTTTATGGATTCTGTTGCAGAAGGTCATCTGATTCCTCTGAATTAAAAATGGATTTACTTCTGTTACAGGGCACAGTAAGAAAGGATAGGAAAATGCTGGGTTAATGGTTGGACTTGGTGATCTTAGAGGTCTTCTTCAACTTAAACAATTCTGTGATTCTGTTCTGATTTATACCTGATCATAGCCAGAAGTGCAGCCCTCAGTGAGGCTTTGATACTGGGCTTTCCTGAAGAGGTGGTTACAGCATATGGAGCATCTCTGGTTTGGATCTACCCGGTGTGAAGAGAATCCAAAAGCTGCTGTGAAGTGCCAGCAGAGCAGCTTGTGTATATCCAACTCTATTTTGTTCCATTTCCCAGGTCAATCAGAGTGTTGTGTTTCATGTAACTGCATGTTTTACCAGTTCTGGATAAATCCTTTTGCTTCCTCATTCTGGTTCTAGCCTGAAGACACAGGGTGTGGAACTGGTGCTGCTGCAGATGCCACAGGCAACTTTGTCACAGTTTGTCTGAACTCAGCACCTGGCTCTGCACTGCCAGGTCAGAGATAAACAGAGGATGAGAAAACAGCTGGCTGAAAAGGACAGGCATGAAGAGACCTTCCTGGCCTCACAATTTTAAGACTGCAAATGTATTTTAAATGAACTGTTATCTTTTCCATCAGAATGGAAGACTTGCTGACCAGGCAAAATGTTCTGTGACAGAAGAGTTAAGAAAATGTGTAAAATGTCAACATCCAGGTTTTAGGGGGAACTTGGTGCAGATCAGGAATATTTGTGCTGTCAGTTGGTGAAAACAGGACAAGTAAGCAGCAAGACTATTGTATTGCAATGGAACACAGATTTACAGTAGGCCACAAAGAGTGAAAAATAGTAGAAAAACATCAGAATCATCTGCTCTCTTTCAGCTCTTTCACACAAACTTGACTTTTTTCTGAGGTGCTCTATAGTCTGTGCTTTGCTGTTGTAGCACCTTGTTGCAGCTGTTGGGAGCTGGTTTGCAGGGAAAGGGAACAGCCCAAATGTTTATTGTTAAACTGCGGTGTAAGAGCAGCTCCTGCCCGCGGGAGCAGGTGCCTGGAGTGCTGTGAGTAATTCTCAATATGTGTATGTTTCTCTTTCCCCTTTCAGCAACCAACATACGTTCAGGCCCTGTTTGATTTTGATCCCCAAGAGGAAGGAGAGCTGGGCTTCCATCGCGGAGACTTTATCCAAGTCCTTGACAATTCTGATCCCAACTGGTGGAAGGGAGCGTGCCGCGGACAGACGGGCATGTTCCCACGCAACTACGTGACCCCAGTGAACCGGAACATCTAGAGATAAATATTAGAGATTATTTAAGGAAACCAGAGAAACAGTAAATACACATACAGAGCCTAACTGCAGCCAGTGACCTAAAAATCACACGGCGGTAAAACCAGAGTCACCTTTCACCGTGAGGTGATCCTCCTTCCCTCAGTACGGAACTTCAGGGGCGGGGGGAAAGAGTTCAACTTACACACCAAAACTTATCTTAAAGGAAAAAAAAAAGGAAAATAAAAAAAGGAGAGAGAGAGAAAAAAATGAAAATAACAAATTTCCTCAGCTGCTCCTGGGTTATCCCCTTTTATTCACTCTTATTGCGAATGAGTGTTTTAAGGTCTCACCACCACAACTCTTCTTGTTTCCCCCTCCTCCTCTGTCCATCAGTGCATGAAGTTTTAATGCCATATAAAGTCCTAGCCATGCAGTTAAAAGAAAAGGGAGAAACTCTGCTGGTATTTTCTCTCTCTGCAAACGGTCTTCATTTGACATGAAGAGACATGAGAGAAGAACCAAATCCACAGTCCTGCCTTTAAAAAAAAACAAAAATCATCAGTCTCTGCTTTTGCCTTCAACATTCAGCATTTCTTGCCTGGGAAAGATGAGGTGTTAGTCTAATTTTTATTGTCTCTTCTCCTCTGGCACTTTCTTCTGAAGCTCAGCAGCTTCCAAACAGAGGAAGGGAGAAGAGTTGGTGGCTTTTTGTTCTATTTTTTTCTTTTGAGTCACAGAGCTGCTTTGAGAAACTCCAACGTACAACTGAAGTCTATTAATGCTGTGCTGACAGCTTTTTTGTTTTTTCTTAAAGGTGTACGGTTGAGCACATTCTGTAATTTTTTCCATAGTGCCTTTCCCTTATTTTCTTTTTTATTATTTTTTAAGTTAAAAGGACAGTCCAGAGCTTTTCAGAGGGGTTTTTTTTCTGCCTATGTGTAAATAAATACTTTGGGGAAAGGGGGCAAAGGAGGGTGATTTTATCAATGGACACTTGAGAAAAATCTACAAACAGAGATGGAGCTTTAATCTTCAGATTTGTCTTACTGTTCAACTTCCCCTATTCCAAGGAAAATAAAATCAAGGCATTCAAGTGGCAACTTAGGCTGCTCAGAGGTGGAGCGCTGCAACCAGGAGCCTCAGAAGAAGTAAGAGAAAGGGGAAAGTTATGATCAGGGAAAATAAGGAAGAATATTTTGGGGAGGGAGGGTTAAGGGGGGAATTTGAGAAATAATAGCCCTGAGATGTCCTACAAAATGTACATTCCTTTGGTGGAAAACTTCATAATGCAGAGAAACCTCAAGAAATAGTGCTTGAAAAAAAACTTTACGCTCTTAGTGAATGTTTCTACGTGATGCATGTGATCAGCCTGTCTCTTCGGCCTGGATAGGCAGTATTTGCAGTCGTTGCTCTTGAGAAGTGGAGTTGGCATCCCTGTTCTCCAGTCTCTCCTCCCTCCTCAGGTCAGTGTTCCTGTTGAAGTAGTTCCCCGCCCGCTCCCGTTCACAGCAGGCTGTGTGTGACTGTTCTCCCCACCCTGCACCCCCGGGGCGTTTCTGGTGGCCCTTTGCTCCTCACCAGAGCAGTGTGACATTAAATTGGACAGAAGGAAAGCAATCAGCCCGCAGCGCTGCTCTCTGTGCCAATCTTCAGTTGTGTTTTTTCCCTTGGTGGCCATTTGGCTTGGATCCCTTCACCCCACCAACGCATCCCAGCCTGCAGTGGAGATCTCCTCCCGCCCTGCCTCAGCACAGGCAATCTTTTGTTGGAGGGTGCCTTTTTTTGTACTAAGTGTTACAAAAGTTTTACTCCTGCGATGGACTCTGCCTTACACTTTAATTTTCCAGCAAATGAAAGAGAGAGCTACCCTGTAGAGTATTACTTTCTCCCCTTCTCCTTGCTAGCTGTCACTCACTTTCTTCCCACTTTGTAAAGTGATTGGAAAAGGAATCTATGGCATTCTACACCTGGACCATTTGATTGTTTCCTTATTTTGGAATTGGTGTATATCATGCAGCCTTGCAGACATATGTCTTGTGTGTGTATATATATTAAAAAAAATTTCCGTGTTTAAATAAAAAAAAAGGCCTATGTACTTAATCCTTTAACTCCGCAGCAGCATTTGGTAGATAGTAATTAACTGTGAATAATAAATATACATTGAATTCTTCACTTGAGCATCTGTCTGTTATTTTCAGTTAACTGACCAAGGTATGACTGAGCTTGTAGTTCAGACACTTCTGGAGCCTGTTGCTAAAAGGGGGAGGTGGGTATTGGGCTGATGTAAGCACAGCAGCCAGACTCAGGCTGTTGTGGCTTTGGCTCTGCTCTATGAGGGCCCTGCAGATTGTTTTCACTTCTGTTACCTAAAGAAAAATGGCTCTGTTGTGCTAACAAGGTGTGTGGGCTGATTTTCTTTTTTTCTCCCCGGCCTTTGCTAATGGTCAGAAAGTGCCTTTGGGCGTGAATGTTATAGTCAGTTTTAACATATGATAGGAAAAGGCCCACATGGGAGTTTTGAGTGGTTTTTTAACAGTTGCTCTTAGTTAATATGCTTAAATACTGATGATGTCATCGTGGAAATGCCTGGATATTCCTACTATTAGTTATTTTTCTTCTTTTGTGCCAGAAGTCAATATGGAGAATTCACAGTATGGCTTGAAGCACTGGGCTTTTTTTGGAATGCTGTACCAGAACATGTTGCTCGACGTGGTGTGTTACTGTACCTTGGGTTGCTTAGAATCTTCTTTCCCCTGTGCTTTATAGGGACAAGAGAAAGTTTATTGGTCTATGGTTGTGGCAGGAGCAGTGCTGAGGGGAGTGTGTGCCGTGTGCTGACCTTCCTTTCTCGCAGCCCTGGCTTGTGGAACCGGAGGAGGGCAACAGACCTGGGGAAAGGTCTGGATACAAGTGTGATGAGTGGATGAGGGAGCTGGAGTTGTTTAACCTGGAGAAGGGAAGACCCAGGGGTGACCTTCTTGCTCTCTACAACTCCCTGACAAAAGGGTGCAGCCAGGTGGGAATTGGGCTCTTCTCCCAGGTAACAAGTGACAGGACATAATTTTAAGATGCACCAGGAGAGCTTTAGATTGAAGATCAGGAGGAATTTCTTCATGGAAAGGGTGATTAGATATTGGAACGGGTGGCCCAGGGAGGTGTCACCGTCCCTGGGGGTGTCTAAGACTGGATGTGGCACTCAGTGCCATGGTCTGGCTGACAAGGTGGTGTTGGATCACAGTTTGGACTCTATGGTCTCAGGTCTTTTTCAGCCCCGTTGATCCCGTGGTTCTGTGAACGCCCCATTCCGCGCGTGTTGCGGACGCCGGGCGGGGCCGGCGCGGGCGCCGCTCCGGGGACTACATCTCCCAGCGGCCCCCGCGGCGCGCAGGCGTAGTGCGGAGCCGGCGGCAGCGGGTGAGGCGGCGCGGCGGGAGTCGGCCCTGGGCCGG
>VYXC01007591.1:75665-131515 GCA_013397175.1 Platysteira castanea | reverse complement strand
ATGGTCTCAGGTCTTTTTCAGCCCCGTTGATCCCGTGGTTCTGTGAACGCCCCATTCCGCGCGTGTTGCGGACCCCGGGCGGGAGCGGCGCGGGCGCCGCTCCGGGGACTACATCTCCCAGCGGCCCCCGCGGCGCGCAGGCGCAGTGCGGAGCCGGCGGCAGCGGGTGAGGCGGCGCGGCGGGAGTCGGCCCTGGGCCGGTCACCCCCGGTACCACCGGGCTCGGCGCCGACCCCCCGCCGGTGGCTGGCACGGGAGGGGCCGGGAGCTGCGGGGTAGAGGGGGTGGTGGAGAGGGGCGTCTCTGTGTCCCATGGGGTGAGGAGGGGGTTTGGGCTGAGGAGGGGGCTGTGGGCCTTGGCGTGAGGGTAGCGGGGAGGGGGGCTCTCTGAGGGGGGAGAGGCTGTCGGCTCGGTATGGGGGGGGACTCACTGCCCCTTGTGCCCCTGCCCAGGCTGGGGACGGCTGGCAGGCATGGTGGGTTACGACCCCGATGCCAAGTGCGTGTCTACGGCGGAAGCGGCTGCAGCAGGATCAGCGTCTGGCTTGGTCACTCGGGTCCTTGTCAGCCCCTTGGATGTCCTCAAGATCCGCTTTCAGGTACCTCACTCGCGGCGTGCCCGGGGTCAGGGATGGAAGAGCCTGTCAGGGAGCAGGATCGTGTCCTAGCTGAACAGATCACTTGTGCAGCCAGAGAGCACTAAATCCGCTCCTCAGCCCTCACCTACGTTGTGTACAGGTTATGCAAGGAAGTAGGGCTATCTTGTGTCCACCACTTCTATTTATATAACTTAACTTGTGTGGGAATGGAATCTTGTGCTTCTCATAGTTCGTTCTCTTTCTCTGTTTTTGTGAATGACTTCCACTCTCTGACTGAATTTCACCATTATCCCTCCTGCTTATCTTTGTGCTCATGCACGTTTTTATTCTTTTAGAGCCCTTCATAAATAACATCCTAGTCAGGTCTTACTGTGGTTCTATGGGAAGACAGAATGTCATCCCTTAGCATTGGCTGGCCGACAGGATTGTGAATTCCTGAACTGGATGCTTGAACTAGTGTCGAAGGGTGAAGCTGAAAATATTTTCTCCCGTTTCCTCCAGCTCCAGATCGAGCAACTCTCCTCCAGAAACCCCGCGGCCAAGTACCACGGCATCCTGCAAGCTGTACAGCGCATCTTCCGGGAGGAGGGCTTGACAGCTTTCTGGAAGGGCCATGTTCCCGCTCAGTTCCTTTCCGTCGGCTTCGGAGCTGTTCAGGTGAGGGGATCAGGCATCACCTGGGCACACTGTATGTACACAGGACACTGCTCTGTTCCCTCAGACCGGCTGTGTTCAGGAGTGGGAAGGATGTGTAGCTGTGTAAAACTGGTGTATAATTCCTAAGTTAATATTCCTTAGCTTGCTGAACAGACTGAAGCACAGTGAGAGCAGACTGAGCTGTCTGTATCTGGTGTCACAGAAAAGCCCTCTCTACTCCTGAGACTTAGCTGTTCATGCCCCAAGCCTGGGCAGTTTTTTGCTTCTGGTCATGCTGTCCACCCTAAGGGCTTGTTAGGAAAAAATCAGTGAAGCTGATGAGGGTGTTTTACACAGCATTGTTATGCTTAATTTGTAAACATTAACAACAGTTTTAGGAGCAGTGGCTGAAAGAGTAAAGGACAACATATTTGTGACATGGAGAACACTCGTCTGGATACACAGAATATTAAAATGAGTTTTTCACGATTCTAAATGCAAGAATTAGCAGAAGTGTTAGACACCAGAGTATCCCAAAGATTTTCCGGGCTGCTTAGTGATTTTTACACGTTGCAAGTTAAGGAGGTCTTTTGAAGGACAGAGAAGGTGGTAACAAGCGGGGAGGGCGGGGAGCTCTTGGTGAAATGAGAGAAAAGTGGGAGACTTGTGTGAGTCATAAGGATCGGCTTCCTGACCCTTGTGTGTTTGTTTCTGCAAGTTCATGGCCTTTGAGAGCCTGACAGAACTGGTGCACAACGTCACCTCCTTCAACGCCCGTGACTCCTTCGTGCACCTGGTGTGTGGGGGCCTGGCTGCCTGCACAGCCACGGTCACAGTCCAGCCTGTGGACACGCTGCGCACCCGCTTTGCTGCCCAGGGTGAGCCAAAGGTGAGGCTTAGCATTCCATGTTGGAATTGTCATCCGTAGCAGTGGCAAGATTTCACGGGTCTGAAGATGCAGGAGGTTTGAAAGTACATACAGCATGTAAAATGAAGGAGCAGGTGCTGTTACGGGCAGTGTTTACACTGTTGGCCAGTTATCCTCCATGCTGTTGACGCAGCTTTCCTAATTGCGTTTTGCTGCTTCTGATCCTGACCGGTGATCCAGAAAGGAGAAACTGTCCTTAACAGGATAACTCAATTTTTGCTTTGGCTGTTGACCCTTTTTAGAACCCACTCCCCAGGCTGTTGAACATTGCATTTTTGAAACTTTCTACGTGCAGAGAGTCTTGTTTAGATAATGATGGGGGTGATACTTGGAACCAGTCACCTTTCACCTGTGCTTCATGTTCTTATTTACACAAGAATTGGTCTCTCTGCTAATTACATCTGTAATAATGAGACAGATTTGTACCAGAGCCATTTTTGTATTTAGCCTGCAGTAGAATTACAATAGGTATATGAATTGTGTTGCAGGAATTAAGAGCTGTTAAAAGAAAAATAATCATGTCTGTGATGTAGGTAGTCTCAGGACTCACTCTGTGCCTTGTTTCTTCTAAGTCACAAGAGCTTAGCAGAGAACACTGAAGGTGTGGAAAATCACCTTGCTCATCACTTTGTGCTGAAGACAGTCAGTTTTATTTCGGGCAGTGGGAAATTCCTATACCCATTACTGGGAAATGACCTGACCTTTGGTTTGCTGTTTTTAAGTTCACTAGAGAGTCACTCAGCCTCTTCCTTGTTTTCCAGATCTACCCCAACCTTCGCCATGCAGTGGTGACCATGTACCAGACAGAAGGACCTCGGACTTTCTACAGAGGTCTGACCCCCACACTCGTTGCTATCTTCCCATATGCTGGTCTCCAGTTCTTCTTCTACAACATCCTGCAGCAGTTTTCCAAATGGGTGATTCCAGCTGAAGGAAAGGATGGAGGTAGGAACTCGGGACAGTGATGGCTGCAGTTGGGAGAGAAAGAGGGTGAATGCTGGTTTGATTTACTGATGTAAGCTCTATTAGTCCTTTCACATTTTTTGATGCAACATCTGAAAAGTATCTCAGTTTCCCACCTCTCATTCTTACCTCTGCATGGAAATGCCACATTAAGTACAGTGGAGTTCACAAACAGCTTCCATTGTGGAATAACCGTGATGGAAGTGGGTGGATGGGAAAGTGAAGTGTCACAGGCAAGGGTGCTCTTTCTTGAGCAGTGTCGTGTTACTGATACTGTGGGAAGACAGTGCTGGCGTAATCTTTCTCTGTTTCATTAGTGCTGTGGGGACAGGACTGTTGGATTTCCTTAGTAAATCTCCCTGCAGATTCCAGCACAGCTGTTAAAGAAGAGGAGTCATTTCATCTAATTTAAAGCTGCGAGGCTATTGATTTGATGTTTTTATGTTGGTTTGTAAGAGAACCTCATCCTGATGCAACCTGTCATCTTAGCAGTTCTAGATACCTGTGCCTCGTTGAGAGAGAGGGATGCAGCAGCAGCGTGGTGACTGAGGCTGATGGTGGTTTTGTGCTGGGGGCTCGTATTTGTCAGGAAAGAGTCTAATACAGAACTCCTTTCCCATAAGCCTCTGAAGTCATCATGCAGTGTCAGCTTGTGACATTCCAATCCAGAATACGTCAGCCTGAGCAGTCAGGGGTGCAAGATTTCCAGTGACCAGGCTTTTACTGGGGGCGCATGAAAACTTTTCCATCCAATGGCAGCAAGTTGTCTGGTGACTCGGGATTGGGGTTTTTTGAGCAGAGCAAAACCTTAAGTCAGTGTAATGAATCAAGAGGAGCTGGTCCTCTGATTCCAACAGACATTGCAAGCCTGAAAAAGTACAGCTTGAGATTCTTTGGCCCAAACTGTGCAGAAGAGGTGATATAACTTCAAAAGACTTTTTTGACCTTACTTCTTGTGAAAAGTGATTTTTAACTTACCTCATGATCTTTAATCAGAATTCCCTGCTAATCTTCTTTTTTCCCTCCCTGCTATCCTTTTCCCTTTTTGCTTCTCAGGCAACATTAAAAACCTTGTTTGTGGCAGCTGTGCTGGAGTCATCAGCAAAACCCTCACATACCCTTTGGATGTGGTCAAAAAGCGACTGCAAGTGGGTGGCTTTGAGCACGCTCGGGCAGCCTTTGGGCAGGTGAGAAATGTCGGTAGTGGTGTGTTTTCCTGAGAATAGAGCTAGTCCAGTGCACTGGAATGCAGTGACAATCCACCAGTGGTACCTGTTGAGTTCATGTTTGGGTTGGGAGCTCCCACTGAGCATTGGTCTCGTTTAATAATGTGAATTAATGCATGAACATACTGGGTTTGTTTTATGACACTGTCCAACATACTTGTGCTCTGGCTTGTCATCCCTCTCCACCAACTGTGTCTTGGAGCTGGGGATGAGTTGGAGAGGCAAAGGGGTTTTGATTTACTTTACTTTTCTAGTTGCAGCTTGGTATTTCTGATTTAGAACCAAATTACTAGCAGAGGGTGACACTGGCTCTCTGCTGGGGTCACTTGGCTGTCAGGCTCCTATTCTGCAATTAATATTTTGACACAAGGAATAGGCACCAAGTGTTCAGCATGTGTCTTATGTATGAGAATGGCCTGAAATTAAAAAACAAATTAAATACTCTGGTGTTCTTTAGCACCATTGTTACCTTGAAATACACTTGAAGACAAATACAGATCTTTCAAGGAATTTTTTCTTTTTTTCCCATGAAATGTGGAAATTTTCTTTTTTCCTTAGAATTCCTTGGATCTGAGAAGGAAATTAGTCTGTACCCTAAGAAATTCTGGAACAGGATTTTGATGTCTCAGCCCATTGCATTGGATGCTTTTCCTCTTGCAGTGAGATAGAGAATTTGTTCTTAGCATTGATGTGTCACAAGATGTTAAAACTGCACAGTGTAACACGATGACATGTAGACAGCTAATTTGGAAACTTCTAAGTGCTGTAGTTATGTTTTCTTTCTGTCAGAAAACTCAAAAATTGTCCCTTCTCAGTGAAGGGGATAGAAAACAGCAGCCGCACAATCTGAAATAATGACTTCACAAACCTGTGCCATAAATATAAAGTCATGCTGTTGTTGCATGCAGAGGTTTTACAGCCATTCAATGAATGACGTGCGTAAACCATTGCTGATGCTAAATGTCTACATTTCCTCTATCCTGCTCTCTCTAAACTGTCTTTGAAACTTTCAGGTAGTTATAATATTATCCAGAAAGGCATCTCCAGGCTGCATGTCAAGATAATGTTTCTGTGGTATAGTTTGGGGATCTTTGTGGTTTTTTTCCAGTTGTCCGGAAGTTTTCTTGTTTAACCTTGTTGCCATTTCTCTCCCAGGTACGGACGTACAGGGGTCTCCTGGACTGCATGAGGCAGATCATGCAAGAGGAGGGCCCAGGTGGGTTCTTCAAGGGCCTCTCTCCCAGCTTGCTGAAGGCTGCCTTCTCCACTGGCCTCATATTCTTTTGGTATGAGCTGTTCTGCGGTCTCCTGTGCACCCTGAAGAGCCCCGAGAGCACGAGGAGGAAGGAAGGCTGAAAGGGACGTGTGTGGCTGCCTGCTGTTCTCCTCAGGAGGGGAGACTGATGGCCCTGCTCTGTCACGAGCGTGATGGAAACATCAGAGCTCCCAGAGGTCCCCCAGTCTGTGGGAAATCACCTCCTGGGACCAAGCAGAAGGAGAAGGCGACTGCAGTTCTGCTGGAGACACTGAACTGCTCAGCTGGAAGCCATTCAACAGAGCACTTTTCTTCTGTCTCCTCTCATATCAGTGCACATTCAGTGGGGAGAGGGGGAACCAACAGACCACTCCCTAGCAACGCCTGTGCTCTGAAAAGGCACCCAGTAAAGCGGGTGAATCCCTGAGCTCGCCCTGGATCCCAGAGAGGGGATCCTGGCCCAGCCTAGTGCTGCTTAACCAACCAAACACCACTTCCTAGCACTGCATCTGCACAGCTTTATTCCCTTGCTCTGTGCCTGCTGTTTGCACCAGGTTCTTGTCTCAGTGTTGCACAGGTCACTCTGTCCTGCTGGTGTGAAGTCGGGTAAAGCCATGTCAGTGCACAGACCTTTGGTTTTCCTTTCCTTTGCTCCCAGCTGCTGCTTCTTGGTCACCACTTGCTGGCTGTGCATTCTCTGTCATCTTAAACACAGAATCTTTTCTGAGCATGCTGGACGAGACTTGTTCTTCCTTTAACTCCAGTCAGCTTGATTGTATCCTGAATTCCCATTTCTCCTCCTGGGTGTCTGGCCATACATCTCTTAGGGGTTTGCAGTGCCTCACTCACACTTTCTGCAAGCAAACCTGCATATTAAGAGCCCCACTCTGAGGGCATTCAATGCACAAACCCAGTTCTTACTTCAGGGTTCTTTGCTTCAAAGCAGTGCGTAAACAAATGCTGTATAAAGTAAGTTGAAATAATGAAGGGAAAGTCCTGTGGAAACTAGTAATTTTTTTATTATTATTTATTTAACAAGCACCTTTGAATGTGTCTAGCAAGTATTTCTGTAGTGGCCTCAAAACATTTCAGAACCTCAGTCCCGTACTGGTGCTAGCAGATGAAAATGTTTTGACAAGATTTGCTGAAGTGAAAGGAATGAACATCAAATGGGAATTGGTTGGCTGAGCATGGTGTTTCACATGGATGATTGAATTAGAAATGGAAGAGTGTTTTTCTAGAGTTTCAGAGGTTTTATGAATGGTTAAAAAAAAACTACCAACAACTCTGATTTATGTAACAGTGGAAAAGAGGAAAATTACTTTCTTCTCCCTCTTTTATTCTGTGTTTTTTCAAGCCTAGCAGGGTGTGGTTGGACTGTGTGGAAGGCAGAGTTCGAGCCCTGCCTACAAAAGGACGTTAGTCATCTGTGAGGGGTGGATAAGGCAGAGCATTGCAGTTATTTGGAGGATGGTTTAATGGTTCTTCTCTTAACACAGAGCTTTTTCCAGCTCTTTTGCAGTATTCAGGGTGTTAATCCCAAATGGTCTGGCCAAATTCCAGCGTGACCAATTCCATTCCGTTGACGAAACTTCTCCTGGCGATTTTGAGCATATCAGCATTGCTCACTTATCCTGAGCTATTGTGAGAGGCTGTTTTCAAAGAACAGCTGTTTCACTGGTGGCTGAGGTATCTGGAGAAATTCCTTGCAAGCCCAGGCCAAATAACTTTGTGTCTGCCGTGAGTTTGAGATCTTGGAGTACAAAGTGGCCGTTTCACTGCAGGTGACTGAGCTCCGTAAAATTAAGTTCATTGAGCAGTGTTAGTGTCAGGCAGGAGGCCAATATGTGAATCTTAAAGAGGGAGAGAGAGCTGCATGTACTCTAAAAATGGCTGGTTGGTTTAGAGGAGAAAATGCAGAAAATGTGGAGCGAGTTTCTCCAAGTGCCTCAATCCTATTGGCATTTTCCTGTGTTATGTAGGCTGATTCCTCAAAATCCTAACAATGTTTAGCCTTTGTTTATTGTTCACCTGTTGTTATTGGAAAGACATCATAAGGACTAATGAACTCAGCCTCATGACATCCTTCCGATGGAGAGAAATGTCTCCTTTCAAAACAGACACAAACGGGTTGGGTTTGTTATTGTCTTCTGTTGCTGGTGAGAGGAATGCTGTCATGGTTAGCAGGGACAGGCCACAGCAGAAAATGTTCACTGCTGACCTAGGCTTCCTTAGGAAATGGGGACTCATCCATCCTGTCTAAACATTGCAAGACTTGTTTTCCACTTTATGTCAAAGAGCTGCTGTTAAACTGCACAAAATAGGGGGAAACTGGTAGGGAACTCAGCAGTAGGAAAGAACAGGGAGATCTGTGCTCTGCTAAGATGACATTCCTTGAGGCTGCTGTGGAGCTTGGGGTGATGCAGGCATGGGCAGCTTGGCTGCTTCACAGAGAGAAGGGCAGCACTGGAGAGTATGGAGCAGCTTTTCCTCTCTAGGGTAGTTTTTTCCTCCACTCTGCATTAACTGAGCTTGCTTCCACCCAGCAGATGGCAAAGCTGGAGTTTAAGTTGTGCCTGTCTGGCCCAGGCTGTGGAAGAGACACTCCCTGGTCGGAGGACTTTGGGCTGCGAGTCACAAATGTTACAGGCCCATAAAGCCATCTGGGCTTCCAGTGAGAGGGAGAAAGACATGACAACCTGAACAATATTAGGAGCTGCATCCAACAGTCACTTCATCACTCACCTCTGGTCAGCAGCATCTGTCCCTCACAGATTTCTCATGTGCACTTTGCTGGGGAAAGCACTGTAAGAGGAATGTTGTTTCCTCTGTGGGATTGAGGCTGAATGAAGCACTAGGAGGACAGGTGTTATTTCTCATGCTGCTCTGGTAAAATGCATGCTGCTAGGAGCTAAATTTCTTAGAATTAGAGGAGCAGGAGATGGGAGAGATCTGTGGTCACCTTGTTCTCCCATGTGCTGGGACAGATTCGCTCTTGGAAGCTGCGCGCTCAGGTTCAGTGTGAAGTGACTCAACGCGGCGAGTGCCTCTCTGAGACTTGGCCGATTTTGGCCATTGGGATTTCTTTCCAAGCTAATCCTATCACCAGGGATTTGCCTGCAGTTCACCTCACAAGCTGCTCAGCAGTTGCGTTTGTTTTCTTCTAGTGCCTTTTACCATCAGAACGTCCAAAAGCTCCTTAGCAGGCAAAGTGTTGGCGAGGAGTTGTGCCATGGTTGTTTGCAGCTCCACCGCGGCGCTGAGCCACCCTCAGATGCACAAGATCTGTGAGGAACATGCAGACCTGGCTGGCTCACCGACTTCCTAGGACAGTCCAACTCTCAGGATGATCATCCAGAGCTACACAGCATCATTTTTGACAAGAAATGAATGTTTTACCGTCGGAACTGGAATAGATCATATTTAATTTGGATTTAAGTTTCTCTTGTGATGTAGAAACTGTACCTGTGGCATTTTGCTGTGTTGCCTGAGTGGATCTTTTGCAGCTGCTGTTTCCTGAAAGCATCTGAGCACAACACACACAGTGTGTGCCTACCTTTGAGACAAGGTACATTAAATATTCTGTTATGTACGTGTCTGGCTGCAGTTGGTTTATTCCTGTCCTCTTCGTGCCTGTGCTGGACCCTACAGGAACATCATGGCCCTTCTGGTTGCCTGAAAGGGAGAATAATCGGGATAATCAGAGCGTGGGGCAACAGGAGCCATTTGGATTTCCCTTCCCATCGCTGGCTTGTGGATGCTTCTCAGGAGTAGGCAGAACTGTACCCTCTGTTGGGTATCGCTATTGAGAACTGCACCAAAAGGGGTCAGCCTGGGGGAATTTGTGCAGCCCAATCCCACTGCTGTGTCCTAGAGGGGCTTTTGGAGCTGTGGTGGCCAGTCCTGAGCCTCACATCCTTGGTGGGTGAGTTCAGGCTTTGTTTGTGTCCAGCCAGGCCATGCAGTGCTACGGAAAATGTTCCCGAACCGTTCTGTATTCCCTCAGCTATTCCCTGGTTTCAGCAGCCTGGCTGCTCTGCTGTGAAGGCTTCGGCCCCTGCGGAGTCTTCCCTTGTGAAATGGTTGAGATTTGAGAGGAAAAACGTGAAATGTGTTATACCATACTCAGTTCTTGTTGCAGTGCATTGGTTTAGTGCATCTCCCCTCTCCTGACTTTTTTTTCTACTCATTTTTTTATATCACTGTGCAGCAGCCTGCCCTGGCCCGGAGGGAAGGGTGGAATTCACGCCGTTATCACCCGTAGAGCGCCGGGTCAGCCCCGCGGGGGACCGGGATAGAGGGGTGAGTGCTGCCCGCGACCCGTCGGCGGGGGGGAGTCGGAAAAGCAGCGGCCGTGCCCTGGAGGTGTCTGGGGGGGGCACCCGGGAGCAGCCGGCCGTGCCTGGGGTTGCCCAGGGGAACGGGGGGCAGCCGGCCGTGCCCAGGAGGGTGTCTGGAGGGGCATCCGGCCGTGCCCAGGAGGGTGTCTGGCGGGGCAGCCGGCCGTGCCCGGGGGAGCACGGGAGTTTCCCGAGAAGCAGCCGGCCGAACACCGGGCTCAGCCCGCCGTGCCCCGGCGCTCGCAGGCGGTGGCGCTGCCGCCGCTCCCCCGCCCGTCCCGGCCCGTCCCTCCCCCGGCTCGGGCGAGGAAATGACCTAAGAGGAAACCTGGGCCGTGCCGGGAGTGTGCGGGGCCCGGGAGGTGTCGACGATGCCCTGGCGGCCGGAGGACACAGCGGGGGCGGCCGGCAGGTCGGTGGGGCTGCGCCCAGCTCCCCCTGCCCGGCCCCGGGCAGCGCGGGAGCTGCTTTCCCCGGGATCCGCCTGTCCCTCCGTCCGGTGGCCCTTGGGTTTGTGCCAGCCGCAGGGCTGGAGCGACGGGAGGCAGCGGCGGGGGTTCCTGGGGGCTCCGGTGGTCCAGCTGCCCCGGGCAAGTGGCGTCTCGGCGCTGGGGGTTCCACGTGCGGCTCGGCGGGGATGGTATGGGGGTCCCGGGGGCTGGTAGAGCCCCTGGGGCAGATACTATGGGGTGGCAGAGGAGACTCTGCTCTTCTCCCTCTCCTTGTAGTGGCCAGGACTTGTCCAGCCCATACTGCCAGGTGTGACCCCACAGATCACAGGTGCGCTGGCACCTGAGCTGGTGGATCACCGTCAGATCGAGAGTGCTAACTCCAACTGTGTCAGTCCCCGGGATTGCTCGTTTAGCAGGGGCCAGTGGCAGAGGAGCAATCGGTACCCGCAGGTGCCCCATGTCACCCACTGCCACCAGCCCTTCAGACAAGGTAGTGCTGGCAGCAGGGTCTCTAGTGCAGGCGAGACCTGGCTGGCTCGGTGTTCACACGCTGTGGTTTGCTCTTGGCAGGGTTATTTGGCACAGCAGTTCAAAGCAGCCGTGGCCATCCCAGGGAGGCGTGGGGACGGAAGCTCCGAGAGAGGGGCTGGGCGGCGGCGGCTCAGACGCTGCCAGACGGGCTCGGGCGCTTTCCTCCGTGCTGCGTGAGGCACTGAGCTTTCGCCAGGTTGCTTCTGTGTGGAGATGCTGCCGGTGGGACACGGGGCTGCTGATCTCGGGCTGCTCCCCTGGCAGTGCAGCATGGCATGCGTGCAGATGCAGAGAGAGGAGAGGTCGGCTAGGAACGTATTTGACACCCAGGCACGGGCACCCAGCTGCTTGTGAACCCACCTGGGAAAGAAACCTCTGTGCCAGTCCCAGGGTAGGTGAGAGCTTTGGCTGCGAGAGCAGCGTCGGCAGGTGGTCATCCCCATGGCTACTCTCTGCTCTGAGTTACGGTTGTGCTGTGTGTGAGGGGACTGCCCACGGTCCCATGCCCCTAAAGGCTCTTGGGCTTTGATCTGGGTAGGGACCTGTTTGCAGAGAGGGGTGAGTAATGGCTGAGGAATTTCGACGAGCTAGCAAAACTCATTTGGCTGATTGCCTTCTCCTGTTTGTGCTGTCAGTCTGGCCACCCCTGCATTTCGGTCCAGCAGATCTTGGGTGAGCAAGCCCTTCCTCTCTGTGCCATGCCTACCCTTTTGCTGTCTTCACTGTATCATGAAGCAGAAGAAAATCAATCTAGAGACTAGTTAGGAGCACTGTTGGTGCTGCAGAGTAGTGCTTGACTGCAGAGGGATGAGATGGGAGCTGTTGCTGTTGGGGATTTGGCTGCTGAGTTTGCTGTGTCACACTTGGAGCTGAGGGAGCCTGGCTCTGGTGCAGGAGAGGTGCCTTGGTGAGCATGTGTTGGATGCTTTTGTGCTGGCTTTGATTCTTCCCAGATTTTTCTATGAAAGCAGCTGAATTGGTGTTTCAAAGGCACAAGGGAGCAATGTGTGCTTCCCTGTGATACAACCACAGGGAAACATTCTGAGGTGAGATAGGTTTATTTTGGGTCTGCTTTACCTTTAACATATCTCATATCAGAAAACTATAAAGGCTCTGAAGCTCTATCACCAGCTGGTAGGAAACAAGGCTTTTAAAGATGTGAGAATGAGGATTTGCCTGGATCTAGGGCTGGAGCTGGTACTCTAATAAAAGAGGAGTTTCCTTGGGGTGGGGAGCTGTCAGGAAATAGCCTATGCTGCAGCACTACCTGGGATTTGCCGAATGGCAAAGGGGTGAAGCTTTGCCTCTGTCCAACTAAGCTCTGTGTGCTCCCTCCCCAGGGACTGTCACTAGCTCATCCATTGCCCTGACTCTTGCCCTTGGAGGAAACCAGTCATGGGGGAAACGGGCAAAGAAGACTACAAAATACAGTCCTTCGACTCTGAGACTCAGAAGCTGCTGAAAACAGCCCTCAAAGGTCAGCAGGTTTTTATGAACTCCTCTGCCACACACAGTTTCTGCACCATTTAATGTGACTGTACCGGGCCCTGCACAGACCTCGGTCGCTTTCCAGGTACCCCAGAGCAATCAGGGGCCAAAGAGGTCTGGGTCCTGACAGTATTTCTCTTCTCTGCAGACCCCAGTAATGTGGACCTGGAGAAAGTGGCCAATATTATAGTGGACCAGTCCCTCAAAGACTGTGTGTTCAGCAAGGAGGCTGGGCGCATCTGCTACACCATCATCCAGGTGCGAGCTCGTGTCTGGACAGCGAAACACCTGGGCTGTGTTGTGTGGGTTGTCCCTGGGCTGGGCCAGGAAGGGCTTTGCCCCAGCCACGTGCTCTGACCCCTTGGCCATCTCTCCTCTCCTGCCACTTGCCCCATGCAGTGGCAGCATCCAGAGGAGCAGTGAGCCAGCACAGTCAGCGAGTTGCAGCTTTTATGCCTCTCTGGGAATCACAGAAGGGTATCTGTGTGGTCCTGCATTCCCCTGCCCCTCTGGCACCCATTTCATCCCTCCATCCTGCTTTTGTGGGCTCATAGGCAGAAAGCAAACAAGTTGGCCAGAGCATCTTCCGGAGGAGCCTGCTGAACCGGCTGCAGCAGGAGTACAAGGACAGGGAGGAGCTGCGCACCCGCTCACTCCAGGCCTGGATCTGCTACGTCACCTTCATCTGCAACATCTTCGACTACCTGAGGGTGAGAAGCTGGAGCAGGAGCACCCGGCTGCTGCTGCCTGGAGTGCCAAAAGGGCCTGGGCATCCCACTGGGCAGGGGTGTTGCATGGGTGTTGTACAGAGCCCCAGGGCCTTGAGGGCCAGAGCTGGTTCTCAGCACAAGGATGCTGCCAGGGCTGCTGCTACCTACAGGCTTGGAGAGGCAGAGGAAGTCTTCAGGAACAGTCGAAGTCCCAGCTTCCTCCAAACACTTTGTATCTGGTGTTTGAAATCCCCTGATTTGCCTACTCCCAGATGTCCTAGATTGCACTGGTTTAGTTGCTGTGGGGTTTGCTGACGGAGTTTGCCTTCGGGCCTTTGTACAGTGTGTGAACTTTGAATTCCTGCTTGGAGTAGATGTAAAAATGATGCAAGTAGAGCTGCAGGCAGGAAAAACACTGTTGGAACAGGTATATTTCCCACAACTACCTGCTTACATTTAAAAATAGATGTTTTTTACATCATTTGTTCAGCTCCTCTGCTTCCTGGAGACTCAAATGTCTGATCTCTGATGTAAATCCCACTAATACAGCACAGCTAAATCCTGCTCCCTTCTCCTTGGGAGAGCAGCAAGGGAATAACTATTTAAAATAGCTGCAGACTCCTTTCTGGCCCCAGGCCAACGATGCTCCTCTCTCCTTGCAGGTGAACAACATGCCCATGATGGCTCTGGTGAACCCTGTGTATGACTGCCTGTTCCGACTGGCACAGCCTGACAGCCTGCAGAAGGAGGAGGAGGTGAGTGCAGGGAAGAGCTGCAGATGTGCCTGTTGTCCTGCCAAGGACCTGTAAAAAGCACAGCCCGGGGGGTGCAGAGGAGCCTCCATTGCTTTGTGTTCAGCCATCTGCTCTTCCTTCTGAAGGTGGACTGCTTGGTCCTGCAGCTCCACCGCATCGGTGAGCAGCTGGAGAAGATGAATTCCCAGCGGATGGACGAGCTCTTCTCCCTCCTCCGAGATGGCTTCCTTCTGCAGGAGGGGCTCAGCTCCCTGTCCCAGCTCCTGCTGCTGGAGATCATCGAGTTCCGGGCTGCCGACTGGAAGATGACAGACGCTGCCCAGAAATATTATTACAGCGAAGTGACGGATTAACCTCCCACGGCAGAGAAGGGGAGTCCCCAGCACGTTCACCAGCAAGCTTCGTACCAAGTTGGAATTTTTCACATTAATTTTCTAGCACTCCTGTAAATAGGATTTATACTGGCTAGAGCCTCTGTGCACCTACTGTCAGATGCAGCTGGTGCTGGTCTGACTTTGGAGGTTCAGAGCAGTGGGAAGGGCACACTTAACCCACCCAGTTCTCCCACTGATTTTGTCTTAATATTGGGCTGCTGCCAGCAAAGGGCTTGGGAGGCTTCTAGCTCACACCAGCATTTTCTATGAGTGTTAAGGAAAGCACAGTTTAGGCTGGGAACATTTTGCTTCACCCCAAAGCCAGCAGAGCTGTGGGAGGCAGCAGGGAAATCTCCCAGCTCAGGTTGTACCTGGTTCTCTGGGACAGGTCACAGAACACATCATGGCCTCACAAACAGCTCAACCAAGTGCTGTTTGTCCCAGACTCCTTCCAGCATGCTGGCTGCACCTGCGTGCACACAGCCTCTCCCACTGCCAAGAATACCTGCCATGGGGCAGCCTGCGACAGGAGAAGTCCCTGAGCACCATGTAGGAATGGGTTTTATAAGTTTTATACAATAGCTGTCACTTTTTTTCAGAATTTTGCAAGTTTCAGCTACAGTATGTTTCTTATAAGAATGGGAGAGGAAGAAAGGAAAAAAAATAAGTCTACTGAAGGATTTTTTTTCTAATAAAAGTTTTCCACTAAAGTGTGCCCTGCTTTCTCCCTGTGCAGCTGCTGAGCTCTGAGGAATATGGAAGGGTTGCTCCTGCCTGAAGCCCTAAGGCTGTGATAACTCAGTTTCTGCTCCAGTGTAGGGCCTCAGGGCTTTACATAACCAGGGTGACTGGAGCAACAGAGACAAAGGTCTAGAATCGGGAAACCTTTCCCATAAAACTGGTTTTATTTTAACATTCCCATCAAATCTGTGCAGACAATGTTGCTGATGACCAGAACAAAAAATCAAAAAGGGCCTTTTATTGCCTGTTGTACCAATCCCTCTAAGGCTGGTTGTGGTGTGGAAGAGGATCCAGCTCTGCTCTTAGCTCTGCAGCCAAAACCTGATTTTTGCTGATTTGAGGAGCAGTGAGACTTTCAGATCCCCAGGAAATACGTGAGTGAAAGATGATTTTGTTTAGCGTTGCTGTAAGAAAAACATCTAAGGCTTGTCTTCACAGGGAAGTGATTATGAAAAAACTGGAGCATCCCTGCTGGGGCTGGTAACTCAGATTCCCCCTTCCCCCATCCTAACAAGCACAAAGAAAAAGAACCTCATGGGGATCGTGTGAGCTTTCCCTGGGATAGATCAGAAGCTGCCTGCAAGGGATGTTCCACCTTTCCCTCTCCCAGGCTGGCAGCCCTGGGGCTCTGCTCTCCAGGCTGTGGCAACGTGTCCCATGCAGGGTTCCTACCACCAGCGGAAATGGGCATATGCCCGGTTAGCCTCTGCCATCTTGTGCAGGACATGCTTCTTCTTGATGACGGGCCCCTCGTTGTTGAAGGCCAGGAGCAGCTCCTGGGAAAGCTTTTCTGGCATCATCATCCGGCGGTGCTTGTTCTCCCTGCACTCAGTGATCATCCACTTCATGGCCAGGAAGCGCTTCCGATTGTCTGTCAGCGGGACGGGGACCTGGGCAAGGGTTAAACCATGCCAGTTATCAGCAACCTGCTCCTCCCCAGCAGCCACACAGCACCAGCTGGCACCTGCGGATGTTCACTGTGCTGCTTTCTGCAGCCAGACCTGCTCCAGACAGCTGAGCCCTGCCAGTTCTCCTGCTCTGTCTGTACGAACTGGCCACTGCTTCCAAAATGGAAATTCTGGCCTGTTGGGGAGCTGGATCCAGGCTGGTTTGTGTCAGCACCATCCCTGTACTGAATACAGAGAATTCACAGAATCACAGAATGGTTTGGGTTGGAAGGGACCTTAAAGGTCATCTCATTCCAAATGCCTCCACATCTCACCTGTCCTTCAAGCCTCAAGGGTTGCAGAGCCTGTACTCAGAGACTGGTTCTGCTTGTGTTTTACATATCCCACTGGATCTAGGTGACCCATTTTGCCATGCTGACCTTCCCCAGGACTTTGGGACCTCTCCCCAAGCAACATGGTGCAGTGGGAAGGATGGGACTGGTAGTCCAAGCACTACCAATTCTTTTGCTGCTGATCTCTGTCTCCTTGGAAAATACTTGCTGTGTATTTCTTCTCACATCTAGTCAGAGAACCAGAGACTGCTTCTGATTAATGGCTGGACTTGATTGATCTTAGAAGTCTTTTCCAGCCTTAGTGATTCTGTGACAGAGGAATCATAATACTCATAGGTGGGGATCCTGATCCTGGACAGTTTCTAGGTGCTGTTTTATTCCAGATTGTGAAGTGGCTCCTTCCAAGGAGAGAAGATCTTGAGCTGATGGGGTGGAAACCAGTTCATCTGCCTCCCTAGCTAATTTCTCCCAACCAGATGTGCTCCCAGCCCCCATTTCACCTGGTAGGTTTTGCCTCCTTTGGTGATGTTGCTGAGCCCAATGATGGGCTGGCAGTTTTTGAGAGCCTGGTGGAAGATGACATAGGGGTTGCATTCAATTGTCTCCTTCTCATTTTCTGGAGCTTTGTGGTACTTCTCCAGCTGCTTCCTCTTAATGGCCTCCAGGGTCTTGGAAGAGAGGGAAGAAAGAAGACGTACAGAGGAGATGGATTCTCCCACTCCATGAGGTTACATACTTTTACAGGCACCCCATTTTCACCCGAACAGCTGGTCCTCCAGCCCCAGAGGCAAAAGACTCATTGGGAATTCTTTAACTCACATTTTACTTCACCTTCTTCCAGCTCTTCAGTCTGTTTTATCAAACATTGTATTTGGGATGAGAGGGACAAGCAGCAGGGCGAGAAGCCAGGGAAGGGCAGGGACAAAGTGGAGGCTGGAATGGGGGTCTGTGCACTGAGCATCCTCCCCTGCACAGCCTGGACTCCAGAGCCCATGTGCTTTTCTATAACTAGGAATCAGCAGTTAATTGGGAACATTTGGGCAAAATGTGTTCCCATTTCAAGGGATTTCAAGGGTGGAACAGACCAGATGGGACTACCAGTTAATACCAGCTGCTGTGGGTCAGAGCTGGCTCAAAGCTCTGTCATGTAGGTGACACATTCGTGGGACTTCAAGGGCAAGTTATACACAGGGTAAGGCATGACAGGGAGCTGGAAAGATGATCTTTAGAGAAAATTATGCTTTTTAAGGGTATTCTCTGCGTTTATGCATTACAGAAGGACACAGGGATACTGAAGAATGGAAAGAGAAGCTGTCACCTGCTGGTCTGTGAGCTAACGAGGCTGGGGCAATGTACATTTTAGCAAACAAATCATAGTTTATCAGAGGAATCATGCTTAGAGCAACGTGTGGCAGAGGGAAACACATCAGGACCACGGAGATGGACCACCCAAGTTCTGGTAATTTCCAATTCCAGTGGGTTTGACATCCCACTCTTCCATTTTGTCTTATTTTAACATAATAGTGAGAAGAAAGATAAATTCTTACCTGAGACATGAGGCTTCTAGCTAGCACTTTATTTCCACTCTTCATCATCATATTGGTGAATTTACTGTAAACACAAAGTCAAATGGGATCTGATATGAATTCTGGTTTTGTCACCCACAGAAGTAAGCCCCCCACCCCTGTCTCTTTGTGCTGTTCCCATGGTTAAGTGTGGGTACTGCCAGATCTGCTGTAATTATCGCTAATCACTGTAGGACAATGGACTGGTTGATGGGAAAAGATTAACCCAGAATAAAGTGATTGTGCTTTAACAAAAGGCAATGTGCAGCCAGCAGGTGAAGGTCGAGGAGGGCAGCACAGCTCCCATCCATTTTTATAGAGGAGGAGCTGCTGCTTTCTCTGACCTGATCATGGGGTCGCTGAACACGGAACTGGAGAGAGTGGGAGGAGCAGCTTTGATGGGTCGAACAGCCTTAAGCTCCATTTGTTCCCTTTCCTCATCAGTCAGCTCCTCTAAAGGTTTCTGATACAATTCCTTTTTCGCTTCTGGCTCCAGGTAGCTGGGGTTGTAGCGGCTCCATCTCACCGGCATTATCCTGCAAGGAACAAGAGAAGCGGGGCTGTAACCCAATGCACGTGCTGTATCGTGACAGGGATGCAGACAGATGTGGACAGATGTCAACAGGCCTCAGAAGGACATGTTAGATGTGAGAGGCATCATGTGGCAGTGGGGCGAGCAGCTCGATGCGGGGTTCTATCCCTTTTTTCACTGTTCCTGTGGCCAGGTATTGGAAGCAGTTGCCCAAGGAGGCGGTGGAGTCACTACGGAGGCGCTGATCAAGAGGCGTATGGACCTGGCGCTGGATGATGTGGTTTAGGGGTTAGAGTGGCAGTGCTGGGTGCACGGTCAGACTGGATCACCTTAAAGGTCTCTTCCAACCTTGATAATTCTACGCCTGTATGAGCCCGGCAAAAACAGGCAGGCGGCCTGTCCGTGTGCTCCCGGTGCGGCGCACACCCTCCCCGCACCCCTCGTGTGCTCCCGGTGAGCCGCCCCCCGGCCTTCCCCCGTGCTGCCCGTGTTCCCTCGGTGGGGTGCAGCCCCCAGTGCTACCCGTGCGCCCTCGGGGAGTCCCCCCGAACCCTCTCCCCGCTCACCGGGGCAGCCAGGCCCGCAGCCGCCGACCCAACCCCGCCGCGCTGGGCGTCGCCATCTTCTCTGCGGGCGCGCGGGGCGGGGCCACCCCAGCTGGGGGCGGGCCCGGGGCTGACCCCGCCCCCTTCGCGCGGCTGTCGCGCGGGCGGGGCAGGACCCCGGGTCGCTCCGGCAACATGGCGGAGGCTGAGGGGGAGAGCCTGGAGTCGTGGCTGAGTGAGTACCGTGGGCGCGGGGGCACCGCCCGGCCCCCTCCGACCCCAGGCCCCGCTGCCCCCCGTCCCCTCAGCCCCTTCCCATCGCCTCCCTACAGCCTTCGCTCGCCCGACCCCGCCGCCCCCCTCAGTCGGGCGGGAGCCCCAGGGCCGTCCCGGGGAGGCCAGGGGGTGTCAGCGCCTTGGGGACGGGTTGGCACAGCCCCCCCGGGCGCGGGGGAGTTTCAGCACACCGGGCACGGGGTCTCAGCACGCCGGGGATGCGCCGTCCCGGAGGAAGAGCCGGGGCCGCCCCTCCCGGCCGTCACCTCGGTGTGGGGCGCGGCAGCGGGTGGGGGCCGGTACCAGCTCCCCGTGGGAGCCGTGGGCAGCGGGCAGGTCTGCAGCTCGCCTTGCTCAGCGCTTGCGAGGATACTGCTTTTTCTTGTCCATAAAGGGTCATGGTTCGTGTCTGTCACTCCCGTCTCTTCTCTTGCCTCGGTTGTGGCCAGCCGAGTGTACAGCCTGAGTGCTGTTCGTGAGGTTCAGAACTGTGAGGTTTCCCAGATGAATTGTATTAATGTGTTACACAACTGTGATTTTCAAGCAGACAAACCCTGCTTTATGCCTGGCTGCAGTTTCACGGTAGTTGTGGACATCCATTCTGTCAAAACCTGTATCCTGATAAGGTACCTTAAAGGTTAGAGGGGACAAAACCCCGTTGTTTGTTGATGCCCAGCCCCTGCTGAGTGTCTCCTGTCTGTATGTCTGTCCATGCTGTCCATGGCATTTGGGCTCTGGCTGTACAGAACACAGGGCTGTGATTCCTGAATGAATCAGTCATAACTGTAACTGGTTTTTGTATATTCCACACACAGGAGCTCCTGCTGCTGTCCCTGGGAGGTCATCCTGCACATCATAGCCTATTGCCTAGATTTTCTTCTTTTTTTTTTTAATAGTTATTTGTTTGCTTATGGCAGCAAGTGAAGTTCCAAGTAGTCAGGCACTGGGCAAACAGCAGAAGATGGTCATTACCCCAAATACCTCAGAGTGCAAAACCTGTTACCCTTGGAGCTGTCCTTCCATAAACAAGACTAGATCATTCTCCTTCTTTCTTGGTATTTTTATATAAAATTCAAGCATGTATATGCTGTCATGATCTGCTATACAAGTTACTGGCTGAAAGATGTTTTCAGCTCTTCTCATTTTAGCTCAATCCCTTCTGTCCCCTCACCGTTTTTGCTCCTCCTCTGAACTCCCACAATTTGTCAATATCTTTTGTTGTAGCCAGTGAGACACAAGTAGGAACACCCACATCCCTTCCTTGCAATCTTTCTCTGAGGAGAGCTGACTCACCCAGTTCAGTTTGTGTGAGAAAATATCTCTAGTAGGAAGGATATTTTGAGTTGTATAGCCTGGAACGCTTCTTGACTGCTTGTTTTGTGGGGATATTTTTTTAATTGAGGAAGTTAAGGGAGAGGTGATCTGTCCTTGGCCAAGGGGCTAAAGGGAGGAGTTGCAAAGGCCTTATTCACTGTGAGAAGCATTGCAGTGAGCCTGATTGCAGAGGAGCACACGTTTTTCAAAGCTTGAGTGCTGCTCTCTGATATAGGAGGATGCTTTAATGCCAGGTCACTGCTACAGTGATCGTTGCTGGTGTGGCTGTATCGCCCCTCCCATCGCAGGGAGCGCGGAACCTTCCGTGTCCGGGAATTACCGGCGGAGTCGTGAGGCCGGGCAGGCAGAGCTGGTGCAGCTCTCGGCTTTCACCTGCCTTCCCGAGGGTTTTTTTCTGTAATTATCACAAAGCTGTGGCTAATGCTAACCTTGAGGATGTGCCATGCTGTGCCCTTCCTAAAGGGAATGGCTCAGCAACACAGGCAACTTCCCAGCTATGGGAAGATGGAGAATTTCTTACTGAAAATGTTTTTTTTTTGCTGTGGTGGTGTGCAGCCTCCTGCCTCTGGCATCAGGTGGAGTCACAGACCCATGAAGTAACATCATCCTCGTGTCCTGCTCTTGCAGCAAGATCTGCGCCTCAGCCAGTGATGATCTGGCATCTGCATGTCCTGCCTCATTCCAGGCAGCTGGGATGAGAGAAGGTGATCCTTCCTGTCTCCTCCTGGCTGGCAGGCTCTGCTTCTGCACTGAGCTGAAACAGAAGAAGGTTAGGAGATAATGTCAGTTGTACAAACACAGCTGGAGCCTTTGACTCCAATGCTGCTTTTTCTGCTGCATCCAGAAGGAAGCTTCTTGTATCCCTTTCATGTCAGGCTAAGGCAGTGTTCCACTGTGGAACAGATGCAAATGGATAAAATATTATAATTGTCTTAGTTTCTTTTTTCCTTGGTTTTTCTGGCTCAGCATTCTTTTCTGCCCAAGGATGCAAACAGAGTCCCGACTGTTAGACTGGACATGCCTGGACTGGGGATTCCCAATTCATAGGCTAAGCCTGACCTGGGGAAACTCTTTGTTGGGGTGGCTTTTGTCTCATTTCAGTAGAGAAGTGAACCCAGGAAAACAGGAGCATTCATTACCAGCCAGTTAATGGTCTGTAGTTCTCTTCATTCCAGCTGCTCTGTGGTTCTCTGCGTTCCAGCACTGTTTCTCTCTAGAGAAAACAAACACCTTTGCTTCATATCTAATTATTAATCCGAATGTTGCCTCATTAGCATTTCAGTCTAGCAGAGCACCTGAGGGCTGAGTGGCTCTGATGCTTAGGGTGGGTGTGAAGCAGCTTTGTTTGTCCTGAGCACATTTTAAAAAAAGCTGAAAACTGAGGCAAAAGTGGTAGCAGGACTGGAATAGCGCCAAGACTTCAGGACCCACATTGGTAATTTAGATTCACATGGTTGCCAGTGTGAAATGGGATTTTCAGGAGGGGACCAGGTGGACAAGTGTCTCTGGAAACAAATAACTGGTACCAAATGGGCCTTGGTTGGCAGTTTCAACAGAAAAACCAAGGACTTGATATTCCAGAGCACCAGCTCTTCATCCTTATCCTTTCACATAAGAATTGAAGCATATTTATAAAGCAGCACACATGAGCTCCTTGCCCACATTTTAAGCATTCTGCATAAAAGTTGAGGATTTTAAATCACAACTTGATAGACGCAGCTTCCTGTAGGGCTGACCTGGAAAGGTGAAATGAGGTGATTCTATGCTGGAATGCTGAGTTCATGTGGCTGTGCTGAGACTGGGAACAGGTATCCATACACCCTGTTACGTTATATCATGCAAACACATCAGTCTCCAGAGCCAGGGCAAGACTTGTGATCAAGCTCATTAACTTTTATGAACCAAGGCTTCACATGGAGGTTTTATGGATGTTGGAAATAGGGAGTTTCTTCATGTGGAACAGCACTTCCCTTTGGCAGTCACTCTCTCCTTCTGAGGCTTCACTGGCTTCATTTGAGAGCTTTTGTAGAAAAAACTTAGATGAGTCTGAGAGCATTAAATAATCCAGTGTCACTGGAAAAAAACTTTTGAAGATATTTGGAACAGCTTTAAAATTAGCTCTTGGAACATGGAAATGTTCATTACATTTTCACGTTTGTACCACATCATTTTCCTAATTTCAGGATGTGCACCCAACAGAGTCCATTTGGTTGTGCATCCTTATCTGTTTCTGCTCATCCT
The DNA here is from genome assembly GCA_013397175.1 of Platysteira castanea. Taxonomy (NCBI): domain Eukaryota; kingdom Metazoa; phylum Chordata; class Aves; order Passeriformes; genus Platysteira; species Platysteira castanea. Next base: position 108,783 of record VYXC01007591.1, on the reverse strand, counting down.
GCATTTATTAAGTAAATTCCCTTAATTCCAGCCAGGAACTGAGTGTTTTTCTTCTGGGCCTGCCGAGCACAAGAGGTGCTTTGGAGCACCAAACCACCACGGTGCTGTTTGACTTGCATGAAGAGGCTTTAGATTGTTTTAAGTCCATGGTTTCATGATGCTTCCAGAGTGTTCAGCAGTTGGAAATATGGTAATAAGGTTTAGGTGCCACATGTTTGGAACAGTTGTTTGGCTCTGCAGAAGTTGTCTTTTAAACTGAGCCTCCCTTGAATCTCTTGAGTTGAAGACCAGCCTGGTAGCTCAGCGAGTTCTACAGGATGTGATCCTGCAGTTATTCCTCCCTGGCTGCTGTCTTCTGCTTATCTAGGGTCCCATGAAGGCCAGCAGCAGGCACAGAGATTCACCTGTGGAATATTTTACCATGCAATCCATGGAAAAATTTACTTGCTTTACGCATATCATTCAGTGAGGAGGAAAACCCGAGCAAACCTTGCAGGATGGGCACAGTAGGAGGGCTGAGGTGCACTGGGAAAGGGAGGGTTTGGAGTAGATGCCTGATGGCTGGTTTTAGCTGTCTCTGGAAAGATAAAAGGATATGTTTTAATGATAATAAAAAATGACACTTGGTAATGCAACATGTGTTTGTTTTGTTATGCTTCCCTCTGAGATGAAAGTACAGGGGTATGTGCGGGGGTTTTCCCTGCCCTTCATCCCCTGCTCTATACTACCTGACTAAGCAATATTTTATTTCTTAAACCTCTTTCCATTATATTAAAATTTTGAGGAAGGTTTCTTAAATGCCAGCTCTTAGATATATGCACGGGTACAGTGCATTGTTTCTTCCCTTACAAGAAAGAAAAACCATAATGTTTGGTCATCTTGGCTGGAAAATTAGGTTAAAGCAGGAATCTGATCTCCTACAAATTCATTGCTACATCAGGGTTAAGTAAAATATATGGAGAAGATGCATTTATAACCAAAGAGATGCTGATTAGCCTCACTACTCTGCAATCAGTACAGTCAGTGAGGTCCTGCTGCTTCAGGGAGGATCCTTCAGGAGCCTGAAATAGCCCCATCAGTAAAGCATCGATCTCTTGGCTTCAGCATGTAGGATTTGAGTTCCTGATGAGGTGCAAGCTGCAGTGTTTATTACTTGCAAGAAGAACTCAATGTATAATAATAAATTTCAGTTCATAAATCCCAGGAGAAATGCTAAGGCATCAATCAAATCAGCTGGCACTCCAAAAGCAAGTGCTAATGCTGAATGACTGATATTAAACATCTGATGTTCCACCTCTTGCTTCTGCAAAATTCCCAGGGAATACAAAAATAATTTCATATGTAGAAAGTGTGAGGGTTTAGCCTTTAAAGAGTTTAATGTTACAGCCAAGTAGAAAGAGACAGCATTTCAGGCAGAGGAAACTGTAAGCTGAAATATTTTATCCTATGCTCTCATTTAGGATATGGGAATAGCCTGTTTCTAAATACTTGAGATTTGGCACCTGTTTTCTTTTGAAAGCAGTAGTTCTTACTGGATGTTTGGATGTCTCAACTTGGACACACCCTTTTCCCTGAACAGACACACCGTGTGTGAACTTCCTTCTCCTTTTTTAGACCTGGCAATGGATGTCAAATGCTTTTCTCTAGGAAATGTGTGACCTTTTATACTGTTTCTTCTCTTGATTGGTAATATGTTCTCTTTCCCTTGCCAAAGATAAAGCCACCAACCCATCTAACAGGCAAGAAGACTGGGAATACATCATCGGATTCTGTGACCAGATCAACAAGGAACTTGAAGGGTGGGTGTCCCAAACTGCTCTAGACTTAATAAATTAACATTCACAGTTTAAAGTGTGAAATTCCATCATCAAACACTTACATTTTCTTTTATATATACTAATATCCCAAGGAAGAGCTGGCTACAACAGAGAGGAGATGCTGCCTCTCCTGTGAAAGGCAGCATGGCTATTCCAGACTGAGCACTGGGAAACTGGGAATTCTGAATCTGCCTCTAATTTCAGCTTCTGCAGTTCCAGGGTTCTCATCTTACCAAAATTAATTCCACTTGCCAGTCTGTAAAATGGGGTTATCACTGATAGTGCTGGTGGGGCTTTGCATCTTTAAAGTCCTTACTGGGCTTAACTGAGGAAACCTCCTGGCTCACAGCATTCCCGAGAGCTAAGGAAGAAGTGTTTTCTTCTGAAAAAAAGGAAACAAATGCAAGAGTAATGATTTCCTGGGCTGGGGTCTGTACTGGCAGTTGTTTGGTCCCTCCCAAAGAGGAATCTGGAATTGCTGGCTCAGACTAGCAGCCCTCTCTCCCTTTCATGCATGCAAACAGCCAGGCTTACAAAGTTACCATGAACATTTCTTGTTAGCCTTTGTGATGGAAAGATAAAAGTATTTAATGGCATTTCCCTTTGATTATGGGGAAGACACCTTGTTTAAACAGCAGAATTTGTGAAAGTGTGAAAGTCCTCCATGGTGTTTGTAACGGGGCTCTGCTCTGTTCCAGGCCACAGATAGCTGTGAGACTCCTGGCTCATAAAATCCAGTCACCACAGGAATGGGAGGCAGTCCAAGCCTTGACAGTAGGTAGTCCTTACTCTTCCTCTTAAATCCAGGCATATATCCTGTTGCATCACCGGTGTGGAGTAGAGGGGGCATGGGGAGTGTCGTGGGGTCAGCTGGGGACTGAGTTCCCTGATCCCTGGGAGGGAGCACAGTTCCATCCCTAAAGTGTTCAGAAACAGCTCTGGTTTAGTTTGAGCTGCTTTCCTTTATTATCTTCAGGCAGGATCTGCATTTGTTGTTACGGCCAAATACTGAGATAACACAGACACAGATACACCTGGCTGAGGGTGGGACAGCAGCCCGTCTTGATGTGTCATCCCTAAAGATGGGAGATTGATGTCTGCATGGAGCAGGAATACTTGTCTCACTGACAGGGGCTCTTCACCTCCCCTCTAAGCATAACACATACTGTTATTGTAGGGTTTTGGTGTTGCTTTCAGCCCCTGTTTCTGTTCCTTGAATGCAGGTGCTGGAAGCTTGTATGAAGAACTGTGGGAGAAGATTTCATAATGAAGTTGGGAAGTTTCGCTTTTTAAACGAGTTAATAAAAGTTGTGTCTCCAAAGGTTAGTCCCTCAGTCTTATGGCTGTAGCTACTTTTTGTTTGACCTCTGTAAGCTACAGGCAGCATCCAAAATATTTGCAGTGTTCTGTCTGGCTCATTGCACTTAGTGTATATTCAAGAGCATTTGTTAGCTAACCTCTTGTTTGGGGGTTTTTTATACCTTACTAAATTTCTCAGGAAGTTGCACTTATGTGCCATCACTATGTAGTCTCTGGGCTGCTCTAATCCTTCAGATAACTCAAGGGCTTCTAAAACTTGGGCCGTGTTGTTTTAAAAAATAGAACTCCAGTGATGGTGGAAGAGAAATGTGATGCAGAGGTTAAAACAAGAGGTTTGACAACACACCATGGAGTTCTAGCCCTCATTCTGTTGACTTGCTGTGTAAAAAGTGCCTGGCTAAGTCCCTCAACATTCATGATGAGTTTAATGTGTTGAAAATCTTCCCTATGGCATGATTGATGCAGCAATGTATTCCCAGATTCTCTCCCATAAGACAGGGGAGGGGGTGGTTCTCTATCTTGCTGTAATTTTTAAATAGAGAAATCCTGGAGCCAGCAGAATAGCTGCTTTTTCTTTTGCTGAAGATAATCACAAAGCTTCTCTTCACTGTTATTTCAAATCTATTAGAGGAGCAATTTTTCCTCCTAAGGAGATGTACCTCAGATCATCTTGGAACTTGGATCATATACCTTTTAATTTGTATCACTGAGCTTCCACAGAGTTTTATTTTTACAAAGAAATTTAGAACATGAAGAATTTGGATTCTTTTTTCCACCCTTAGTACCTGGGAGACCGAGTCTCAGAGAAGGTGAAGTCGAAAATAATTGAATTGCTGTATAGCTGGACAGTGGCATTGCCAGAGGAATCCAAAGTCAAGGATGCCTACTACATGCTAAAGAGACAAGGTAGGGGAGTCAACTGCTCGCTCGTGCATTGTCACCAGCCTTGGCTTTGAATATCACAAAATATACAGCTTCTAATTAAATGGGGTCAAGGCAAACTCTGAGGGGAGATAGAACAAGGGAGAAATTCTCTGAAAAGCTTTTCATTATGTGTAAATGCCTTGGGCAGTGTTGGGTTGGCTCTGTTAACTAAATTAGTGAAATACCTTGCAAATACTTTTGTTTTGGTTTGAAGGGCCTTTTTAGGTTGAATTTTTTATTTTGGTAGAAGTAGTTATTAAATGATTTGAACAAGTCTAATTTAAAGTGAAATAAGAGCTTCCATGCAGCCTTTTGTGTTCTTTTAACTAAATGGCTTTGCAGCTGTACCTTTAGTTCAGCTGACACACATTTCTTGTGTAGGCACAGTGAAAAAAACTCAGTAGCTTCACAAGAAAAATTGATTCCATGAAAGCTCTGGAAACTATCCTGTGCTATTAGAACACACAGCTTGCAAGTCATATCTGTCCCTTGCAGCACTGTGGATGGATAAACTAGAGGCTGAATGGGGCTGGAAATGGTTCCTCCCCTTTAGAGGGCGAGTTTTAGCTCGTGTTGTGGGGTTGGGAGAACATCCAGGTAAAAGTCAGCTCAGGGATTTGGATGTGGTGTTCACTGGAACAGCATGGCAGTGTCGGGGGCAGATGTGTGTTGGCTTTGACAGCAGCGTGGGAGTACCTGTGTGCCCTGGCTGGTGTGAGCGTGTGTGCTGACCGCAGGGGTTCCGGTTCTGCTTTCAGGGATCGTCGTGTTTGATCCCGTGATTCCTGCAGACAGAACACTGATTCCTTCTCCACCGCCTCGTCCCAAAAACCCGGTGTTTGATGATGAGGAGAAATCCAAGGTACAGTGAAGACTTGTGTCAAAATCGCTAATGAAAAGTAATTACTCAGTGCACATTTAGAATAAGGAAACAAAGTATAATAATGTGGCTTTTATTTTTGGGGGGTTGGTCTGTACTTTTGTAGGACTCACTGCTTTGTCCACCTGCTTAACCCAAAGTTCCAGTTAAGACCTTGTCTGTTTTACCATTATGGGGTTACTCCGGTTAAAGTGCCATCCTGATGAAGTACTGGAAAGCAGAGAATGTTTCATACACAGGAGGAAAAATAATGTATGGGAGGAATTACTGTCTGGTGTCAGAAGTCTCAGAGATTTCACAGAATATATCCTGTGTAAAAGCAGGAATGCAACAACTCACATAGATAATAAACTCTAAATTGACTCCTGCTGATATCCCTGTAATTATGGAAGCTGTGTAAGCTTTGTAATACTGGGCTGTATCCCTTTTCCCCTGAATTGTTCACACAGATTCCTTTCCCTTTACCCAAAGGTCTTTATTTGTTTCCTGACTATCATCATCTTGTCTTTCAGCTTCTAGCCAAGCTGCTGAAAAGCAAAAACCCAGATGATTTACAAGAGGCCAACAAACTTATAAAATCCATGGTAAAAGAGGTAAGAAATTCCTGTAGGATTGGTTCAGGTCAGCAGTCTGCTTTCCAGGTTTTAAGCAATTTGACTTCAAATGCGGGAGAGTTTAGGATTTGGTCTCTAGCTTGTACCTGGGAGATGTTTGTGTCACAGAAATGTCTACAGTTGGTGTCTCTGGTGGAGGATGGGGCAGGAATTGAATGTCCCTTGTAATTACCAGATTCCCATCACTCAAGGTGGGATTTCATATCAAGGTTTGGTAGGAGCATCATGGTACCACCCCTGGATGCTGAGGACTGAGTCACTGGACTGGGTCTTCTCACAAACAAGTTCATGGAAACACCTTCCTGTTTGTAGAACTGTGCTGCATCCACCCATGACAGTCATTCCAAACTCTGGAGTCCAGGAAATGACTCACTGGGATTCTAGCAAATTAAAGGGTACCTTCTGGACTGTAGTGCTTGTATAGGTTACTAAAATATTTCCATTCAAGCTCCTCTTGTCCCCAGGGCAGACTCCTATGTCTTCAGTTGGAATCTCCATTCAGAGATGGGTGGACGTTTTCCACCAGAGTGTGCATGTTGTTCCTAGTAAATGTTTTGCTTCAAGCACGTCTCTTTTGTTAAATGGCATCAAGTGAACAAAAAAAAAATCTGACCTCTGAAAAGGTCACAAAGGAACTTCTGGGAACTTGTTTAGACATTGAAGTCTATTTAATGAGGCTTTTTCGAAATACAGGGTTGCCTGTAATTTCAGAATGGTGAAAAGACAACAAAATAAGCAAAGCTTCACATGAGCAAAGAAGGGTTTTATTTGCTTTTTTTCTAGCTTAACCTTAAATAGCCATTACTTGACACATTTACAGATAATATTTGTGGTTGTGTTACTGTGAACTTCTAGAAAAAAACTCACACTTTCTGTCTGTGCTTTCCACCCTGAAGGATGAGGCTCGGATCCAAAAGGTGACAAAGCGCATGCACACACTGGAGGAGGTGAACAACAACGTGAAGCTGCTGAATGAGATGCTGGTTCATTACAGCAAAGAGGACTCATCAGAGGCCGACAGGGAGCTCATGAAGGTGGGTCTGAGCTGCTCCTTCTTCCCAGCAATCCTGGAGTCAGTCCTTTCTTACAGACTTGAGTTTTGCAGAGAATTACAAACTGCAGTAAAACAGAGAGTAGTGGTGAGAAACAGGAGCAGTTGCTGCAAACAGCAGGCAAGAAAATATCCATGGTTTTAGTGCCTTTCACCAAAGCACTGGGTGGGGAGTAGCTCAGTTTCGCATATACTTGAAGTGAGGTGCAGCTGTTCTCCAAAGGTGAAGTGTGGCAGAACCAAGAAGCTGCAGTTTGTAAATCTGGATCCTATAGGGATGCACGGATTGCAGGTCATAACTGTCCCTTGCAGCACTGTGGATGAATAAACTGAAGGCTGAATGGAGCAGAAAATAGTCCCTTCCCTTCAGAGGAGGAGTTTTAGCTTGTGTTGCAGGGTTAGGAGAACATCAGGAAAGTAAAAATCAAAACAGCTAGCAAGGATGACTTGGTAGGCCCAGAGCCTTTAAGAGTGGCACATTACCCAATTAAAAAAATAAAACCCATTTATTTTTAACAACAAGGTCCTTAAACAGTGGTAAGAAGCTTAAGAAACTGGTTTGTTATTGTGAACCATTTTTTATTGCCACCTTTCTGCTGTATGGGTGCAGACTCAGTAGTGGTTGCAACACAATTGAAGCCTATTTGCTGAAACTTGATTCTGCTCTTCCTCAGGCTTTTAGGGACTATACAAGGAAGGAACATCTCTTTTGGACTAGAACTTGGCCATAAGTGCTGATGTGAGGGAGGACTGAGAGATGTGTTGGGAATGCAGGTTGTGTTTAGACCCCAGGCTCATGTAACACTGCTCAGCATTGTGAGCTGGGCAGGGAGGGCCATCCTGGCTGTGCAGCCACACTGGCATGGTCAGCACAGTGAGACTCGTCTGTCCTGGGGGTCGTTCTGTGCTGGCTGGTGCTGCTGGCAGTGGCTCCTGGCTGGTGAAAACCTTTGTCCTAACCTGTCTTCCAGGAGCTCTACGAAAGGTGTGAAACCAAACGACGGACACTGTTCAAGCTGGCCAGTGAGACAGAGGATAATGACAGCAGTTTGGGTAAACTAAGCTACACTTGTCCTTTTTTGATTGCTTTTGTGCTCCTTGCCCTTGCAAGGGTTCAGCTGCAAAGTCACCTCCGCACTGTGGGTTTCTGTTGCTTTGGTATAGGACAGTCCTTCCCTCTTTGTGCTTATCATTTCAGCTCAGCCAAGTTTACTGGATAGTAAAGTTGGTGGTTCAGGAGGATGGGAGCAATAATGGGGGACAGCTGCTGCTTTGGGAGGGGAAGGGGATTGCTGTGGGGAACAACCTTGGGCTCATTTTTCCTTGTTTTACTGCAATGTGCGTGGAGCTAGAAAAGATCAGGGTATTGCTTAGAGAAGTGTAGCACAGGCAGAGTGATGGAGCTCACAGCCAAATATTCATGGCTTTTCTTGCTGATTATTTAGCTGACAACTGAGCACTCTCAGCATTAGTGGGAACAAAGTGACTGAAGCCTTGGAAGTAATTTTTGTCTCTACTGTAGGGGATATTCTGCAGGCCAGTGACAATTTATCCCGTGTGATAAATTCCTATAAAAAAATAATAGAGGGGCAAGTGATCAATGGTGAAGTGGATCTCCCTGGGATGTCTGCAGTGGAAGGTGAGTTCCTGGGAAACCGTTTGTTTAATTTTTGAATCCTGCAGTTCTAAGTCTTTTGAACAATGTTTCCTGTTTTGTTAAAGTAGCTTTTGATGGTTCTTGTGGCCAACAGTTTGTGAATCAGAGTGGTACAAAAAGGCTCCTGAGCAGTGGATAAACAATTCTGGACAGGAGCAGCAGTGCTGCAGCTTTGCATTCTCCATTGCTCGGTCCATATTATTGAAACCTTTGATGACATCAGTAGCAAACCTGAATCTGAGCAGTTTGTGTGGCTGGAAGTTCTCATAAGTTTTCCTCCCCGCATTTGTCCTGTTTCTTAATGGTAATGTGTAAGAAGAAGATAATTTTATTAAAAACACAAGAGCTGGAGAGTAGGAGCTGGACCAGAAGTCCTTTTCCTGGTTTTGCCAGTAATTCCATTTGTGAATTCAGGCCAGTTGCCCACTTCACACTTCAGCTTCACCATTTAAAGCTCTGGACATGAGTGTCACAGAATTACCATTTGGGACTCAAACATTTGTGATGCTGCCTGGCAGCATCTTACTGGGACAAGACTGTTCTAAATACGAAGATTGAGATGGTATGAATTTCTCTCAGCTCTCCAGCTCTCTAGTAGCCTTTGTTTATTATAATCCTGTAGGAGCTCCCAAAGCCTCATCTGAGCTCAAAAAATCTTGAAGAGATCATGAATTGTGAAGCACTGCGGAAGGAGCAGTGGTTGCAGCAGGTTTTCACATAGAAATTCTTTAAGTATCTGTGTTGATTTATATAGTCTGGACAGCAAATACCCTTGCTCTGTTACAATGAGCCATAAGCCATGCTCAGATGAAGATCTAAACCATCTCTCTGCTAATTTTTTTGCACACTGGGTTTGCTCTGAGCCTGTTGCCTTCTTTCCTAGTAGTGCTCTTCTCCTGTCTGCTGCAGGGAGTAACTCCACCAGTAATCTCAACACCCTCATTGACCTTGCTGGACTGGACGTCACCAGCACCCCGCCACCTCCAATGCCACCCAGCAGCCTGACACCAGCCCCCAGCACAGCCCCTGGCCCAGCCGAAATCCCCATCCTCCCTCCTCCTCCCCAGCCACTGCGCAGCAGCTCCTCCGGCCAGGTGGAAACAGCACCCGCTCAGCAGGGCAGCACAACCAACTCTCTGTCCTTGCTGGATGAGGAGCTCCTGTGCTTGGGTAAGACACTGACAGGCCTGCAAAAGGGCTGCTCAATCCATCCTAACAAAGGCTGCTTCCATGTTCTCCATGTTCCTGGGTTCCAAGGAACACTCCTTCGCATCATTCTGAGTATTAGACCTGGTCAGTGAGTCAGTATTAAAATCTCTTCCTAGAGCTGGCTGCAAGAAAGTAACTGTTTACTGCAATTCCTGTCTGATCTCTGGGGCTGCTGGGACATGCTGGGTGTACAGGCTGCAGTTTGGGACAGATTAAGCCCTGATTTTGGGGGTGTGCTGAAGAGAAGATATCTCAGAGGGGCTGTGCATAGGAGCCTGGAGGATGCCTGTCTGTGGAGCCCAAATGTGAACAGCAGAAGGCAGTGCTAATCAGGATGGGTTAGAAGAGCTGTGTGCAGGGCGTGACTGTTGGTTGCTGGTGCTGTCAGTCTCTTTTCCTCATCATGGACTTGCAGCCCATCTAAGTGTTTCCTCAGGTTCTTGGGCTCTGGCAGAGCTGAATCAAGTTTTGATGGTACTGAAACAGCAGCCAAGGAATGACACTGAATTCATTTTCTCCTCCTGTTGTTTCTCCCTCCAGGCCTGAATGACCCAGCTCCTGCAGCAGGGAAGGAGACCTCTGAAAACAACCAGTGGAGCATGTTTGAGGTACAAAGGAGGGGTCTCAGGGAAGGGGAGGGAGGGATTGTCATTGTGGGAGGTCTCAGGACAAACTGTTACCTTGGAGAAGCATGTGATCACACACACAGGCAGCGGGGCAGTCTGGCTTAGCCCTAAAATCCAGGATAGCTGTGTTTAAACAGAGTAGGTATCCCTGAACCTGGCTTTCTCAGTGTCCCATCTGTCCCCATGATGTGAGTCATTCCTTTGCTTAAATTACAGATCAGAAGTAGCCCTGACTTAGGCCACAGACTTTACTGCTTGTCACCCAGCACCTGTTTTTGTGGTAAACCTCTGTCCTTCTGTAACAGAGCAGTGCCATCTCTGCATCAGGGACAGCAGTGAGTTAGAGCATCTATCTGTCCTCTCTTTCAGAATGAGCAGTTGGACCTGGATTTCTTTAATCCGAAGATGGTGACTGTTGCTTGCAACCCTGCAGGGAACCCTCTTCTCCATCACACATCACAGACCACGTGTGGGACATCAGCCACGCTGCCTTCTGCTTTCCCAGCCTCCCAGACTGCTCCCAGCATCCCAGCACCAAACTCAGCACCATTTGTATTTCCTGCTGTACCAGCTGCCCCTGCGGGGCCTCCTAAGACTATTCCAGCTGCTCCTGGGTACTTCGGCTCATCTGTGGGGAGCAACATGTCACATAAAATGGATGCATTGGGACAACTCCTTGAAGAAGCCAAAGGGTAAACAAAAGTCCTGACTTTCCTTTGGCTCTGCAGTTAGAGGGCCAGGCTTGCTGCAGTGCCAGGGTGACTTTCAACTCTGTGGTTTGGTAGAAATTTGGTGGGATTGGGATTTTTCTTCTCAGAGGTTTCAGTTTACAAACTAATACAAGTTTCCCACCTGTGGGAGGGAAAGGCAGGCAGAGCACACAGCTGTACTCTTGCTTGATCCAAAGGTGTGGTGTGAAGGGGAACGAGCTGTTGAGGTACAGAGGCCTCATTTCCTTCTTGAGTCAGAGAAGTGACCCCAACCCTACCACCACCCCTGTCCTTGTACATGTGAGGCTGTGCAGTCACAGGCTCCAGCCTAGCTCCAGGCTGCTCCTTTGTCCTCGTGATGTGCTGTTATCTCTGGGTGTTAGTGAAATTCCTGCTTCACTTCCAGCTCCACTCCCCATGGCTTTTCTGTCTCTCTTGCAGGAGTGCCACCCAAGGCATGACGACACCTGCAGTGTTCCCTGGGGTTACTTTGCCAGCCACTGTCACCCCTACCCCATTAGCAGCACCTGCAGGGCTGCCAGCCACTGCCTCTGGAGCCCCTCCAGCTCCCTTCCCAAGCAGCTGCACTGCTGGATCAGGAAGTCCTCTCTTCCAGCCGGCATCATTCCAGCATCAAGGCAGTCCTGTGAAAACACCTGAAATTTCTTTGGCCAATGTCCATGTTCCCTTGGAATCCATTAAACCCAGTAAGTATTTCAGGTTTTTCACCTTGCTCTGAACATTTTTTAAAGGCAAAGCTTCTTGGCAAAGCTCATGAAGTAGAGAGAAGGGATGAGCAGCTCCAGCCGAACATCCCAATCACCTGCTGCTGCCTCAGACCACCTACTGCAGCATGAACCTGGATCCTCTCCCTTCTCTCTCTGTGGCAGGCAGTGCCCTGCCGGTGACAGCCTACGACAAGAACGGGTTCCGGATCCTGCTGCACTTTGCCAGGGAGTGCCCGCCGGGGCGCTCGGACGTGCTGGTCGTGGTGGTCTCCATGCTGAACACGGCGCCGCTGCCCGTGAGGAACATCGTGCTGCAGGCAGCCGTGCCCAAGGTACAGACACATGGGACAGAGACTGCATCCAGGGAGGCCTGGCCATGGACTCAGGGCCTGGGGACAGCCTGGCCTGACCTTTCCCTAGGCTGTGCTATGCCCTTTTCCAAAGCAGAAAGGTTCTTGTCAGAGGCAGAAAACACTGAACAGGATAAATCAAGAACAGCCTGTTGTTATCGTATTTTCCCAGCTGGGCTGGCTCTTGTTCCCTCATCCTCACTTGTGGGTTGATTCTCTTCCATTTGGATGTGTGCTGTTGTCCGCCCAGCCTGTGCATGCATCCTTCATTGTCCCCAAGGCAGGAGATCATCCCTGAGGTTCTGCTCTCTATTTCACTTGCAGTCCATGAAAGTGAAGCTACAGCCACCCTCTGGCACTGAGCTGTCTCCGTTCAATCCCATCCAGCCGCCAGCTGCCATCACCCAGGTCATGCTTCTGGCAAATCCTGCGAAGGTGAGAGGGACAGTGGGATTTACCCTGCCCTCTTCAGACACATTTGATACCAGCTGAACTCTGTGGAGGGGTGGGACCAAAGATTTGAGCAGCTACAGCTGTTTGTTCCTAAAAGTTTGGACTTGATGATCTTGGGGGTTTTTTCCAACCTTAATTATCTGTGATTCTAGTGTGCCTTCCAGAAGTGGTTACTCTGGAATGTTGGTGTTTCAGTTCAGGGCTAGAGGAGGCTCTTCCCAAAAGTGTTTGGCAGGGACAGGTATGAGAAGGGGCAGTACAACTCTGCCAGCAAAAGGGCAAGGATCATGTTGGGCTCAGCTTTAAAGGGTAGCAAAGCTGCCTCAGGAGTTTGACTCCCCTGTGCACTGAACATGCCTGGCTTTGCTGATAATTAGATCAATGCTAAATTAACTGGTGCTGTAGCAGTACTTTTGATGAACCAACAGACAAATGTCAGATCATGTCTGTTCCATCATTCTCTGAGGAAGTACCTGTAATCAGGGACACAACGGGGTTAACACTTTCCTTTCTGCTGATGATGCTGGAAGCAGCTGAGAAACTGTTTTTCCTTGCTGTAGTCACTCACTCAGTCAGCCAGCTCTGAAAGCCCAAAGCTGAAGGACTTTCTAATTGTTTGACAAATTAGATGTTTCTACTTGAGAATTACAACAAAAGTGTCCTTCAAGTATCAGCTGAAAGCTCTGAGATAGAAGGATCAATGTCAGAGGGCTTTAGTGGATGTTTAAAAATTCATTGAAGGGGCTGCTTCCATCTTGTGCTTACTGTATTGCAAGACATTTTTCAGAGCAGGAACTGTTTTATCTTCCTCCACATGATGAGAAATTTAATTTTGAAAATGCTGAACTTTTACAGCAGCAGTCTTTAGGCTCTCTGGAGAGCAACTGAGCAGCTGGCCACATCTGTGCAGTCTATGCTTTTCTCCTTCTGCTCCATGCTAAGTAGTAAAGGTTTTTTGGTATAAAAAGTATAAGGGAAATAACTCAGGTTTGTAAATAGCTGAACTCAATGAACTTAACCTGAGCCCTCCTGCCCCTGCTCTGCACAGCAGAAGTCTTGTGCTCTCTGTAGGGCTGTAACAGTGAACTGTTTTGTTCGGGGCTGTTGAGCTGGGGCTGTTCTCATATTGCTTTTGGGTTTTGTCTTTCCTGCAGGAGAAGGTGAGGCTGAGGTACAGACTGACCTTCACCCTGGGAGATCAGCCCAGCACAGAAGTGGGCGAAGTGGACCAGTTTCCCCCAGTAGAGCAGTGGGGGAATCTATGACCTTAGGACACTGCCAGAGACTGTGACAGGACCAGGGCAGGATCCCACAGGACTGGAACGGATGTGCCATGGGGAGGGACACATGCTATCCACTGGTGATATTCAGCTTTGTTTACATGTCCTGACCACTCTGCTTGTAGCTTTAGTCCAGAAGGTTGTGCCCCACGTTGAAGGGGCCCTGGAACACTTATGCCAAGCATGAACTGAGTGGCAGCCAGTGACAGGCAGTGCTGGCTGCTTTTACCTTGACCTCTGGGTGAATCTGGTTGTATCTTCCACTCTATTAAACTTGAAGTTATTGTATTTTGAGGGGAGACCTGTCAGCAGAAGGGGATTTAGTTGGCTTTTCCTGCACTGCTGTCCAGAGATCCCGACAGGCTGTGGGGTGATGATGCCGTGAGCTCAGCGCAGAGCCCTGACAGAGCCCTCCCTGGGACTGTGACCTCCTTGTGCCACACGGGCCCGTGAGCATGCTGAGCAATAATGCTGCTCCAAGAGGGAATGCTTCCTTTTTTACACTGAAATAGCACTTAGCTCCCTGCCCCCTCTCCTGCTTCATTCCCAAGGGCCCGTGTAAGCATCCCCTCCCTCCGTGTGTGCCACACTGCTGTATCTTTACTTGTATTTATTTTACACTGCTGGCTGCTGCCCTGGGGCATCCATTTGGGGCAGCTGGGGCTGAGTTTTGTCTGCAAATGGTTACACTGGTTATTTTTTGCCTTCATTGCATTCCATAGTGTGGGGAAGAGAGGAAATGCATAGTGAGGAGGAAAGAGGAATGGAAGGTATTGGTCAGTATTGGAGGAGGACAGCACCTGGAGCACAGAACTGTCTTTACAATCACTAGTTGGGGCAGTGACTGAATCCAGGAATAAGGAGAGATGCCTCTCATGTCCGCTCATGCAGGCAGTATTATTAGTATAGTCAAATACTATGTTTTATTGAGCTGAGTACAATGACCTACAGGATGTAAATAATAGAGCTCTAGGGTATTAAAACAGAGCAAGCAGGCAGAGGAAGGAAGAGGGTCCTGCGGGCTGTGATGGGGCATGTGCTGGGTTAATGCCCCATTTTCTTTGTTCCCTGTACTAAGTGGCAAAGTGCAATTGTGCCCATACAGGGGAAAGCAGTTTTGCTGGACATCAATGTTCTGTGCTAATAGAAGAGCTGTTCCCTTAGCTATAATCTCCTAGAAGTAAGATTCAAATCAGCAAAACTTGGTTCCAGCAGCCCCTTCCTTCTTCTCAGTTTCCAGTCTCAAGCAGTGCCTCAGTGAGCTCTGAGACAAACAGTTGTAAATTAGTGGGGGTTTTTAACACCCATTGACACAAGCACAGAGGGGTGCTTGGACAGTCCTTGGACACTCAGCTCTGCATTTCCAGCAGGGCTGTCAAGCAACAGGTCTTCTCAAATGTGGCATGGGAGCAGCACAGAGAAAAGCAGTACATAGGAAGAGGCTCCTGCCTCCTTCTAGGAAAACTCCACAGGAGAACATGATGCTGGAATGAATGGTGGCTGTAAAACCATTGCTGCAAACATAGCTTGGAGTTATTTGTAGTTGAATTTTCTTTACTGTGCTGCAGAGTAAAAATCCCTAGAGATTAAAAACACAGGGGATTCACAAGCCTGAGGTTCTCATTAGAGGCACCAGGCAGCTGCAGGAGCCCCTGCAGGTGGAATCCAACCTTGTCCTGGTCTGCAGCCTGTAGAGACCTCAGCCTTGTGAACTCCCTGACGTAGAAGACAGGTGAGAGGGATGGGTTGTTTGGGTCCTAAAGAAAGCTGTTTTAAATCAATGGACTGGGAGATAAGGGTCAAGGAGAGAATTCTTTCTGCATCGGACATGTTCTGGCCAGCACTTTAGACACAGTAGGCATGGGGGCAGTGCCTGGGTGATGTGTCCTGAGGAGCAGGGTCACTGCTTCCCCTGCCAGCACGTGGATCTCACTGTGACTTGGAGGAAGGCAGGAGAGCACAGGTGCTTTCTGTGAACAGCAGCAGCCACCCGGACACGCACACTCACCCGGTCCTGCTGCTTTGGAAATTAAACTATGAATGTTCCTTGTCTGTAGGGTGAGGTTCCTGGCTTCATCCCCAGCAGTCCTACCTGTACGTACATCTCCAATGCGTTTGTGCTGCTGCATGTTGAATAAATCATTTTCCCTACCTGGCTCTGTGCTGGCCCTTTCTCGTGACAGCTTCTGCAGTGTGGTGCTGCTTCTGGAAAGCCTCAAACTCAAATTATCGACTCGAGAACTTACTAAGCAAAAATGGAGAAGCTGCTCTTTCTAAAACCCTGCTGGTTTAAGAGCTGGCCTTCAGTTCTGGGTGTTAAGAGGCAAAGAAAACATAAAATCCAAGGAAAAGCTGTAGTGAGGCTCACTTCACCAGGGGAGGGCTGCCAGGCCAAGCTGGAACAAGCAGCCGTAACATTTTGATGCAGCTCCTTCATAAAAGTTAAAAAACCAGCTATGTAAAGTTGTTTATGGAAGATGAGAACAAATGACCAAGCAATCTGCAAAACAAAACATTTATTCTTAGAAAAAGTCAGTTTATATACAGCGAGCCCCAGAGGAAGAGGAACACTCTGCAGTCTTCAAGACCTTTCCACAGTGCCTTCTTTGACAATGACTCGTGCGAGGTTCCGTGCAAGAGCAAGTCTCAGCATTTCCACTTTGGTTGTCTCAACATCATCATCCTGGAAGGGAGCAGAGCCTGGGTTAGGGGACTGCGCACAGTGGTGAGCTGGTGACAGGGTCTGTCTCTGGGTTTGTAAAGCAAAGATGCAGGTCAGTTAGAGGTAATTACCTGTACAGGGACCTCCTGGGACAAGAAAAAGCTACATTTCCTACTTAATAGCTCAATCCAAGACAGCACTGCCAAGCCTTCTCATTCCCTGGATGCTGCAGGGCTTTGCATGTGCAGCAGATGGTTCCCTGTCCTGTGCCTGGAATGCTCAGAGCCTGAGCTGCTGGATGGCAACATCTAAGCTCTTCACTGGCCCTGTAATGTGCAATTACTTATCTTGGAAAAGCATCACAGTCCAGTGCAAACCATCAGAACACAAGGAGAGGGAGCACTCCTGCACTGGGTTTGTGAATACTTCAGTCTCTTGATGCTCCATTTGGCTGCCCTGAAGCCCCTGTGCCAGTCTCTGTGACTGGGGCTGTCCTCTCTTATGCCCTCACTAGGAATATAAATGCAGAGCTTCCCTCCCTGACCCTCCCCATGGCCCCCCTCAATTCATAATCCAGTTCTCCTCAGAACTGGGGCTACCTGGAATTTCTGCTTATCTGGATTCCCTGCTGTCAGGTCTTCCAAGCATCGCATCAACTCATAAGTCTGCTCTGCTGAAAATATGACCTGTGGAAATCAAAGTATTTACTGAAAAAGATCAAGTTTAAAGACATTGCACAGGCTGAGAATATAATGCAGTTGAAAGGAGAAGAATGCTTTTACACTCGCACAGACCCATTCTGACCCTTCAAATCACAAGGATCCAAGGATAATTCAGGCTGGATGTGACTTTGGGAGGTCTGCAGGAGGTGCCACCTCCTGCACCAAGCAGGGTCAGCTATGAGGTCAGAGTGGCTGCTCTGAGTCTGTAATGGCTGAATTGTCCTTTTCTTGACGGATTTTAAAGGAAAAACTGTGCTTAGAAGAAGGAAGCACTGGAACACTCTTCAAGCCAAGTACCCAAAGGAGCTGGATGCAGTTTGTGCTTAAATTACCAGCACAGATTAATTCCACTGCTGTTGTGAAAGCAGGGAACCGAGGTAAGAGTCAATTTATCCCTTCCTGGGTCCCTCTGTGTTCCCACTGCTGGGACACTTGGAACTGCCATGGACAGGTCCTGGCAGGAGCAGGAAGAGGGGTCACCACTTCAAGCTCCCTTGTCATTAAAGAAGAGGCCCCCCGGGGGGCTGTGTCGGTGTGAGCAGGACCTCACCTCCTTCTGCTCCAGCAGCGGGAGCGCATCCGTGAGCAGCGTCATCCAGAAGGAGCAGGGGGCGATGTGAGCCGTCATGAGCGTCAGCAGCAGCCGCGCCGCCTCCGGGAACCGCTTCTCCCCGTACAGCCGGTGGAACTCCCGGTACTTCCCTGCCACGGGGAGCGGGGAAATGAGGCATCAGGGGCTGCTGGGAGATCCCTCTGCTCCCACAAAGCCCGTGGCAGAACGACCCCCAACCAAAATGAGCCCAAAGCAGCCTGGTCTGGGGAACTGGGAATCTGGTGCATGAAGAAAGGTGACAACAGAGCCTCCTGAAAGGGCAGCCAAACCCTGCTGCTGTTCTGGGTGAGCTTCAGGGTTTGCAGCAGCCTGGTCAGTGGCTGCTGCTGCCTCATGCTGAGTGTCTGCAGGGGAGCAATGCCCCAGTGGCTTAGAGAGCAGAGAGAATGTCCTTTTTGAGGTCACAGAGTATCAGGAGGTCTGAAACTGGGATCGTTGTTAATAGGGAAAGTTCTGCTTTTGCTAAGAATTAGTGAGATCAATATCCAGCACGAGAGAAGTGGCTGAGGATGGAAGTGGGGTTCATTCTGTATCCACTAAACTGCCAAAATACTGGAAGTTAATGATTCCCATTCAGATTCACCTTGACTAATGCGTAAGCTCAAGGCAGAGACATGGGAGAGCTGTCCAGCAAAAGTACACCTGATGTTCTAAAAACCCCAAAAGAAAAACAGGCAGAAATATTTTCAGGCCTTTCAGGATTGTTTATAAAGAGCAGAAAGGGAAATGGCATCTCTGGGGCTGACAGCGTCACCAGATGATGCTGGGCATGCAGAGCTGAGGGATTACCAATTTACTAAATCATGTTTAGCTTCTACACCTAATTCAGGATAAGCCTTAATGAAGGAAATTCAGTTTCAGTTTTGCAAGCTGGACCAAGTGGGAACAGAGAAAACTCATGCTCACCCTCCCTGTAATGGTGGCATCAGGTAGAGGGGAGTCAGTCCAATGCTGTCAGCTATTCCAAATTCCTATCAGATTCTGGTCCCTGAAATTGAGCTTCCTAACTCACAGCATCAGACAAAGGGGTATTTTATCTTCATTTCCTGTTTTGGTCCATGAATGAAAGGCCACAGAGCAGCTGCAGGCAGAGGCGCATGTTACCACAGCCTCTCTTGTGCCAGGCAGAAGGAAGCTGTGGTACCTGAAGGAAATGAGCTGGAGGCCCTCCCTGTCTCTTGGCACAAGTGCTCAGTGAGAGGGCAGGGAGGGCTCTTGTTCCAGTGAGCCTGACTGGCACGCTGAACACACACACTGGAGACTTCAGAGAACTTGGTAAAATTACAACAAGGTCAACTTAACTTAAACCAGTGGATTATACTCTTCCAGTGAACCCCCTAAAGTAGCATTTGTTAGTATTTCAGAGCCTCTCAAGGTAGTGAGACAGTCTGGAAAAAGAGCAAGGAAGGGGAAGTTCAGAGTGTCAGGATTTGGACTGTCCTGCTCAGAGCAGAGTGGGTATCTGGTGTGAGGGCAGTGGTAAATGCCACCCCTGGCACAAGCTGCATCCCAAACCACATTCACCATTTGCTTTCCCCTCATCACTAAAGCAGTAGCCAGATGGAAGAAAGCACAAATCCAAGTAATTCCATGGAGTTCTCCATAACAGACCAGTATGGACACTGTAGGCAGCTCTCACCAAGGAATGTGAGCCGGTCACTGAGCAGCATGGATGGGCCCAGATTGTCAATGAGGTCCAGGTCAGAGAAACACCCCCTTTCACAATAGTCCTTAAGGAATCTGGGGAGAAAGTGGAACACAAGGAAAGTTCAGAGAGAAGGTACATCATCCACATCCATTCTGTACCTAATCCCTTCCCAGAAAACTTGACTATACAGCTCAGTTCCATCTTGATCAACCTCCCTGAGGGTTTCAGAAGTTGTCAAACATTCCCTGGAAGTGGCCAAGGAACTGGTGTAATGTACATTTAACAGACACTTCATTGATTCTTCTGCATTCTGTGGCAGTTGAGATCTACTCTTTAAAACGAGTAAGTGAAGGAAGGCATGCAGGAAGCTGAGGCTGGTGGATGCATAAGTAACACTTCTAGATCACAACAAAAGCTCTATTTTTCTGCTCTGTAAAAAAGTTGATAAACAGCAGAAACAAAAACAATGCTAAAAGCTTTTCATCTGTTTTGTCACAGCCTCCATTATGCTGCTTTCTGTAGAGCTGCTTCCTGTGATGTTTTTTTCCATCCTTCTGTTGAAGAAATGTAACAATTCCCACTCCCTCAAATAACAAACACAACCCCCCCAACCTCAGACCAGCAATCTCTTACCACTCCTTTTTCCACTGCTGAAGACAGAGTCTTGCCGGGCCACCTACCCAGAGTGTAATTTCAAAATTATACTCTAACTATGCAGAGATTGGTCTCTGCCTATTTCCAGCTAGCAAAACCCACACGACATGGATTCTTACAGATTAAAAAGCAGAGTTGACAGAGCTTTTGTTGAGGCCTGAGCCAAGTGCCAGCATTCTCCTCACTTTGATAACAACCCTCCAACCCCAGAAAAGGTCAGGAATTTTGAGAGGCTCATGCAAAGCCAGGGACATGATAAAACCACTCCTCGATGCAAATTTTTAGTAGAAACAGTGGCTTAAGGGACTGCCACTGACTTATCTGGAGGTTGTGAACTTGATTATAAATAATCTGCTAAATAAAGCACAGGTAGGGATTATCCTCCACCCAAATCAGCCCCCCAGGTTCACTGTCCAGCCCATCAAACAGCTCTGTCACAGCAAGTGAAGGGCAGAAAACAGAAGTTGTTAAAAGAAATGTTTATCCAAGCAAGGTTTAAGGGGGTTGGACTCTCAAATAAAGTCAATCTGTTTTGTCTCTACATGTCAGGAAGGAAAACAACACAGAAAAGGCACAGCTGGGGGTACTGCAGGGGAGAGCACCCAAGGGTGTTTTCTGGTCCAGAAGAAGGGGCCTGGCCCCACCTGCAGCAGTGGGAGTTTTTCTGGCCCTTGGTACAGCAGCCACCTGCCCCCTGTCCCCCCAGCCTGGGAGCTGCTGGCTCAGCCTCACCGGTCCGAGATGAGGGTGGCAAACGCCGCGTCCTTGGCTCGGATGCTCCAGGACAGGGCAGAGCCCAGGCGGTTGTTCCGCAGCGCCTTCATGGCCATGATCTTACAGATGCTGCGCACTTGGAGGGAAACACGGGAAAGGAGGGGAAGAATTGGTGTCAGTAGGTTCAGCTGGATCACTGCAAAACAGTGAGACTGAAAATGCACCACCTTGTTCATGCATCTGCCTCTGCTCACAGATCCTCAGCACCTTGAGGGCCTTCTGCTCCGTGCTGAGCGGGATGCGCTCAATGTGCAGCTCCAGGTACACTCGGCCGTACTCCGGGCAGTGGTCGAAGTAATCCACCCCCAGCTGCCACAGGCTGAGAGAGGGGAGAAATCACCACCATTCCAACCCTAGAAATCTTCAATGAGCACAACAGTAAAGCCCCAAGGAGAATGCGAGCCTGCATTAATAGGAGTTAGCTCTGATTAACTTTGTATTCAGTTCTGAAATGGCTTCTCCTTTCAACCCCGTGTCAGCTCCCTGTAACGTAACTTTGGAATGCCACAACTTTGGAATATGTGCAGCTCATAAGAGCTTCAGTGCAAGGCACTCTGGCACAGTGGCAGGAGTGGCTGTGCCCAGGTCATGACGTGTGAAGGGCTCTAACAGACAGCTTTTGTCTCCATTCAGGAAGGGAAATGCACCAATCTTGTACAGTCCCTTAGGGACACCTCTGCTGAAATTCTAACAGTGGCTGCTCTAAGTTTTGCCCTTTTACTTCATGAACATGCAGTTATTTGTTTTGGCTGCCTCAGTGTTAGTCTGTCCTATGAGTAGTAAAACAAAAGTTGGTACCTGTGGTGGGAGAAGAGTCCCGAGGCATACTCCAGCAGGAGGAATTCCCGCATATTTGAACCAAAACTGGGGGGAAAAAGAGCAAATATCCAGATATTATTATTTGCATCTCACTGGAAAAACCTGCTGACTTTATTTCACAAGTACTGTCAGTTTCTGCAGCATGTTTTCTTTAGGTTTTTTTTCTCTGGGCTATCTTAATCAGCTTTATTCAAATAATGCAAATAAATACTTACTAGAGATTGTGAGACTGCAGGAGTTTGCAGTGATCCAACAGGTCAGTCAGATGAGCCACAAACCACCAGTTGCTCAGGACAATGCTGTGTTTGAAGCAAAAGAAAAACTAAGCCTACCACTGCCAGGGACTGTCTCAGGTTTTCCACAGGCATTTCTTTCCAACACACAGCTCTGTTACAGTGCAAGGTCTGGCTGCAATGTCCCAGACCTAATGGAATACTTTTAGCTGCTGCCAGCTTCATGTATTTTTGCTAAATCCTTTGCAAGGATGACCAGGGTTCTGTACCCATATCCCAAATACACAGAAGCAATACTGTAGAACTAAAGAATCAAAAACCTTAAAACTCAACCTGCATTCCTTGATCACTTGATGCATCTCAAATTCAAAGGCTGCCATTAAAATCATGTCTAGAGGCTCAGGACTGCTCTCTCCACCCAGGAACAGGTCAATACTAGACTGTGGATGGAGACGACAAGACATGATAAATGCAGAAGCAAGACATTTGTTTGGATGTAGCAGTTATTTTATGGGAAATAACAGGTCATGGATGCCGAAAATTAACAAAATGGAATTCTTATTTTAGCAGAAGGGAACTGGGAAAACAATTTGCAGGAACAAGCCTGGCAACCTTAAGACATTGGAAAGTGGGTCTTCAATAATTATTTGTCAACTTTATCGGTCTCCTAGTCCTTTTACAAACTCCAGACATCTTACAGGGATGTAGTTGCTGTAAGATTTTTTTCCCAAAGTTTTTCTTTCAGTGCAGTAACCCTTGTGTGCTTGCAACAGTGGAGAAAATAAGAATAATTGTATTTCCTACCTGTGCATAGAACCGCAGCTCCAGCGGCTTCACCGTTGGGTGGGAATACAGGAGCCGGGTGACCAGGAAGTGATACCATGTGGTCATGAGCTCCTTCTTCTCCAGAATGGCATCCTCATCTCCCAGCAGGATCTAACGGGACAAAAACACAGCAGGAATGCTGCAGAGTCAGCAACAGACACAGCTGCACTCCAGCTCTCCAGAGGCATTATTCCTGTTCTGCAAAGGTGAGGATTTAATCAAAATTACATAACAAGGATCCTTCTCACAGCCCAGTTTCCAAATCAGCCTTAGGGCCTTGGACAGGGAGAGAAACTCATCTGCCCAGGCTGGCAAACAGAGGACAGGAGGCATATTTAAGTTACTTATGGCTACACTGGGCTCCTGAAATCCACAAGGATGGATTCAATACTTCAGTCCAAAGTTTCCTTCATTCCCAGCAAAAACACACCTTGCAGATGGACTCCATGTGGGGATTGGAAGCAAAAGTTCCATCCTGTAGATACCGCTGACACTCCTCGTGCCAGTGCTGCCACTTCAGCTCCAGCTCTGTCAGTGTCTGGGTGTTGCCAAGCTGAACAGAGGGAATAAAGGAAGACAGGGAATAAAGGAAACACCAAGTCAAATCACACCAGGCTCTGGGGCCAAACTCACAGTCACTCACTGATAAAAAGCTAAACATGAGGCTGCCTGCCACCTTTCTATGTTGATTTGTCACCTAACAGGCTTTTATCTGAATTGTTGGGTCTTTGGGCAATTCAAGAACACAGATATTGTTACTGTAAAAGAGTAAGACTGAAATGTTCTAAAGGGGAACAAACTGTTACAGGGGACACAACAGGGTGGCTTTTCCCAACAAACTGCATAAAAAAACACACTTTATACATACACTGGGCACAGGCATCTTCTTCATCAAGTCATCCAAGATTTTGTACATGTTCATGGATGTGGGATTGGCACTGGCCTCTTTGGAGAGCAGGTGCCGTGCTTCATCCATCCGGCCTTGGAGCACAAAGACATCCACCTGCAAAAATCCCCTGTCCATGAGCTCCACGCTGGGCAAGGCTATGGAACACCCAGGAAAGGGATCAGAGGGGAATTCTAACCTCTGATTCAGGCAAGGGAAGTGGAGTTAAAATGTTTAAACTGCAGGCACTGCTAATTCAAACAGGAGTGTAAGGCTCTATGGGTCATGAAGGATGAGGACAGGAATGAGAATGGCTTCATCCTAAAGCCTACGCAGGCAGACAGCAATGAGGTGTAGAGTCCAGCGGGGAAGAGGAACGAAAGCACAGACATGAATTCCCTTTCTTTAAGAACCTTCCAGGTGGTGATACTCACCACGTTCCAGAAGAGCTTGTGTTTGGATGGACTCTCACTGCTCAGAACTTCCCGGACCATGCTGTCCACATCACACACGTGGAGCCGCACCCAGTCCAGGAGGCGCAGCAGGAGGGGCCCAGCTATGCAGACAAGATTTCCCTCTGTCAGCTCCCACGTGTTTGTTCCCAAACTGCTCTCACACACTTCGTAACAGTTTGACATCACTAGATGAGATTTACTGACTGGATTTCTACCTGCCACCCCCAAATTACAGAGCTCCTTACGTACACAGGCCCTGTGAGCACCCAGCCTCTGACAGGTTTTCCTGTGGCAACACGGTTCAGTAGAGAACCCAAACTTGAAGAAATAAGAAGTGAGTGATTCAGATCATAAATCTTGCAATGCCAAGAGTCAAACAGAATATTTCTGTTTATTTTAGCATCATTTCATTATTACCAATTGAATATGAGGAAGAAATCTGGCATTAGGTGATTAATTTAGATTAAGTAATCTATAATTTGTGAATCTCTCCTGAATTCTGGGACTGTGTAAGTAGCACATCGGTCTGCATAATCTGATTTCCTTCAAAAATTATTTACTACTTTAAAATGCCAATGTAAACAGACTGACTTAAAAAATGGCAGCCTAAAGTTAAAGGAGTTGTATCAGAGCTGTGTAAATGTCAGCTGGCATTGACACATTTGATGTTCAAAGGCATGTTTAAGCTTATAACTAAAATAGATTGGCAACAACTTTTGATATCCCTCCTCTTTAACCTTTCTGACAAAGAAACAATTTAAATCAGAGTGAGAGAGAAAAGTAGAAGGCAAATTGAATAGTTTGACATAATTCAATATAAAGAAGGCAATTAACTGAGGCAGGACAGCTATTAAAAGGCTTATTGACACTCTGCATATGTCTAAAACATTAACTATGACACAATGAATATCATATACATTTTAAACAAATAAATATGCAAAGAAGAAACCCTTCAGTCTTTACATCAGGATAGTTCCTGGCTCACCTGCAGCTGCTTCAACAAACAGAATCTCACACAGGTTCCAGATCAGCTCCATCGCAGAGAGAATGGAAACCTGAAGGAAAGCAGGGCCAAGTTTCAGAGCTGGTCATTGTTCCAGATGGGTTTTTTAACCACACAAAAGCATCTGATGTCCACAGAAATCAGTTCTTATAGAGAAATATCATACTGACATTTCAGAGATAAAAATCAAAAGACATAGGCCACAATTTCACACTTTTTTAAAATCAGAAAACACTGACACTGTGTAGTGAAATACAGCAATCTGTCACCAGGGAGCAATCTAACGGTCTTACTTTCAGCCTTTCTGCACTTTTAAGACTCAATACAAACATTAAAGGAAGAAAGAAAGGCCAATGAAGCAATATCACTGCAGCTGACAGGACAAAACTGGTGTGAGCACTCAGCTCTTCCCAGAACACTCCTGTGGATCTGACAGCTCACCAACAACATCCAGAGGCTGCTACAAGGCCCAGATGCTGCTGATTGGAATCTGAGTGTTTGAGAGGTGAAACACCACACAGGCAAGTCTGAAACTTTTCTTGTCAGCTTTGGGATGACAAGAAAACATCACATCTCCAACAGCAAATATGTTTAAGACATGACAGTGAATTGAAGTGCTCGGCATCTTTATTGTTTCAGAAGTACAGGAATTAACTATTTCTTCCCACTTATTCTTGGTCATGAACTTCATCTCATATATAAGGCAGAGTTAAATCTGAAGTGCCTCATACCACAGTGGTGGCCTGGTGAATTGACCAGCCAGTAATCCACCCTCACCCTGACACAACTGCAGATTACCTGAGTGCTGTACTGGCCTTGCAGGGCAGAGTCCCGGGTTGAAACTGAGGGAAAAACAAGGAAAGTCAAAGAGCAACATATTTACTTTTGACAGTTCCTTCTGAGCCTTGACAGCTTTCCATGTATCTGCCACACGAGATATGAAAAGGCTGCAAGTCCCCAGAAAATCAGTTACAATATAGTAGGAAAAAACAGTCTCTGACCAGATTTACAAACCAACTTGGAAATCTCCAGCATGGAAATGGAGTCTTGTTAATTACTGAAACCTGCACATGCTATTTTACAGTAGTTGCAATAAGTTACCATTAAAATACTACTTTCATAATTACAACTGGTGTTTCCTTTTCCTGCAGTAACAAAACAAACAAACAAACTTACCAGCTGCCTGGTGCATGTCCTCCATGCAGGCTCTTATCACTGACCTGTAGTTTTTACTCACTTGAACCAATCTGCC
Source organism: Platysteira castanea (assembly GCA_013397175.1). Lineage (NCBI taxonomy): Eukaryota > Metazoa > Chordata > Aves > Passeriformes > Platysteira > Platysteira castanea. Next base: position 82,618 of record VYXC01007591.1, on the reverse strand, counting down.
AAACACAGAAAGACTTTGGTTGGAGTGAGCTGTTAAGAGTTTTAGTTTTATGCCCCCTAAATCCTTGCAAATTTCTCTGCAGCAGCAACTCCCAGTACCTAGGTGGATCCAGATCAGTGCGACTGTGCCACTACCAGCGTGGTTATGGGAAGGATCGGAGCCTTGCTTTGTAAAATCCCCCCAAAATGGTCATTCTATCTGCCTCGCTGCTGATTCCAGGGCTGGTCAAAGCAGCCTGGCCCGCGGCACTCGCCTCATCAGCCTTTGGCGCTGACCCGGCTGGAGAAGAGGCAGCGGGTGCCTCCCACCCTCCCCATTCACTCACTGCGCCTTCCGCGACTTCCCCGCCAGCTCTTCCTCGCTCCGCTGCAGCCCCATGAAAATCCCGTGCGACTCGTTGAAGAGTTTCCGCAGGGTCTGGATGTAAATGTCCTGATCTCTGCGGACCACGAAGACGCGGGAGGAGCTCGGCGCCCCTTCCCCGGTACCTGCAACAGAGCCCGTCAGCGCCCGGGCAGCGGCGCCCNCCGCCGCCTGCGCGCCACGAGCGCCGCGCCCGGCCCGGCCGCTGCTGCCCCGGCGGAGCCGACGCCCGAGAACGGGAACGGGACCGGGACCGGACAGGGAGGGACCGCGGATCTCCGCCGGTTCGGGGCAGGCGCCACCGCTCGCCCCGGAAGCGCCGCCCGTTCCCGAGGCCCCACCGGGGCGGGATGGGCGCCGCTCCGCCCCCGCCCGAGCCGCCGTCCCTGAAGGCCGGGCCGGGCAGAGGCTGCTCCGAGCGGGCAGTGGCGGCTGAGTGGATGGTNTTATCACTGACCTGTAGTTTTTACTCACTTGAACCAATCTGCCAAACACAGAAAGACTTTGGTTGGAGTGAGCTGTTAAGAGTTTTAGTTTTATGCCCCCTAAATCCTTGCAAATTTCTCTGCAGCAGCAACTCCCAGTACCTGGGTGGATCCAGATCAGTGCGACTGTGCCACTACCAGCGTGGTTATGGGAAGGATCGGAGCCTTGCTTTGTAAAATCCCCCCAAAATGGTCATTCTATCTGCCTCGCTGCTGATTCCAGGGCTGGTCAAAGCAGCCTGGCCCGCGGCACTCGCCTCATCAGCCTTTGGCGCTGACCCGGCTGGAGAAGAGGCAGCGGGTGCCTCCCACCCTCCCCATTCACTCACTGCGCCTTCCGCGACTTCCCCGCCAGCTCCTCCTCGCTCCGCTGCAGCCCCATGAAAATCCCGTGCGACTCGTTGAAGAGTTTCCGCAGGGTCTGGATGTAAATGTCCTGATCTCTGCGGACCACGAAGACGCGGGAGGAGCTCGGCGCTCCTTCCCCGGTACCTGCAACAGAGCCCGTCAGCGCCCGGGCAGCGGCGCCCACCCAGCCCTCACCCCAGAACCGGGACGGGGATGGAGATCGGGACAGACACCGGAAGCAGGACCCACCTGCGCGACCGAAGAGGGTCTCGCACACCAGCACTTCCGCGGGGCCCCAGGCGAAGCAGAGCTGCCGGGCCGATGGGTCCGCGCCCGGCACCACCTGTGGGGGGACGGTGTTCATTAGCGGCGCCTCGGCCCCGCACCGCCCATGGCCCCGCACCGCCCACGGCCCCACACCGCCCGCGGCCCCGCACCCCCCGCGGCCCCGCACCACGAGCGGCGGCTCCGTGTCCGACTCGTCCATGGCGGCGGCCGCGCTGCTCCCGCTCCCGCNGAAGGAAGGAAGGAAGGAGGAATGGACGGATGGATGGGATGAATGGAGGCTTCCCCATCACAGATTCACAGAATGAGTTAGGTTGGAAGACCACAAAGGGTCATCAGGTCCAAACTACCTGCTCCAGCAGGGTCATCCCAGAGCACATGGCACAGGATTGTGTCCCAACAGTTCTGGAATATCTCCAGTGAGGGAGACCCCACACCCTGTCTGATCTCTGTTGAAGTGCACAATCACACAGTGTTGTTTTCATGCTCACTTCATTGACTGATTGCTGTGTAACAACCAGTGTCTCCTATTTCTTCATGCATGTCAAACATGTGCAGGTAGAGGAGCCTCTGAGATGTTGAAAGTGATGCTCTCTGGAGCTCTTGGGCACTGATAAAGCTGACGAATCAAATTACGTGCTCTGACTTCAGTGAGTTGCCTGCAGGTTGGGGAAGGACTCGTAATGAAGCAGGATTGCAGCAAGAACACCCACTGTGCCTTGCTCACTGCCTCAGGGTCCAGGAGGAGGTTGATATCCTCTGGACACTGGGCAGAGGGGCCTTCTGAGGCTGCTGGAAGCTCGTCACCTTTCTGTTAACGCTGGGAGCTCATCTACCATGGCATTCAACTCAATAACCGTGTGTGATAAAACATTAATGGCACCCTACTCCTCCCATTCTGAACTCCTTCCCACTTCTGTGTACTCCTCCCTTTTTGCCTGTGCCACCCAATAACCAAGTTCTTCAGCAATATACTTTTCAAGACAAGTATTAGGAGCGCTGCCTTGTTGGTCTCACAGCTGGAACCAGTGCCTCTTAGGCGGGTGCCTTCCCAAGACCCTCACTAAAAATTAACTTTTCAAGATAATGTAAATCATTTGCTGTCCTTGTCTGACAAATGCTGCAACACTCCATGGCTAAATTGCCCTTTTTTACTTACCAGCTGCTGTATCCATCATTTCCAATAAAAATAAAGCCAGCAGTTATCTCTGGGAAGAGCATGTCATGTCACCAGTCATGCTGAGAAAAGGACGTGGTGTCTGTTCAGGTCAGAAGGAATGCATTTTTGCAGGTAGAACAATTTAAATGCTCAGAAAGCTGCTTGAGAAACTGAAGACTCATCATTTTTAAATCCCTCATCATTTATTGTGGGTAAGGGTCGGTGTTTTGTTATTTGAGGGTGTGCCTGTATTTGAATCTCTGCTGTACAAAGTCAAATTCACCTACAGTCTTACAAAATGGTGCTGCTCTGTGCTGCAGACTTCTGAGGATGTTAGTGGGCATTCCTAGATCCAAAATACTATTCCACACATCACTAAAAGGCTCTAAATGCAAATCAAAACTGGATGTCTGAGAATCCAGGAGTACAAGGCCTCCTGCCACTGTTCCTCAAGGGTAAGGTGCTGCTTTTGTAACTGCAGCAGTTTCTTGTGAGTGGCAGAACATACTTAGAATATCCCTCTAACTCCATGGAGGGAACCACCATGTAGGAAGTGGATCTAGGAGCGGGACAGTGTCCTCTGCTGCTCCCAGATCCATCTGTGTAAAGAGACACTGAAAGCTGGAACTCTTTGATCTTCTCCTGCTGTCTCTTGGCACACAGAGTCCACTGTGCCTACTCCCTAAAAGTGTCAGTGGCTTTTCATATCCGCAGCATCTGTTGTTCTTAAATAGATGATTCCTGGGGAAATTATCTTGTGAAAAGTGAGTTTTAGTATGAAATCTTGACATTTTTCAGTCCTCTTGAACACTGTCTGGACCTCTGCATGTATCTAGAGGGGAAATCTTCCTGTTCACCTCTCAAGGAAGCCTCTGTGCCTCTCCAGTTCATGTAATTAAGCAGAACTGGGAATGTTCGTGTCAGCATGGCACTTCACATTGCTCAGAAAGGCTTTGGAGTACGGGCTGTGGGTCCAGCAAGGAAAGCAAAGAGAAGTTGTGTGTTTTACAGTAAGGAGAAAAAGAAAAAAAAAAGGTCTGCTGAGGATAGGAGTTACTAACTTGTGAAATAGGAGGTTTGGAAGCTATTTGGGGAACAGAGGGAATGATCAGCATCATGAACAGGGAAGGCACAGCACAGGCAGGGCTGTAGGCTAAAGGTATTTTCTATTCCCAGGGCTAAGCCAGAATTAATGAAGAGCAAAGCCTGAGTAAAGCACTCAGACCTACAGGGTCTGAGCCAGTCACCCGACGCACACGTTTACACCTCCAAATTACTGTTTGTTTTCTGTTCTTGCCTTGGACTCAGGGCAAAGTAACACCCAGTTCTAAAGGGGCTGGAGTTGGTTTTGTAGGTGAGTGCTTTTTGATGTGCAGGAGCACACACCTTCTGCCTGTAGCTGTCTTGGTGTCAAAAAACTTAATGTTTTAAAATCCCAGGGTGAAGGGCATATATATGGAATGCCTGCGTTCCCTGCCCTCTTCATCAGAGAGTGGAGAATTATGCCAAAGAGCTCTGAGAGATCTAGATTTCGTCCTCATGAAATTGCAGTACAGGAATGAAACAAAGCATGGAAATATTTTAAGAAACAACACGTGGATTTTTTTTCCTCCCAGAGATGGAATTTCTCAGGAATTCTCACTGTGACGCTTCCCCATTCACTTCCCTTTAACTCAGTGCATTGAAGAGGAGGAGCTCAGAGGGACAAAAAGCTTTGCTTTGCTCCCCTCTGCTGCAGCCCGGACCCTGCAGGAGTGGGGCCTTTGTAGTTCCCAGTGTGGCTTCTCCCCCTGCCGCTTGCTCCCAGTGCTGCCGTCTGGCCAGTTCTTTTGCAGGTTTTAGCACTGATTATTGTCAGCTCTGGTTTCTCAGAGTTTCCTCTGTTGCTATGTAAAAAGAAAAGCCCCACAGAGATGAGGTTTGTAGCAACCTGCTCTGTGATTTGGGATGTGTGTGATTGGTGGTTAGACCAGTGCTGGTGCAGCTGAAGCCGTTTTCAGCCTTTCTGAGCACGTCTAACTCCCATATGTTCTCATAAATTCTAGAGTATTTTCCTGTCTCTTTTAGCACATTTGTTCTATTTGTGATGCTGCCTTAACGTGTCTCACTTGATGCCAGTCCTGCCTTTAGTTCTTTCATGCCACACTCAGGCCTTGGCCAGTTTTATCCCACCTCCCCAAAAAATCCTCCTCCTGGGCCTGCAGCACAGGGATCTTCACGGAGGGAGGGGGGAGAAGTGACAAGAAGAAAATACAACAGGACCATCAAGCCCCATGATGCACTTCCTCACACTTCTCTGTGATGTTGCATCATCTCTAAAAATAGAACTTAAGGTCCATTGGGAATGCCACTGTCTTTTGTTCCGTGAAGTACATGGGTTTGGAGTTTTGCTTTTAAAAGCCATGAATGAGGCAGAAGGGTGGGGATTAAGGTGCTTTGTTTCCTTGTTCTCACTAGTAGTTCTGCTTCTTAATGGTGGTGATGGACTTGAGAAGGTCTAAACCACGTTGCCCAGTGCTTTTCAGAGCTCAAATGGAAGGAGAAGGGAGATCATAGGAGCCTGAGGCAAGGTCACACATGAAGGGGGATTTGGGTAAAAGCACATAGTCTGCGGCAGCCACGGGTGCTTCTCACTTCCCAGTACCTTAAAGAAATAGAAAAATAATAGCATGAGTAATTAAACACAGAGAAAACAGGCAGGATCAACTGATTGATCTTTTGATGATAAGTCAAGTAAATTGACACAGGTAGGAGTGGAAAGCAGAGCTCAAAGGAGGTTCTATTTGAGTCGCAGTCACAATTCGAAACAGCATCTGTTGCCTTCTTGGGTCAAACTGAACACTTCAGTGCCTGGGATTTTTTCAGAACTGACTCATAAAGACTCTTCAGGAGGAGTAAAATACTAAAACGAAAAGGTTCTATGAAATTTCAGGCTAAATTTTGGACTACAAGGGATGGTAAAAGACTTCATTGCCCACGTTTTGTGGAAGCTCAGGTGGCTGCCTGGGCCTCAGGTAGGGCCGTGGCTGTGCCATTGTCTCAATTGTGGACTCAGATAAATGTTTGGCCTCAACTTCCTCTGTCCAGTGGGTGCTACTCTTCTGCAATTTCCAGAAAACTGCAGTAAAAATCCAATCTGTGCTCAGAAGGGGGGAGCTGGAATGTGAAGTAACATGACAAAGGCAGAGGAGAGGGACCAGAACTGACAGGAAAAAGCAAGTCGGCAGCTCTGCCCATAAGTGAAGTTTCTCTTCAGTCGACATTTCACTATGTGAGCAGTTTATTCCGGACAAGGAACATCTCTGAAATGGTGCAGAAAGTTTTGTCCTGCCAGGAGTAGGTGGTGTGTGACCACACAGTCACTTCAGTGTCACAACTCAAAGTGTTCCCACACAGAGCAGCACTGGTGTAGAGTGATGCTCACCTGGAAAATCCATCCCTGAGGGATTGACGGGGATAATTTTTGTGGTGTTTCTTTTCCATCTATGTGATGTAGAGAAGCATTTGGCAAAAATTGGTGCCGGGTATAATGCTGATGACAAAAGGCACAAGAACTGTTTCATGTGAACCTGTGAAATCTCTTAAGTTACTGAGAATTTTCTCCTTTCTTCCATTGGAATGAACTTTAAGAAATCACATCATTGGTGGTATATCCTCTGATTTATGTAGTGTAATTTATGTAGTGTATTTGTTTGGGTGCTGCAGGGGCTCGGTTCCCTCACAGACATGGCATCTCTTGCAGGACAACCCCCTCACAGGGGCAGCCCAGGGTCTCGGGCGCTGCCACACCATCAGTGTCCTCCATAAGACAGTGAGGGACACAAGCAGGAGGGAGAGATTTGATGACCCACAGACAAGGGTCATCACAGAACCACACGATCAATGAGATTGGAAAAGGCCTCTGAAATCAGGGAGTCCAACCTGTACGGCAACACCACCTTGTCAGCCAGAGCATGGCACTGAGCCCCACATCCACTCTTCCCCTACACACTTCTAGGGACAGGGACTCCACCACCTCCCTGGGCAGCCCGTTCGATCGGGCTGGGAGTGGTCCCGGGAAGGTGTGTGTGTGGAGAACGCCATGTGAGGCACTGACGGGGTACTGAGGGGGCTGTGGCAGGCAGCCGGGCGGCTTTGAGGAGATTTGAGGAGATTTAAGATTTGAGGGGGCCAAGGATGTCGGGGATGGCCAGGGGAAGATGCGTTCGGGAAGGGTGCGGTGTGAGGCGCGGTGCGGGGCGCTGAGGGCGGCCCGGCGGCCATTTTGCGAAGGACAATGCCCGCCGCGCGGGGCGGGGCGGGGGCGCGCGCAC
>VYXC01007591.1:20784-74949 GCA_013397175.1 Platysteira castanea | reverse complement strand
CTTTAAAGTATCTGTAAAGTTTTTTTGATAAGTACGTCAAATGGTAGGAAAAAGTTTGAGATGCAGTGAAAAAGAACCTTGCTGCTGGTTGGGATCACAGTTATAATACAAATCAGCTAGAACAGATCTTAGTTATAACATAGGTGACTTAATTCCTTTCAGTGGGAACACTGGTGTTGCACATTGTTGTGCTTTTGATAGAAATAACTTTTTTTTTTTTTAATCTGTTTTGAACACCTGGCCTGGTAATTGTTCATTGCTAAATTTCTGTAGTCTGCAGAATGACAGCTAATATCAGATTTTTTTTTTTTGTATGCGGCTTTTTTCTTTAAATTTTAAACTGAAAAGTACTGACCTTTATTCCCCAATTCAAGGTTTCAAGTCACTTAACAGCTATAATATCTTTATTTCCTCCCTTTTAATAACCTGTTGCACTTTGGTAAAATGTTAACTTCTTGTTTCATACCTTTTTAAAAAAGTGTTGGTTATTTTTTCTTTTTTATTTTCTCCACAGGAAGGAGTGAAGACTGAAAACAATGACCACATTAATCTGAAGGTGGCAGGGCAAGATGGGTCTGTGGTGCAGTTTAAGATTAAGAGGCATACACCACTTAGTAAACTAATGAAAGCCTATTGTGAACGACAGGTATGATCTCAGGAGAATGGTGTCTGGGGGAGAGCTGCTCTCCACAGGGATAGAGGAAGACAGTTAAAAGTCTTAAAACTTAAGTAAATATGCAAAATTATAGAGATTGAACAGAAACTAACTGTGCTGTGGGAGGTGTATTGTCCTTGAGGTTTGTTACAGGGTGGACTGAGAAGGTTGTGACAGGAAACGGGTGAAATAAAGATCTGTTGTCATCTGTGAAATCTGCATTTATAGGTGGAGGCTTCTGGGAGGTAACTGCTGCTCTACTGCTCAGAAATATTAGTGTGGAAAGGGTGGGTTTGGGATGAGCTAGTGGGGAGAGAGTTAAGTGATAATCAGGTATTTTTATAGCTCTGAGTAACTTCTTGGACTGGTCATCGACTTCTAATTTATTAGCTTAATTGTACTGAGATGAGAAGATACCTTGAGAAGGTGTTTGTACATTTAATGATGAGCTTTGTTTTTTCTTTTGTGGCCTGGTTGACAAATGAATCTTCTGGGAGACAAACCCCATGTATTGGCTGTGGTGGCAGCTGCAGCCAGTCAGTGAGGCTGCAGGCAGCTATTGCAAGTTTTAAGAACACCTGTTTGAGTAGAGCTATGGAGCACTTCCTTCTGAAGCTTCTGATGAGGGAAATTGTGTCTCTGTTAGCCATGATTTTTTTAATGACTGTCTGCATTTAAAAAGTTCTAGCTCTACAGAAGTGTATATAATTTGTGAATTTTAAATTTTTTAAACACAAATATTCAATTATACTATTGCATACAATAAAGCCAGTATAAGATATTGGTGCAACTGTTTCATCACCAGGAAAAAAACCCTGTAATTCACGTAGAGAGTAGTAAAACCTCTTCGGTTTACCCTGTGCCACAACAGAATAGGAGTAAAGACAGGAAAAATCAGCTCTTACTGAACATGAGAATATGTTCTTGTATGAGTGTTCTGAGGAGAAATTACAGAATGTTGGAAGCTGTGAGTTTATTTTTCCTACCTCAGTCATACAAACTCCGGTTACGTTTTGTAAATCACTGTGTTGCTTTTTCCAGTCATAGAGTGCACTTTTGTCTGTCTTTCAGGGAGTTTGAGGATTGGTTATTTATCTATAAAGTCCTGGGAAATAAAATTTTTAAAGTATCATTCATTCTTCGTTACTTTGAAACAAGCAANCTTCCCCTCCTTCCTTTTTTTTTTTTCTTCTTCTCCCGCACACGATTTTCAAACCGAGTTCGAAGTGGCGGAGGGCGCGGGGCCTCGCGCGGGCTGACACATGGCGGGACCCGGCTCCCAGAAAAGAGAGAAAACAAAGCTGGAATGGGGGTGCCGGGCACCCCCGGAGCGGGACAGCCCCGATCCCTGTCCCTCTGCCTTGAGGCCCGGCCAGAACACAAGGGACCGGGCTGGAATTTGATCATCCGCAGTTTTCCGCTTCGAGAGGGTCGGGCTGCTTGATGTGGGGCTTTTTAAAACATTTTCTGAAAGAGATGATTTGGGCCGCTTCAGGTTGTATCGCCGCTTCAAATACTTTAAAGTATCTGTAAAGTTTTTTTGATAAGTACGTCAAATGGTAGGAAAAAGTTTGAGATGCAGTGAAAAAGAACCTTGCTGCTGGTTGGGATCACAGTTATAATACAAATCAGCTAGAACAGATCTTAGTTATAACATAGGTGACTTAATTCCTTTCAGTGGGAACACTGGTGTTGCACATTGTTGTGCTTTTGATAGAAATAACTTTTTTTTTTTTTAATCTGTTTTGAACACCTGGCCTGGTAATTGTTCATTGCTAAATTTCTGTAGTCTGCAGAATGACAGCTAATATCAGATTTTTTTTTTTTTGTATGCGGCTTTTTTCTTTAAATTTTAAACTGAAAAGTACTGACCTTTATTCCCCAATTCAAGGTTTCAAGTCACTTAACAGCTATAATATCTTTATTTCCTCCCTTTTAATAACCTGTTGCACTTTGGTAAAATGTTAACTTCTTGTTTCATACCTTTTTAAAAAAGTGTTGGTTATTTTTTCTTTTTTATTTTCTCCACAGGAAGGAGTGAAGACTGAAAACAATGACCACATTAATCTGAAGGTGGCAGGGCAAGATGGGTCTGTGGTGCAGTTTAAGATTAAGAGGCATACACCACTTAGTAAACTAATGAAAGCCTATTGTGAACGACAGGTATGATCTCAGGAGAATGGTGTCTGGGGGAGAGCTGCTCTCCACAGGGATAGAGGAAGACAGTTAAAAGTCTTAAAACTTAAGTAAATATGCAAAATGATAGAGATTGAACAGAAACTAACTGTGCTGTGGGAGGTGTATTGTCCTTGAGGTTTGTTACAGGGTGGACTGAGAAGGTTGTGACAGGAAACGGGTGAAATAAAGATCTGTTGTCATCTGTGAAATCTGCATTTATAGGTGGAGGCTTCTGGGAGGTAACTGCTGCTCTACTGCTCAGAAATATTAGTGTGGAAAGGGTGGGTTTGGGATGAGCTAGTGGGGAGAGAGTTAAGTGATAATCAGGTATTTTTATAGCTCTGAGTAACTTCTTGGACTGGTCATCGACTTCTAATTTATTAGCTTAATTGTACTGAGATGAGAAGATACCTTGAGAAGGTGTTTGTACATTTAATGATGAGCTTTGTTTTTTCTTTTGTGGCCTGGTTGACAAATGAATCTTCTGGGAGACAAACCCCATGTATTGGCTGTGGTGGCAGCTGCAGCCAGTCAGTGAGGCTGCAGGCAGCTATTGCAAGTTTTAAGAACACCTGTTTGAGTAGAGCTATGGAGCACTTCCTTCTGAAGCTTCTGATGAGGGAAATTGTGTCTCTGTTAGCCATGATTTTTTTAATGACTGTCTGCATTTAAAAAGTTCTAGCTCTACAGAAGTGTATATAATTTGTGAATTTTAAATTTTTTAAACACAAATATTCAATTATACTATTGCATACAATAAAGCCAGTATAAGATATTGGTGCAACTGTTTCATCACCAGGAAAAAAACCCTGTAATTCACGTAGAGAGTAGTAAAACCTCTTCGGTTTACCCTGTGCCACAACAGAATAGGAGTAAAGACAGGAAAAATCAGCTCTTACTGAACATGAGAATATGTTCTTGTATGAGTGTTCTGAGGAGAAATTACAGAATGTTGGAAGCTGTGAGTTTATTTTTCCTACCTCAGTCATACAAACTCCGGTTACGTTTTGTAAATCACTGTGTTGCTTTTTCCAGTCATAGAGCGCACTTTTGTCTGTCTTTCAGGGAGTTTGAGGATTGGTTTTTTATCTATAAAGTCCTGGGAAATAAAATTTTTAAAGTATCATTCATTCTTCGTTACTTTGAAACAAGCAAAAGTAAGATTCTAAATTGTGTTAGATTGCCAGCCTGTTTACTCTGCTTAGGAAAAACAAAAGGAAAAACAAAACTAAACCCAGCAAAAAAACCCCAGGTGTCAGTTGGAGGAAAAAAAAAAGTAAATCTTGAGAATGGGAGACATCTTTTCTGATCTCAGTTTTAAGCTAGAAAGTATCCAAAGAATATTTTTGTGAAGGTGGATTTGTCTTTAAATTTTATTTCTTAAGTGCTTACTTCTGAAAATTTGCTTAAAAACATTTGTTTTGCTTGTCTCTAAAAGTAAGGTTTTATTCATGTATTTATTTACCTAACTAGGTACACCCTAGCTTAAATCCCTAAACTGTGGACTTGAGATATAATTTTGGAGAGGTGGTAGAGAATTTAACAGCTATAAAGGATGATAATCGGGTGTTGTGTGTAGCAGAGATAAAATGGAAGTAGTTAAACTTGAGTGATCTGTTGAGAAGATCAAGAGTATTTGTGATTCTTTTAAGTGGTGAAAAAATCATCTATGGATCATACTTCATGTTTTGTGGACACTAAGCTCACCGCAGTACAGTTTTTCAGTATGTTTTCAGCTAACATTCATATAGCTTATAAAGTTGTCATGAACCTGGAAAAAAACAACACTCTGGGAATAGGAAATACATGTTTTAAGAAACACAGTGTCAGAGAAAAGGGCTCAAACCAAATGTTGCTCTGCAGAAAATTGTTGCTGCCGTGAGACTCAGCCACACAGTTTCCTCAGACCAGATGATGTTCTGAGTGAATGCTGCAGTGTCTTGGTTGTGCTGGAGAATGCATTTTGCTGTGAACTGCAAAGTTAATAAAAAAAGTTTACTTACATTTATTAAAATATTTTTCCTGACAAATCTACTCCTCAGAAATAATTACTACATTGTTTTCTGTTGTGTGTGACATCTGCTCTTGCCAGGCTGAATGAAGGCTTCTCTTCTAACTCAGAGATGCCAAAGCACGACCCTGCAATCCATTGGATTGGCTTCAAAACCAGACTGGGCTTCTTGGATATGTAGATACTCTGGAGAGAATTGATAGAACTGGAAAGGAAGTTTGTATCCCCAAATGTCACTGACATGCCCTTGTAGAATGTGGGGTGCTATAAGATACCTTGGAAAACTCACTGGTGATTTTGGAGCTGATATTATCAGTAGAAGAGGTTGTTTGTTTACTCCCAAGTTACATTTTTCAGTCTATTGGCTCAGGTGAGAATGAGAGATGTTCTTCTAGGGATGAAAGAGGTCAGCAAAATAAGTGTTGTGTGGTAGAAATGCTTATCCAAAATACTGCTGCGTAATTTGTGGAAGTAGAAGTTTCCTTTATTTTTTCCATCTGTGCATGGAAAAACTTTGATACATTGATTTCTTGATAATAGGAATTGGAGGTCAAAAAGTTCCCTTTACTCTTTGCTGCTGCAAACTAATTTTGTTGTTGCATTTCTGGAAGAAATATTTCAGAATGCCTTTGGTTTTGGAGCAGATCAAAAAGGAGTACTGAATATCACTGATGGACATTTGTTACCTAGAGTTTTGCACCTAGTTTTTAAGTGAATTACTCAAAAGTACAGTAAACCTGCTGGCCTTTGGGGTGTAGCAGAAATGGCTTTATTTTAACTCAGTCAGTGGGGGCACTGTTGCTTCTTATGAGTTGCTGGACACAATGCAGTGTTTAATACAGAACAGATTGCAGGGATTTGGAGTGAAATGCCTAAAAGTCAGGGCATGAGGGGAGGACAGAATGTCTGTCCTGCATAATGGTGACTTTTAATGATGGTGCTGCAATTCAGTGACAAGTTCAAGAGTAAACTACTGAGTACTTTTACACCAGATTTATTTCCCTTTGTGTTGCTTCTCTTTGTCCAGGGGTTGTCAATGAGGCAAATCAGATTCCGGTTCGATGGGCAGCCAATTAATGAAACAGACACACCTGCACAGGTAAACAGCACAAGCAAGGCTAAAGAACTACTTGAAATTCACTGCAGGAGTTGATGCTTCTGTTTCGTATCAAATACTTACATAAATGTGTATATTACTGATAGAACTGGATTTTTTTTTACCATTATTTTGGTGTAACTAGTTTAGGATTATTAGAAATGGAATCCAGGACTTTATTTAGTGTTTTGAATAATAGATTTCTATCACTGTAATAATAAAAAAATTAAGTACAGTGTACAGACAGTGAGTCCTGTAAAACTTTCACTTTATTGAGTCATGGCTTTGAGATAAGGATGGTAAGTTAAGAATTGAGTTTTCCTTGAAGCAATGGCTTTATTTTTTATACAAAAGCTTGCCAGGATGTTATCAGAGATCCTGTTTGCAAGCTTGCATTTGTAATACAAAAGTAATTTTCTGTTGTTTGTAATCTGAAGCTGTTTCAGCAGCATAAAATTAATGAATATGGTGAAGTTTGGGTTGTCTGTAAGTGGTTGAATGAAGGCCATTCCAAGAACAGAATGGTTCCCTGTGGCTCTGAAGCATTTTTCTGTCCTGCTCCTCGGAGCTGTGTTTAATCAGCCTGACCAAGTGATAGTTTTATCTGCTGTTCAGAACCACTTGTTATGAAATAATGGACTTTAGGTTTTAGTTCTGAATTTTCTAAGCTGTTGCTCCAAAGATTGTGCGTCTTATGGCCCCAATCTGTGTAACTTTTTAACTTGCAGTACTGATAATTGAGGCAACAGGATGATTTTTCTCTTCATCCATGTTTTGCTGAAGCTCAGGATCAGTCTGTTTATAGCTGTGGTCAATAGCATAGACCAGTGTGATTTCCTGAGCAGCAGTTGAATCTATTTAGAAATATAACTTGCATGAGTTACAGCAGCTCCTTCAGTTTTGGTACAGATTTTGTCAGCAGGTGCCATTAACATCCCAGGAATATTAACTGTAAAAATTAGGGTGAATAAAGAGATTTACATTAATGAAGTATTCTGTTCCTCACTGGCAGCTTGTTACGTGGTTACATGCAAAGTGTTTTTAATGTTTTTGTGCTTGCTGATCCTTGGTTTTACTGCCTGGTTGGGCAGAGGCCTGAATTCCAGTCTGCTTCTCCAGTGCTGTAGCCATTTGAGCAGCAGCAGCCAAGTGGAATTGTGGCAATGTTCTAAGGTAAACTGAGGGAGTAAATAGGAGAACAAAGGTGCAATGGCAAAGCAGGTAACAGAAATCAAAAACTATAAATCTATTTCTTAGGAGTCACACAGTGTACGCTGAAGTTAGTACTAGAATTCATTCTAGGTCAACAGTTATCAATAGTCATTTTTTTCTGTGCTGTTTCTTTGCTTTTGAGCTACTGAGTTTTATTAAATGTGCAAAGGGATGGTGGTGGAGGGGAAGTGGGACTGCTCTGGTTAAGTTGCATAGAAAGTAAACATAAAGTCAGGAGCTGTAAGAACAACCCAGGCTGCTGTAGAGATGTGAGAAGAGTTAAAAGCCCTTTTTTCTTTTTTTGCTGTAGTTGGAAATGGAGGATGAAGATACAATTGATGTGTTCCAGCAGCAAACAGGAGGAGTTTACTAAAACAAACACACAAAAAAGAACCTGCTACTTTCCTCTCCAGAACTGTGCTCCCACAGGCGACACTTCACAATTAGAAAAATGAGACTTGGTTCAGCCACATCCTGACTACTGCAGTATAGTTTTCTCTCTTCTCTCTGATTTTTTTCCTATTCCTTTTATTGTACATAAAGTAACTGGTGATGTGCACAGACATAATGCATATTTTTTTTTAACTAAATGGCCAATGGTATGTTTTGATCAACATTCAATGGAGATGGGGTGGGAAAACAAACTGGTTCTGTGAAAATGCCCCTCTCTCCGTTAGTGGCATGCTCCTTCTACTTTTACAGAATCACAGAATAAGCCGAGTTATCTTTATATTCCAGTAAGTTATTTTGCTCTCACTGTTCAAAAACAAAACCTTGCATACCTTGTTTGATTGGATAATTTCAATGTTTTTCTTTTATCATTGTAAAACCAAGGGCAATTTTATAACTTTTTTGTACGTAGCTGTTACATGTAGAGCAATCTCTGTCTAAGTAGGGGTAAATTACTCTTTAAAAAAAAAAGGAAAAAAAAAATCCTAGATAGTTTTCCCTTCAAGTAAAACGTCTTGTTGTTTAAATAAACTTCTTGTTTAAAATAACCAGTTTTCTTTCTTTTTCTGTGGAGTACTAGTACTCAGCACCTGTATTTCTTTCTCTGCAGCACTTTATGCCTCTCAAATCTCAGCTTTCTCTGTGGTAAGTAAGCATAATCCCCCTTGTCTAGGCAGAAGACTATTGGAAAATGAAAGGCTTCCTTGAGACCTGTCAGACAGCAGTTGAACTGGAAATAGAAGTCAGTTTTCTCTTACTATGATTTTTTTTTTGGTGAATGTTCTGCTAAGCCAAAACTGTTTCATTAGGCAAACTGCAAAATACTGGACTACTTAGTAATGCCTTTGGGTTGAGCTCTTTTTGTCAGTCTTTAATAGAAGCATCAATATTGTTGTTGCAGTAAGACTCTGTATTTGAATGCTTGTTGATGTAAACATTAAGTTAAAGAGAGCAAATAATTTCATTAACCATTCAGTTTACCATGGTATCAAATGGGAGATGCTTGGAAATGTAAAGCAAAAATAAAAAATTGAGTTCTGTTTTTGGGTGTATTTAGCTATGGTGGTGGAGATTCCAAGCTCTGCTTTACCCCACTCTGCTGTTCTGCTTGGAAGAGGGGAAGAGGCTGGAAGTACTGAAGGGAGATACAGTAATGGTGGTGTTTTTCACAAGTCTTTCCAGTTCTTGGGGAACTTCTTGGGGGAAGTTTAGAGGTTGCAGTGAAATCCATGGACGTTCATGGCCCCACATTATTCTCTGATGTCCTAGGAATGTTCCGATATTTTGTAGTGTTTGCAGTCAATGCTCCTTTAGGTATTAATTTGTTAGAAGAGGCCACGCTTTGGTGGTATTTTTTGTAACAGTTAATTCAAGGAGTGATTATGACATGTGGGGCCTGTGCCTGCTTGAACTGAGAGTTTTCTGGCAGAACGATGGGTGTGTGCATTTAGCTGATGAGTTGTGATCTATTTGTCTTCTGTCGGGAATAACACGTTTGATGCTACATTAGTTACATCTAATGGAGATACAGGGAAAATTAACATCTGTTTTTGCAGTTGCTTTTGACTGTCTAGCTGAAGAATGTAATCTACTGTATGCCTCTGTTTTAATTCAAGGAAATGCTACTGCTAAGCAGATTACTTCTCATTCTGGGATGTATCTTGTAGATTTCTGCGGTGTTTTGCAGGATTGAAATTCCCTCTTGTCAACAAATGTTTACATATCCGAAGTCTAAAAAGCCTAGAAAAAACTACTTCGAAGAAAAAAAGAGGGTGATGGGGGAATATATTTCAACATCTTTCCTAGGTTACACATGGAATACATGACCCTTTGGCTTTAGAATCTCTGGCTTTTAAGCTGGATAAACTTCTGATACCAGTGTACAAAATTCTTTCAACTTGATGTCATGCCAAGACTTTTCCCAGGGGAAAGCTGTCTTTTTCTTGTTTGGCCAAAAAAGGTGTTTGGACTTGCTTTAGTTTCTGAAGAAAGGGCGAGGTCTCCTTAAATACAATTTTTTTTTCAGCTCAACTTATGATTGTGAAGCTCAAAGCTCCTCTTGCCTTGTACTTTTTATTTCCTGAGGCAACAGAAGTCAAGTGACAGGTACTGAAGAGCTTTTGAAAACAATGTCTTCATTTCCTGAATTAGTCAAGTGTTACTTCATCTGTCATAAACTTATGTGCAGCATGCACCTACATTCCTCCATTTTTCACATCTTTTTGCTGTTACCTGGGCTTGTGCATGTTCCTGAAATGATTCCTCTAACAATGCTGAATGGTGTTTGTTATGTTAGGTGGTGACTGCAGCCAAAAACTGATAAAATTTTTCTGAGATAATTTCTTGGTTTTTTTAATCAAATCAGGAAAACATCTCAAAGAACTTCAGTGACTTTGTTCCTCAAGAGCCTCAAAAGTTGAATTTCCATTAGTGTAGCAAACAGAAGTGGGCTGATTTCTGATTCTGGTTCTGATACATAAAACATTTGTGTAACAGTAATGCAGAAATACTGTCCTTTAAAAAAAAAATTAGCACTCTTCCTCTGTGATCATGCAAATACTCTCTTTATGTCAGAACTTGTTTTCATCTGTACTGCTCCTCTGGTGCTACAGATTCACCTATGGATTCCTGATTGCTGGAACCCTCAGTGGTTTTACTGTGACTACCTCTTAGCTGAGTAAGCTGCTGCTGGGGGTGATGATTTTGAAGTGGTATGGAGTACAGGGATATGGACAATTTGGATCAACTTATTTGGAGTTCCCTTTCCTGTTTGGCTTGGCTTGGTTTGTGGCACTTCCCAGGTTTACACTGGTAGCCACATGGACTTCTGAAAGTCCACATGTCGGAAGATAGCTGGGCAAAGAGGTCTCATCAGGCTAGCTGGAAGGTAAGTTCTTCATGTTTTCTTAAACAGATCTTTCAAGAGCCTGGGAAAATTATATTATTACCCACAATTTTCAAATAATGTGTTCTAAAGTGATTGCTATGCAATTTAGTTAATATTTCTCCCATGGTTTTTAAATGAAAAAGGATGGAGTAAGTCATAATTGGATACAGTCCCCTGGTGAGTTCTGGGGAATGGTTGGATCCTGCCTTCAGTCTGTGCTGTGGTTTTAGTCCCTCAAATTAGTTATGGACATGACCAGTTATTTAAAAATAGGTAACCAAAATTGTGTCAGGTACCTTAAGTAAGGCATTTTTATTCATGTGTAGGGGAGATAATGGCAGATTGAAATCACAGCTAGTTTGGGTGGTTGACATCTGAAAATCAGTGCCTTAGTTTACCTGCACAGTGGGGATGACACCCACCCCAGGGGGCTCCTGTGGGGGTCAGTGTTAACTGGCCTGAGGTGCTGGTTCAAAAGGGGTTCAGGAGTGCAAGGCTGCTCTGATGTGGAATCTTCCAAGCTGCCAGGACTGTAAGGAAATACACCAAGTGGTAACATGAGAGAGATTCTCATACTGGCGTATGGAGGTGTTTTTAACAAAAGAAAAATCCCTGAAGTAGCACTAAGATAATTGCTGCTTCAAGATAAGTGCAATATCAGAACAGAGACACCTTCTCTGCAAGGGTTAAGGTCAAAGTGAGATGGTTTTCCAGCAGGAATTTTCCTTTCTAGTACCTTCACTTCATTACTTCCGAGTCAGTGTAACATAAGTGCTGTCATTTGCCTCGTGGATGCTGGTTCTATTGTGTCTCTTACTGCAGCATTAATGAAAAGGCATAATGTGACTGTCTCAAAGAAAGGAGACTTCCTAGGCTTCAGGCAGCTGGAAATAACTGAATTTCTAAGGAATAGCAATTTGTTTTCAAAGCTAAAAATGACAAGATTCCTCCTTGGTGTTCATGTGAACAGTAAATCCAAGTATTTTTCTTAGAATTTTAGGTAGTGGCCTCTTCTCATTACATATGTGTCAGCTGCTGTGATGGACTCTTTTGGAGTACTCATCTAAAAGCATTTCAATAACTTGGATTATTATTAATTATATTAGCATCATAATTAATGTGTTCAGCTCTCTGGTTTATTGAGGTTTGTTCATTCTGCTTGTAATGAGTTTCCAAACGATGTGTTCTGATAGGGAATAATCGGTCCTGTAGTTTGTCTTGCGTTTGGTACGTACCGGCAGAAGGAATTGGTGGTACAGCACTTCTCCTGGGTGATTAGGATGTAGGAGTGTGAGGATAAATGGAAGATGGAATTTTGATCCCTGTTCTCAGTTTTTGATTGACTTCCAAGATGCTTAATTACAGAGCTTTCCTGGTTTCTTCCCTAGCAGCATGGGATGGTGATCTTACTGTAACATGGAGGTGCTGGGAGCCCCACTCGGTGTTTATGGAATGGTTGAAGTCCCTTTAAGGGAAGAGTTTTCCCGTATCACAGAAGGATTTCAGTTTAGATGGGAGCAGTGAGGTGGGGCGGGTGGTACTGTGAAAGGACTGTATGGGTGTCAGCAGAGATCCCAGAAGGGAAGGTCAGCAGGTGCTGGGGAAGGACAAGGGATGTGTGTGAGTCAGTGAGGAGCTGCAGTGGGAATGGGGACTGTGGGGTGAGGTGTAGGTTTAAGCAATCCCAGTATGAGGATGACTTTGGAGCACTGGGGAAAGGCTAAGGTTGTGGAAGCCCAACTAGCAAATAGTTTCTCCTTTGGAAATGAATATTCTTCAGGGAAACATGAATGCAAAGGATACCCTTTGTGGTGAGTTTTGTGCTGGTTTTGGTTGCTTAGATCTCCCCCTTCCAGCACCCAGTCCATGGATCCCATCAAAGCACATCTGATGCCCTGCAAGGGCTCTTGAAGGATCACTTGAATAAGAAAACTTCACTGTTTAAGAAAACTGAAACAAAACAAAAATGGGACACTGACTTCCCCTTCTAGCGATCCCTGCTTTTTCCCTTTAAGGAGGAACACTGAGACTCTTTGGAGTCCATGACCAGGCTTGGTGGTGTTGGATGCCCAGACAAGAACCAGCAGCATGAGCTGGCCACTCTGCTTTTTGTGTTGTTCAGAGCTACATCTCTGCAGCTCTGAGAGGAGTCCGGGCACTGTGGTGCCATTCCCCTTCCCAAACAGTGACAGACTGTTGGGAACTTTTCCTGAAGATGTAGAGAGGTACCAGAGCAACTTTCATAACTCTTGCAAACAACAGCATCAGCTCTGTAGGACAAACCATTGGATCTGTAGGATACCACGTTCCACTGAAACTCCTCCATGCATCGCTCCAGATGCAAAAATCTGACAGCGGCAAATCCAGCTGTGGCAAGGATTGTTTATTAGCTGGCACTTCATCTTCAGCTGTGAGTGAAACAGGGCAAGAGAAGACTGAGTCAAACCCTCTTTTTTTTGTGCCATGTGCTTGGAATAAAGAAGGAATGCTCTCTGTGACAGCCATAAGTAGCAGAGGTTGGCATGAAGAAACCCTTGGTGACATAAGGATGACTAAGCTGAGGCTTTTCTCAAACCAATGGTATCTCTCCTTGCCTAACCCTTGCATTTCCTGGAGTCTTGTTCAGACTTCCAGATGCTTTGTGCATTCCTTGCTGGTGGAATTTCAACAACAGGTGGAATTGTTTGGTGTCTGAGTCTTCCAGACAGCTGCTGAGAATTGTTCTGGTCAAATGTCATCATCCTGAGATGGATCGTAAGCCGAGTTTCTGTAGCTGTCTTCATAAACCCCTTCATCTTGTAATGGATGAATAATCAGAAAAGCAGCTTTTATTTAAGGGCCACCCTGCAGCCAGGCCTATGAGAGATCAGTGGGGCCCCTTGGAAACACGGTTTAGAATTCTAAAGCTTTGTGTTAAAACTGGCTTTGTCATAGGGAACAGGTTTTTCTTCATCTTGACTTTAAAACATGGCTCTGTGTGTCTCAGGGGTACAAATTAAAGAGTCAAATCCTGTGAGTTTGAATAAGAAGCATCTAGATGACAAAATACTTCTGCAAGTTCCTGAGAGAGCAGATGTTTACCTGTGTGCAGGTAGGCATTATTTGACTTCTTAATGCCCAAGCCTAAGGGATAATAGAATTAAAACAACTGTGTCATGTTACTTAAAATTTCCCTCTAATCTGCCTCTAAAAAGATGTGATGCAACAGAGAATTCCCTGGGGATCTAAATAGTGGTTGGAGCTCTTCTTTAAAAAAAAAGAGGATATATTTTTTAATGGATCCTAGATTAGAAAAAATAAAACACTAGTCCTCTGTGTATATTTAACAGTTCTTTTCTTTCCTGATCTGTGTTAAGGCTGGTGTTAA
Source organism: Platysteira castanea (assembly GCA_013397175.1). Lineage (NCBI taxonomy): Eukaryota > Metazoa > Chordata > Aves > Passeriformes > Platysteira > Platysteira castanea. The sequence continues at coordinate 61,093 of VYXC01007591.1, read as the reverse complement.
TTCAGATGCTGGATAACTCATGTTGTGCATGGAGGGGTGTCTCCAGACCAAAAAAAAATACCTGTATCTAGAAAGTGTTTTGAAGGTATTAAGGGCTGTTGTTAGTGGAAACTGGGAGGGGTGGCTGGTACAGATGGGTTTTCTTTCCCCTTTCTCCCTACTTTATGCAAGTGCTAATTGAAATAATGTTGCTGATGCATAGGTTTTAGAGTAAAAGTTGTCATCAGGGAAGCATCTGTGTCTGTGGAAGTTGCAGGGGGCTCCCAGTCACCAAATCAAAGGTGGATGTGACAGATAGGTCAGCAGCCAACATGTGGTGATTTAAACTCTGTGCTAGTAGTTTTGTGCTGGCCTTGGTAGGAGATGCACAACCCAAAATGTGCAGCCTTGTGCTTTTGACAGCCAGGTGAGCAGCATTGCTGGGCCTTGTACTCCAGCTACAATAGGCATGCAGGNGATCTGTGTTAAGGCTGGTGTTAATTCAGATGCTGGATAACTCATGTTGTGCATGGAGGGGTGTCTCCAGACCAAAAAAAAATACCTGTATCTAGAAAGTGTTTTGAAGGTATTAAGGGCTGTTGTTAGTGGAAACTGGGAGGGGTGGCTGGTACAGATGGGTTTTCTTTCCCCTTTCTCCCTACTTTATGCAAGTGCTAATTGAAATAATGTTGCTGATGCATAGGTTTTAGAGTAAAAGTTGTCATCAGGGAAGCATCTGTGTCTGTGGAAGTTGCAGGGGGCTCCCAGTCACCAAATCAAAGGTGGATGTGACAGATAGGTCAGCAGCCAACATGTGGTGATTTAAACTCTGTGCTAGTAGTTTTGTGCTGGCCTTGGTAGGAGATGCACAACCCAAAATGTGCAGCCTTGTGCTTTTGACAGCCAGGTGAGCAGCATTGCTGGGCCTTGTACTCCAGCTACAAAGCCATGCCGGAACTCAATTTTCATGCAATAATCCAAAATAATACACTGATATGGCANTTCCCTCTAATCTGCCTCTAAAAAGATGTGATGCAACAGAGAATTCCCTGGGGATCTAAATAGTGGTTGGAGCTCTTCTTTAAAAAAAAAAGAGGATATATTTTTTAATGGATCCTAGATTAGAAAAAATAAAACACTAGTCCTCTGTGTATATTTAACAGTTCTTTTCTTTCCTGATCTGTGTTAAGGCTGGTGTTAATTCAGATGCTGGATAACTCATGTTGTGCATAGAGGGGTGTCTCCAGACCAAAAAGAAATACCTGTATCTAGAAAGTGTTTTGAAGGTATTAAGGGCTGTTGTTAGTGGAAACTGGGAGGGGTGGCTGGTACAGATGGGTTTTCTTTCCCCTTTCTCCCTGCTTTATGCAAGTGCTAATTGAAATAATGTTGCTGATGCATAGGTTTTAGAGTAAAAGTTGTCATCAGGGAAGCATCTGTGTCTGTGGAAGTTGCAGGGGGCTCCCAGTCACCAAATCAAAGGTGGATGTGACAGATAGGTCAGCAGCCAACATGTGGTGATTTAAACTCTGTGCTAGTAGTTTTGTGCTGGCCTTGGTAGGAGATGCACAACCCAAAATGTGCAGCCTTGTGCTTTTGACAGCCAGGTGAGCAGCATTGCTGGGCCTTGTACTCCAGCTACAATAGGCATGCAGGAACTCAATTTTCATGCAGTAATCCAAAATAATACACTGATATTGCAAATTACTTTATTCTGCCATGATGTTTGAGGTGTTGGGCTTTCGCCACCAGGCCTGTGGCCCTGCAGGCCCTTGGCTGTGTCTCAGCCCTCGTCGGATCCAACCTCAAAAGCCACAGCAGCCTTGTGCCAACACCCCCCGCACCGCGATGGCCTCGGTGCGGTTCATCCCTGTACTTTGGAGCTGCTCCATGACACCTCTGAGGCGCCTGCAGGGCTCGCACCGGCCGGCCACGGGAATCAGTGTGAGGGAGCCGAGCCTTGCGCGGCCAAGGGGATGCCAGGGGTGGGCTTGGTGCCGCGATGGCCGCCTTGGTGGTGTGTCCTGGGCGGTGTCTGTGGGGACAGGAGCCATGCGGGGGGTCGTGGAGCCAGCGATGGGACAGAGCACCCTCCCTCCCCTCACGGCCCGGCCCCTCCTGGAGCCCCTCAGAGGGGGAGCGCCGCGGGGACTTTTGTCTGGCCTCAGGTGCGCCTGAGCCAATCATAGCTCGCCGGCGGTGAGCGACAGCCCTTCCGCCAATCACCAGAGACGGGCGCCGCCGCCCACAGCCAGTCACCGCAGAGCAGACGTAGTGCTTCACCAATGGGCTCTTAGCGGTGAGGCAAGGCTCCTCGGCATAGACGGAGAGGCGGGGCAAATAGGAGAGTGGCAGGGCGCTGTCCAATAGAAGCTCGCGACTGCGTTTGAACCGTCCAATGAGAAGGCCGAAGGTGGGTAGGACTTGCGATGTCTATAAAAGGCGCGGCGGTGCGGGCGGCGGCTGCAGTTGTCACTGGTAGCGGTGGGCTTCGGTGGCAGGAGCGGCTCCGTCCTTCGGACTGTCACTGGATAGAGCCCTTCCCTCGGTCCGGCCCTTCCGCCATGACCACCACGGCCACGTTCTCGGGCATGGACCCCAATGGCAGGAACAGCTCCAGGTCTGCGGTGGGCTAAAGGGCCGCTGGGACCCAGAGGACGGCGGATCTGGGGGTGCTGGGGAGGGCATGNCGGAGCCGCCGCGGGCTGGGTGGGGCCGGGCGAGCTCCATTGTCTGCGCTGCCCGGCCCCCCCTGCCCGCGCCGCGCCGCTCTGCCCGGGGGGCCCGTTCGGTCCGCGAGCTGTCAGGGCCGAGGTCGCCCCTTCCCCGGGCCCCAGCCGCGCTCCCGAGGGCGACCCGGGGCTGGAAGGGGCGGGGGGGAAGCGGAGCCTGTCTGGAAACAAAGAAAACTTGGCAGGTTGGTCTGGAGGAAGATGCACAGCACTGGGTCGGGCACCCGCGGTCTCGGGAGTCACAGCTGGAGAGGATGGTGTCGTTTTCCACGCTATCGTGGCTTTTTTCTCTAAGGTTTTGGCCTTAGAAAGCGGATGCTTCCTGTTCCCTTTTGGCTTTTCAGAGTGTATTTTAAAGAAAAAAAACCCTTTACAGAGCTTGTTTCCAAACCTTTTACCAAAGCTCTTCCTGGAGCTGCGGGTGGGTTTTCGATGGACATCACTGGGTATGAGGTGCAATTTTAACAGCATTTCATTGCTTGAAGTATTAAACCTGGCTTTCATAAAGCAGGTTACAGCATTTGAGGCTGTGAGAGGCTTCTAATAAAATCTGTCAGCGTTTACCTGAGGGGTTGGTAAAAGGGATTATTCCTCTTTAACAGTTTGAGTGATGGATTTTTTTCCCCCTTCAGTTGTCTTGTCTGTTAATGTCATTAAGCCTGTCAGTGGAAACTGTTGCGCCCTTAAGAGAGTACTGGTTTCACTGCCCTGGGAAAAAGAGGTGATCTAAGATTTGGGAACAAGCCCTGCTTTGAACAGACTGTTCTTCAGATTAGTAACTGTAACAGCTATTTCTAAGAAAATAAACCTATACGTTTCCTCAGAGAAAGAAGATAAAGGAGTGATTCAAGACCATTACACCACATCTTGATTCAGAAAGGAGACAAAACAAGTCATAATAAACCATACTCTCCAGTCTCCTGGGATCCTCCCATTAGCAGCTGAGCACTAGTAATTCTTAGGAGAAGAATTTGTTAGGAAAAGTATTTTTCTGGTTAAGAAAACATCCATGTCACACATCTTCAGGAATTTCCCTTGCCATTGGGGTGTTTGAGCTCTGTAGTATGGAGAAGTGTTTTTGTGTTGCAGCTGGAATGTAACAGGCACAAGTTCTCCAAAGATGTGAATTGTACAATTGTACAACACTCTTTGTGTTGAATTCCCAGGTTTGGAGCATTAACAAGCTGGGTGCTGTTTCCTGTTCTAACTTTGATTTATTAAATTGTTAAGAAGAGGAAGTGTGCACCATCCTTAGTTTGTCCTGATGTTCATTTTGGAGCACTGGCGTTCTTGAAAGACCAAGAAGCCCCAGGTTCTGTCGGTGTCCTTACATCTCTGAGAGTTTTGAAAGTTCTCAAACACAGTTTTATTCTGCTGGCTTTTGTCTGGCTTCTCCAGCTAACCCAACATCTCCTGCTTATGAAAATAATGTCAGGAGGAGTTTACGTTTCAAGATTTATTTTGCTGCAGCTGTTCATTTTGGTTGGGTTCTGCAGGTTGGAAAGCAGACTGCAATCAAGCTCTTGAAGTACTGAGCAGGCTTCTTTTGTGCCTAATAGCAGATTGTTAGATTTAGGTTACATATCTGGAGCTTTATACACGTGTCTCTCCTAATAATAGTCAACTCCAAGCTGTTTAATTTCACCTTTTACTTCTAGACCAGCAGCATGCTGCAGACTTGAGAGTTTTTTCCTGAGGAAACAAATTTAAATAAAGGCTGCAGCCCCCAGCCATCAGTGGTGCAACCAGTCCTTTGATTCAAACTTCAGTCTTTGCTGTGCAGCCAGTTTGAAGATTAATATTAACCTTCCCAGGGTACTCTTAAAAAAGCTGGAATTTTACATGCCCACGTAGTTATTTTTATTTTTTATTTGGCTCAGACTGGTGGGAGCAGCCCTTGGTATGACACTGAATGGAACAAGGGCACAAGTAGAGCACGGGAGCATTTTATTTTTGTAAGTGCTACTGAAGAGCAGTGGAGATACAGTGCCAGGATGGAATTCTGGCAGGAGCTTACCTGGGTAGTTGAAGTGATGTGCTGGGAGTGCAGCTGGGGGCTGGCACAGGGTGTAAAGCTGCCTCTCTCTGCAGAGTGCTGCGTCCTCCCGGTGGCGGCTCCAACTTCTCCCTGGGCTTTGACGAGCCCAAGGAACAACCCGTGAGGAGGAACAAAATGGCATCCAGCATCTTTGGAACTCCTGAGGAGAACCCACCTTCCTGGGCTAAAGCATCAGGTGAGGCTGCAGTGCTTTGTTTTCATGTCTGCTGACAGGCATTGGTTCCTTTTGTGGCTCAGCCTGATGCTGGTGGCTGTGTGGAAACCAGAGCTCCATTCCTACTTGGTACTTCAGGGCTGTAAATGATGTCTGCTTGTAGGGGATTGTTTATTTCTCATCAATTTCTTCCAGGAGGGTTTATTTTATGCAAATGTTGGGCCTGTTAAAAGCAGAGAATTGTATTTTGGATGCAATTTCTCCAAGCTAAGTCACACGAGTGGACTTGTGTCTAACTGTTTGGAGTAGCACTGATTGGTCTTGATTATTCAGAGGACGTTTAGCCTCGTGTTCTCACAGGTGGGATTAAGTGTCCCTTTCTGCAGAGCACTGCCAGGATGGGTGGCCTTGGGACCCCAAACTCCGTCTGTTTAAATGACACCCTCACTGCATGGGGTGCTGCTGTAAGACAGTAATTTGTGAGTTATTATCTAAAGGACTAAGGTTCTTCAGAATGGTAAAGCTCTAATTTAAAAGAAAAACCTCTCCCAAAGTACCCCAGTCTATGACTATTTATGATCTGCTTTCACATGAAGTTTATCTTGCAACCTGATTAGAGTCAATCTCTGCTTGTAGGGGCTAAGCCAGGTGAAACCAGAGACAGCTGTGAATCGTCTGGACCACAAAGAACAAACTCGACTGAGGCAAACTGTGGAGACTTTGTAGATCCCAAGGTCAGTACTTGACTACAAAGAGCCTGATAATGGACAATTCACACTCTGTGTGGGATTGATTTATCACGGATGTTCACACAGTTGGAAGCATTGTAGGATTTGAAGCCTTTCTCTCAAATCTGTTTTTTTACTGAAGGTTCTGCTTTCCATCTGATAATTTTCCAGTATGCTGAGGAAGGAAAGGCTGGATTCTTCACAAGGACCACTTTGTAGAGCTCTTAACCCGTCTCGTTGCTGAGACAGTAATGAAGTGGTGTGAAATCTAATTTCAGCTCCGTGTGTGATTGTGGGTTTAAACATCTCACAAAAAATAGTTACTACAGCCAACTCTGTGTGGGTCTGACAGAGTGAGTGGGTTTCACATCCCAGCAAATTCTTACCTCAGTAGCATCAATGCTTGTTTTGTTTTGATAATATCATCAGGTGTATTATTTCCTATATAAACTCCTTACTTAGTAACAATATGTATCATGATTTGTAGTGTTAGTGGTGTTAATTAAGTGAAATTTGCTAGATGTGTGATTACATTTAATGGGATAAACAGGGTTCTTTTAAAACACAGTAAATTCAGTAAAAAAGCGGTAATTCTTGTGAATTTGGGTCCCTAGGAATGTAGGATAGCCATTTGTATGAACAAAATGGAAGAAAGAAATCTTGTTTAAAACTCTCCAGCCTTAGGTTTTCTGAAAAGAACTGGATAGGCAAGAAATTGATCTCAAATGTTGTAGCAGACACCTTTTATCTTAGGTTTTATTTTGGTAATTAGCATCAAGCACCACAACCCATTTTTGTTACTAATTGTAGCTTTAAGTCACAAAACTGTTCTTTGTTATGAAAAATGTCTTGCTTCAGTTTAGTAAATATAAGTGAGTTTATTTTCTGTGGTATATTTTCTGCTATAAATTTAACTGTTTAGTCTAATTCTACTCTGCATTAAAGTGTTTTGAATACTGTGGTTCTCAGCTTTGCAAACAGATTCTTCCTATGTGAAATACTTTACTTTTATGCAGTGCTTCAGCTGCAAACAGCCTGAGACTTAAGGTGATACATTTGTGTCAGTTTCTGTGCTTTTTTTAATCCCAATTTCTGCAGTTCCACTGTGTAATTAGCAATGTTAAATCTATCAAAGCTGATAAACCTGATGCCATTGAGGAGCCTTGGCTGCTGCTGGGAGACTCCCTGTCTTTGTGTCAAGCTGCAGCCTGTGAACAGATTCAGTATGTAAAGAATGTTTAACTGTTTCTGTGGTGAAGGAAACTTCATCAGCAACAAAAAAGCTGATCTGCATTTTACAAATGAAGTTAAATACCCTGGACAGAACAAATGCTCTTGGCCTTGCCAACAGGTAAATGTTTGGTGTTGCAAAGAGTTGCTCAGTATTGAGCAGAGGACACTCAACTCCTGCTTGTTGCTGTCATTGTAATTTTTTTGCCCTTCCTGCTGGGCAGTGAGAAGGTTTGGATCCTGTCAATGCTGCCTGATGTGGGATACGCTGTACAATAAAGTGTTCATGCCCACCTGTGTCCTTCACTGCAGGAATAACAAACATGCCACGTGTCATGAGGATTACTCCAATATGTTTCAACTTTTAGAAGTATATTAGGTAAATAAAGAGCTGGTTAAATTACAAGTCAATCTGTAAGAAATGGTGCTTACAAACCCATGATTTCAATCTGCAGATTATGAGTGCAGAACCCACTCTGCCACTCTGGGCTCTGTCCCTTAGAGCCCATTGCTGCTCTAAAAGTGCCTCCCTGCCTCTGTGGCTCAGATGTGGTTCTGCATAGAGCAGTGTGCCCAGTCACACCATGGAGGAGTATTCGCTCCATGGAACGTGCTTTGTGAAACTTGAGATGTAACATGTTCCTCTCTCTTTTCTAGGGAGGAGATGGTGGTGACATTTTTGGTGAGTAAATGCCTCGGACTCCTCTAGTAAAAGCCTTTTGCAGATGGCTTTGCAGTAGAAGAGAATGTAGGATCTATAAATGGTCATTTATTAGGAAAGAGGCAGCCTGGGATTGTTGCTGGAATCCATCAAATCAACAAAGTGACCAACTGCTTCAGTGAGGTGTGGGCATGGAGGGAAATGGTGGAGTGCTGCTGCTCATCAGGGTAAAAAGGAGAACAGTCTTGTTGGGTTATTTTCCAGCAGCTGTTGGTGTCAAGATTTGTCCAAGTACTAGAAGGTAAGGTGGAGACTGTTTTGCAAAGAATTCAGTAGTTGAAAGGCCAGACTCCTGTTAGGGTTGCTTATAGTTAAATAGGACAGTCAAAATAATTGATTTTAGTTTAGCAGTTTCCTTCTTTCCCGTTGTCTTGTCATACAGCAAACTCCACATTCACAGAAATAATCAAACCCAGCTACTGCTTCTGGAAGTGTCTGCATTAACCAGCTCTTAACTTCCTGTTGCTTTTTAAATGCTGATTTCTGCCAAGGAAGTTGATCTGCATACTGCAAATCTGTAAACAGAGGCATTTCCCCTTCAAGTGCTTTTTCTAGCTCTGAGGTCTCCTTTGCAAGATTCACTTTGGGAATAGCTGACTTCCTGATGACAGGAATGTGTGTGTTGACTGCTGCTTTCCAAGTGCTACTTTCAACACCTAAGAGTGGTGGGACATCCCTGAGGCCATTAGCACCTCCATGTCCTGAAAAGACTTTTGCTGGGAGGGGGAAAAGCTTTTCCAGAATGTTTCCACTACCTCTGAGTAGTATCTCTGCCCAAAATAAGTGTTGCCTCTCTAGAAGGCTGCTTCTAATCCAACTGTACAGGCTCTAGGATTTCTTTCCCAAGTCTGTCTGATCTTAATTAGCACTGTAGGCATCTAGAGTTTATGCCTTGAGTAGGAGGATGTGGTTTGCTAATAGAAGAAAACTGCTCTGAGGGCTCTGCTGCTTTTCCTGGTGCTTGTTTAAACCAGCTCCCCACAGGGCAGAGGAGATCCCACAAACAGCAGGGAGGTGAGAAGGACTGGGATGCCAGGAAGCAGAAATAGGGCTGCCTGGGATCGGGACAGCTGGCTGCAACTTGGAGTGCAAAATGGTATTCCTGACTTTCTTAAAAAGTTCACATTTCTACTGGTGTTGTATTTGTCTTTTGGTTTGTTTCTGGCAAGTGACAGTGAAGGAAGTTCTTACCAAGGGTCAGGTGAATCTATGCTGGGAGGTGGGTAAAAAACGAGTGTTATGGAAAGTAATTGGGGTTGTTTCCTGTTGTGGCCATGACTGAAAATAAAATTTTTGAAGGTGGCCAAGATGAATTAAAAATAGTAGGCAAAGGTTTGAATGTTAAACTTTCATTGATGGTACTTAGGAAGGAGTAGAAATTAATGCCTCCTGCAAATGGTGTCTGTGGTAGATGCCTGAACATCCTGATGGATTGTTAAATTAATTCCTACCATTGACAGCTTTGGGTGTTGTAGCTCAGTGGAGCCCAGTCTCGCTGATCTGGCTGTGTCACTCCTCCCCTGGGTACTTGTGCTGTGGGGTGGCAGACCTGGGCTGCTGAACATCCCACTGGCACACCTGTGAGTTTGTACTGGCCTCGCAGGGCTGTCTCTGGGGTTTGGAAAGGAACCATGAACATACCTCCAAGCAAAAGCTGTCTGATGACAAGTTCACAGCACAACCAGATTCTTAATGGGTTTCTATCATTAAAAAATGTTTATTATTTTGAATGTGGAAATTATTTTCTGTATGTAGCTGATTATAAAACTCCAAGTATGTGTCAGGCGGAATGTGTATATTTACTAATCAAGCCTGTCTAGGGTAAAAAAACCATTTCTTTTGCTCTTGTTTCCTCTTTGGGAGCTGTAGTTCCTTTCTGGGCATCAGAGTTCCCAGTGGCTTGAAGTGCACTCAGCAGGGAGCTGTTTCAGGGATTAGACCCTTTCTGAGAAGGGAAGAGCTTTTGTATTTTATCTGATCCTGTTGGTTTTACCACTTCACTCATCAGGTTGGCTGACTTACCTTGATTATGTGGAAAGTGCTAATGTGTGTCAGCTACACAAGCAGCTAGAGAAACTTCCCCCAAAGCCTCCTGTGCTGGTAATTCTTGTTTCTTCTGTGATTTAAGGGCAGTAGGAGCTGAATGAATGTGAGCAGCTAAGGAGAATTAAACAGTGCCCGACTGAGTGTCAGCAGTGCCTGACTGTACATGACCCACAGGAAGGTGGAGCCTGGATCCTGCACAGTGCTGGGACTGTCCCCAGGCAGGGACATTCAGCACCTGCTGAGTCAGCAGACACTGGGACACAGCAGCTACAGGAGCTTCAGGCTTTTTGTTTCAGCTATGCTGGGTTAGTGAGCACAGCGAAGAATCAGTAGTGGAGATTATTCCTGATTGCATGAGGGCTAGGCTCAGATGCTGGAGTTCCTTGAGATTATTATAAGCACGAATATGGGGAGGTACAGTGAACACAAGTGGGGTTCTGGTGTTTCTGATAACATTTTGCATTGAAAAAAATAAACTGAGTTGACACAGGTTGTGAGGAAAGCTGCTACTGGGGGTAGGAAGAATAGGAGGCAAAGGGTAGGACTTAGTAATTGCCTTTCAGGTTGGAAAAATGGACTATGGGAGGTGATGTTGGGGGTGGTTTTATTCAGTGCCTTCATCTGTGACCTGGAAAAGGCAATGAGCAGTGAAGTCTCCAATTCTGTTGGTGATATTACCTCTTTCAAGTAGTCAAATTGTGCTGATGGTGGGAAAATCTCACTGTCAGAAGGACTCAGCTAAATGAGGCAGGCAGGTATAAAGGCAGGATAATTTCTGTGCAAGCAAGTGTAAAGTAACGAATCTAGGAAGGGGAAAAGCCCCAAAACTAAACCATGGCAGCCTTGTGTTCAGCTGTGTGCTGTGGTGCTCCCAGGATCTGCCTCGAGTCCTTCGCCTTGAAATTCTTTGAGGTGTTAGGAGGTGCCAGCAAAATACTGAATTGTCATCAGGGAGAGGATGGAAAATGACATGACGTTTTCTGTAAACAATGGTAATACCCCCATGTCTTGAATTGTGTGCAGTCCTTGACACGTGAAGAGCAGGGGTTGTGGTGGAGGTGATGGGGAAGATGATGGGTTGCAGTGGCTGCTCTGTGAGGATTGGAGTAGTTGTGCCTGTTCAGTTTGAAGAGCAGGCTGGGGGAGGGAATTGGATCAAGATCTACTAAATCATGAAGCTTAAGGTGAATATGAAGCAGTTCTCCAAATTCTCCCAACCCAGAATTAGTGAGCATGAGATGAAACAAAGGAGTCTGTTGAAAACAGGTGAAAACATCTTCACCCCCAAGTATCAGGGACTACTTGGTGCTGATTTGGGCCTTGGGCCTAGAACTGGTCATGCTAACCTGTAAAAATGTGAGATGCTGATGTACTTGCTGTACTCAATTGTCAACAACGCAGATACATTAGTTTGCTCCAGTATCTAAAGTGCTTCCTGTGAAGAATTCTTTCTGTGCCCTGTCTTCACTTGCAGTTGCTCAGAAGGATTTACAATTAACTACCACGTGCTCTCCAGGGAGTGTACAATCAGAGCCTCCCCATGCATGGCTGTTCCCTGGTGTGTCCTGTGTGAAGCCTCAGAAGTGTGTCAGATCCTCTTCCCTACAGTTAGGAAATTGGGCATTCAGTTTGAGCTCTTGCTGGTGCTGCTGTGACTCCCAGCACCTGGCTCAAACTTCAGTGACAATGCCAGAGTCACAACGCTGACTAAATACGTGTACAAGACTTAAGCCTTAAGCTGCTTGTCATTAAAAAAAATGAATTGCTGGTGTCCCCTAATAGCAGCTGGGTGAATGTGGCTCTTGCTGAAGGCCTGAGACTGAGCTGTAAGGCCTCAGATTTGATCTGAGAAACACTTCTGAGAGCTGAGTCTGCCCTGCCAGCGGGTGACAGCATTGGAGTGTGTCTGTACCCCTGGATAAAACTGACAGGAGCTGAGCTTCCGTCTGAGCCAGCCAAACATCTGGCTCTCATCATCCACATCAAACACTTTAAAAGCTTCTTTTCTTCTAGAAAACACTGAGGCTGATGTAGAAGCTGCCCCAGGTCAGAGTGAAGAAAAGTCCCTGCCTGCTGCACCTGTTCCTAGCCCAGTAGCACCAGCACCTGCACCCTCCAGGAGAAATCCACCCGGTGGCAAGTCCAGCCTAGTCCTCGGTTAAACCTTTCCCTTCCTGACTGTTTTGAACTCGTGTCTGTTTTCTTTCCCCCATGCTTGTGAACTGCACAACTTGAGCCTGACTGTACATCTCAAATTTCTTTCATTAAAGAGAAGCACTTTATGTACTCCATCTTTTTTTGAAATCAAGGGTTTTTTTCCACTTCTGTCCTGTGTTTCCCCCAGATCTACTGGAAGTGACATGAGTGTTTTCTAGTGATAGACTTGAGGGAAAGCTTTATGAAGTATTGTAATGTAATTCAAAGGAGAGTAGCTTGGTTCTAAGTGTGCTTAGAGGGTTTTTGTACTGAGATTTTTTTTTTTTTAGAACCCCTTAGCTTTACAAGGGTCTAGAATCCTGGTTAACCAGGCCAGCAAACAATCAGCAAGAGCAGTCCCTTCCTCCTCATGTGGGATTTAGGGATCTAAAAGGCTTCATTGACTGCATGTGGTAAATGCCTTGAGCCCTGCTGTGCCATATAAATCATTTAAGTGGTTACTGTACACCATGCTGCCTTTAAAAACAAAATAAATCTTGATACTGGACTACTATGACACAGGGTCTGTGCCAAATAGAGGGCTGATGACCAGAGCCACCTGGCCTAGTGCTGGGAAGGGGCTGATTCAGACTTTATTCAGTAAAGGTGGAGTGGATCATATAAATAAGAATTACAGGGCATTTTTTTTTACAACTGACTCAATGCTGTGCATGATCATGCTGGTGCTTGACCATGAGGTGAAAATCTCATCCTTTAAAGTGTGTGTTGTAATTTCACAAAGCTGGATTGTTGCTTAAAAGTAAATAATATAGAAATTTTGAAGCAGTGTTTCCTGTGTGGGTTTTATTTCACGGTTTTGGTTTTGCTTCGTTCTCAGTTGTCCTCGTTGCAGCCAACCTGCCCTGTTCTAACAGAGTTCTTACACCTGGCTTGAGGTCACCACCATGTGCCATCTTTCCCTGAAGAGAGAACCTGACTTATCTCTTCATTTTTGTCTTCTAGATCAGAATAATGTGGAATATGGCTTGATATATATATATAATCTGTTCTATCCAAAATACTGGTTTTTCTCAAGAAAATAGAGAAAAGTTTATTTTCCTCACTAAAAAGAAAAGAAAGACCTTAGAAAGGGAGGGGGTGGAACTGAGACCGAACCATGAAGTTCTCTGCTGTCCTGCCAGGGCTCTGCTGCCCCATAAGCCACAGCAGAGGATCTGTATGGAGCTCCCGTGTCTCCTGGTGCCTTTTCCACCCTTCTCCTGGAAGAACCGGTGCCTGAAAGCACCCTGGCTTTCCAGATCACTGCTGGAGAAGCCCTGCCCTGAGGTGCTGAGCCCACTGGACTGGATTTGCTCTGACGTGCTCCTCCTCTCCTCCATCTGTGGGGGCGTTCCCTATAGCTAATGTGCACCATGCCCTGCACCGACTGCATAGAGAATAACCCATAAATTAATATTTCCTTTGCAAGCCCCATGCCCAGGGGAACTTGCTAACGCTCCTTGATGGCCGCTGAGGCTCCACTGCCCTTCTTTCTCCTCGGGGGGAAGGGGACGGGACGTGGCAGCCGCATCCCGGGCACTGCGAGGTCCCCAGGCGTGCCGGGGCTCGGCTCTTGTGGGCTTTTCCTGTATTCCTGCTGGAGCCCACGCTGTTGCCACGCGGGCCGCCCCCGGGCTCTCCGCCCCGCCCGCGCATGCATATTCATGTCGTGGGTACCCAGGCATGAGCGCGCTCGCGTGTGCCGGGAGCGGAGAGCCGGCATCTGCGATCGGCATGGGCAGCGCGGCCCCGCCGCTGCGGGTGCTGGTGGACATGGACGGGGTCCTGGCCGACTTCGAGGGCGCGGTGCTGCGGGAATTCCGCGCCCGCTTCCCGGCGGAGCCGCGCGTGGAGCTGGCGGAGCGCAGGGGCTTCTCGGTGCGGGAGCAGTACCGCAGCCTGCGGGAGGACCTGGCGGTGAGTGCGGCTGCGGGGCCAACACACCCTCCCCACCCCGCCGGGAAACCTCTCCCTGCCCGCCGGGCTGTGCAAAGTTCAGCGTGGGACCAGTGTTTTTAAAAAAACCCTTAAGTTAGCTGCAGATTTTTTTGTCCATGTATACCTAAATGGGATTCGTTTAAGGAATACTTGCTTAAACAATGTCATGTTTGTTTGTGTAAGATAATAGCCAAAATCATGCCTATTCACTAGATTTACAGGTTCCTAGTTCCTGTAACTTTTGACTGTCAATAGTCATCGATTAGAGCTCTGGCAGTTTAGAGCCTGTGGAAATGCTGACTGGATCCACACACCTGTCTATCAGCCAGTGGCAGGAGCCACTCTGTGGGACAGGAGGGAAATGAAATTGTCATTTCTTAGCAGTAACAAACCCCCAGGCTCAGTAAAGGATCTTAAAATGAGCAATGGACTTCTCAGGGAACGTGTACAACACAGCCCAGGTCAGCATCTGTTCCATTTCCTGACAGAGTCCTCAACTGTCCTGTGGTGACCAGAAGGAAGGGTGAAGCCTGGATTTACAGTACTTGTAATTTTGCTTTGCAAACCTCTCTGTTACTCATTCTGCCGTCAGCAAACATAAAAAAGGCAGCAGTTTGCATGGATGGAGGGTGTTCCACCAGCCTCTTCCCGCTGTTCCTGATCTCTTACCTGCCGTGTACTCAGCTTGTCAGGGCGTGCAGAGGGAATATGGGTACAGGATTTCATTTTGTACAAACCCAGATATAACATTTATAGTTCTTGTCCTGCTGTGGAGCCGTGTGAGCATGTGCAGAGTGCTCAGGGAGCTTTGGGTAAGTTATTATTCTGCTGCACAGCAAGAGCAAGAACATGAGTAGGTAAAGAGCAAGCTGAAGATGGTTCAGTGAATGGTTTGATGACAGAAATCCCCCCCCCCCCCATCTCTCTGTAAAGGGCTGGTGATCCTCCTGGAAGAAGTCACTGATTATCACTGCACAAATTAAGGCTGTATGAAACACAGACATACTGTGAATCCAGACTTCACCCTTCCTTTTGGTCACCACAGGACAGCCGAGGACTCAATAAGGAAACTGCTGATCCAGTCTGTGCTGAACACTTTCCCTGAGAAGTGCATTGCTCATTTTAAGATCCTGTACTGAGCCTGGGGGTATTTTGCTGCTAAGAAATGACAATTCGCATTCATTTCACTCCTGTTCCATAGTGAGGTAAAGGCTCCTGCGCCAGAGTAAGGGGCAGGAGTGCTGGATCCAGTCAGCCTTTCCACAGGCTCCAAACTGCCCGAGTTCTAATCTATGACTATTAATGGTCAAAAATTCCTGGAACCAAAAACCTGTAAATACAGTCAGCAGACATAAATTTGGCTATTATTTTGCATAAACGAACATGATTTATTGTTTAAATGAGTATTCCTTAAATGAATCCCATGGACAAAAAAGAAGTTGCAGGAAATTTAAGGGGTCATGACTTTTTATTTGTTCTTTTTTGGAAGGTCTACAGTCTAATCTATCCAGAAAATTGCTCTTTGTTCTATTTCTGGAATCCCCATTCCCTAATTTGGTTCATGCTCATCCTGTTCCTCCCCAGACCTTAGGTGTGGCAATGAAATACCCAGATAACTGGTTTGAATCCCACACACACCAGCAGTGGCAGAAAGCTCTTATCTTGCTGTTCTAGCCTGGCTTCCTAAGGAAATTAGCTTCATGGAGCTGTGCTGTGTGTCTGTCTCCTTCAGTAATCTCTGGAGCTTTGGGCTGGTTTAGGTATGTTTGGCAGAACAATAAAGTTATAAAGATTTGAGGCTCCTTTGGGTTTTATGTAAATACCATACATTAGTTTAGAAACAGAGCCCTTGTTTGTTCTGCTATGGCTGTATAGGGTGTCTGGGGCGCAGGAGAATCCCTGTCTGTCCTTGGCTCCAGCTGCAGGGAAAGCTTTGGCAGGAACCAGCAGCCCACACAGGACAGTTTGTGGGGCCACGTGTCCGTGCAGGGAAACCGAGCCTGCAGTTTGTCAGTGCTGAAAGGAGGGGCTCAGCTGGACACCAGGGGCTCAGCTGGACACCAGGCTCTTTGTGGCAGGTGTCGGCTTTATCTGTCCATGAACTTCCAGGGTGTGGGATATTCTCATGACAGGGGCTGGGAAGTGCTGTGGTGATGATTTATGCATCACCTCTTCTGAGTGGTGTTCATGCTTAGTTGGTGCTGAGCAGCTGCCCCTTGAAACTTGAGCCATTACTTCATTTTTGTTTTTGTTTTGATTGCAAGTTGATCATTAATTTCACACTGTAAATCCATTTTATTTAGAAGGACTTAGAATCCATTTTATTTTGTTCAAGATTTTTTCACTGCATGCGCCTGTCTGCCCTCCTGTGTGTGTGGCCATCTTGGTGGGGATTTATCTCCACGTTTCCTGGCCCCAGACAGTTTCAAGAAAAGGACTGAACATCCCCACTGGTGGTAGAAATTTCTAGAATTATTTTTAAGTTCTGCAAATGGGAAAGCTTAGGGACAGATGTAGTCCCTCCAGTTTTGTATCCAAATTGTTATCTTACTAATGGAAGTTAAAAGGAAACATTCAGCACTGGTAGCATGAAAATGAGGAAAGAAAATGGTTTTACTTTCTATTTCTAGTCACTTTTTTATGAGAGGAAATGGCTTTTGGTTCCAAGAGTCGTCAAATCAAATTTCTTTCGCCAACAAAGCCAGAATTTTTTGTGACATGGTGGGAACTTGCCAGTTTCTGGTGTCTTGCTGTAGGATAAAAGAGCTTTCAGACACAAGCCTCAAGTTTGTAATTCAATCTCCTTGGGAAGAGCTCCAGGGAATTGTTGCTGGGATCAGGGAGGCTTTGCATGGAAACAGAGATCCAGGCAGATCTGATTGCTGTGTCTGCACCTAGACAGGCTCCTTAACCTCTTCTGATCTGTGTGTGAAATCAGACAGTGCTTCCAACTTTCTGGCTGTTGATTTATGAGTATTTGTAGGTGGTGATAAGTGAGTGAGCCTCGGGATCTGGGAGTCTGGTTTAACTCCTCACTGCTGCTTAATTGCAGTGGGTTTTATGTTGAAAGTTCCACTGGTGTTACAGAGCAAGGAGACCTTCAGCTGGACTCTAAAGAGCTGGACTCTTCTAAGCAGAGGGTACAGCCTGCCTTTGAAGAATACTTAACAAGAACTAAGTTTTCCAAACTGTTTGGTGGCATGGCAGTGTATGACTTTAATGCTTGTGGAAAAATGCTGCTTTGACACCTCTGAAGTTCACTATGTGACCCCAAGGAAGTTAAGATTTGTGTGTCTCAGGGTAAACAGATATTGGAAGCTTAATCTCTCTGTCTTAGGGTGAAACTTAGGCCTGGAAGGGGCCTCTGCCCTCAGTGCTGCTGTGGGTCCTTTGCTATGATGGGATGTAGGATAAGGAAAGGGAAAACCCATCCGCTGTGACCTGCTCTGAAACACTCTCATTGAACACAGGCAACTGAACAGTCACCAGGGAGCAATCCTTAATATTAACTAACCAGAGCTGGATTCAAACCAGTAAATTTCCTAATAATAAAAGGTGTGAAAATGTCTTACCAGTAAATTAAGAAGAAAAAGGACTGGAAGGAGAGTCCTACCAGGAAATTGCCCTGGAAATACCACTCTTCCTTTTAGAGATTAAAGATGCCACGGTACTGTATCATATTAACTACCTTTTTGTCCCATTTTTGGCTATGTTAGCTTGGGCTAGCACTGTTTCTCCAGTAATCTTGTTTCTTTCCTTTTACACTCACTGAAAAATGATTCTACCTTTAGAGCTAACCTCCTTCCCCACTTGTTTATCATTAATTTCCTCTCTGGTTCATGTGGCATCCCACATGCCTGCATGGAAGGTGGGTTTACACCGAGAGCAGGTGCAGACACAAAAGGGATAAAGCCCTTAATTGCAGAGCTCAGCCCAGTGCTGAGCCAGGCGAGGGGAGCAGTGTCCCACAGCACCCCCAAACCCAGCCCGGACGGGGCTCATGGGGTGCACAGGTCACCTCACGGAGCCAAAGGTTCTTGGGGAAGCACAGGGATCACCTCTGAGCTTCCTGGTGCAGTCTCAGACTCTTTGGAGCAGACTTTGCACCCGCCCGTTACCTCAGGGGAACAGCTCCGTCCAGACTGGAGCCAAGGTCTGTTCCTTCAACAATATTTTAAGTGGATGATTGAAAATCATAAAAAGCAGCAAAGACACAGGGCTTTCCCAGCACTCTCATCCTTCCCTCTTGCTGGAGGGATTTCCCTCGGGTGTGTGGCTGTGCTGGCCTGGCCATTGGCATGGTTACTGCTGTGCCCTGTTTGCTCTGAAGGAAAAGGGGGCTGATGGGCAGCACCTGCATCTGCCCACCCATCCCTGGTGAATTCCTGAACCCTCAGCAAATCTCAGCCAAATGTGACAGAGGAGGAGAAGCCTCCAACTTGTTCCTTTGGTTTTCACCAGAGTCAGTTGAAAGAGACCTGCTGGGAAGGGGTGGGAGCTCTGCCCCCCTCAGCCACCAGTGGGTCAGGGCTGGTTGTGGGGGCAAAGCCAGGCCAGGGGCAGCTCTGCCTCCTCATGAGCCACCAGAAAGTGACTTTCCCTTCTTGTGTACCTGAACTGGACCTTTCCCAGAACCGAAAGGTGAGAAATTTTATAATTCACTCTTGGGGGGAAGCACCAGGCTGTCACACAGGGGGTGACTGGAGAGTGCTGTGACAGAGCACAGTCACTGCTCATCGCCCTCTGTCTCCTGCAGGCCAAGGTAGCCAGTGTCTATGAGTCGCCTGGCTTCTTCCTAGACTTGGATCCGATTCCAGGAGCCCTGGAAGCTGTGCAGGAGATGTTCCACATGCAGGAGTAAGGACACTTCACACCCTGCAGCCCTTTTCCAGGACTTTACACACTTTCCCCTGACTGCTAACAAAGGCTGTTTCTTTTCAGCACAGAAGTCTTCATTTGCACAAGCCCTCTCCGGAAATATGAGCACTGCATCGTGGAAAAGGTGGGAGAGAATTGTTTTTTATTGAGTTTAGTGCTGCTTTTGTAAGGCCTTGCTGTTTCATACTACCCCGATTTGGAGCTATTCCTTTCTAAAGACAGTAGCTCCAGCTGCCAGGCTTCCCTGAGTCCCTATCTGAGGCACAGCTTTCCACACACGGAGCAGTAACTCAGGACAGGAAATCTCCAAGTGCCACATGGTGCCAGAGTTACTGTGGAGCACCTGAGCCCTGGGCTCTTGGAGCTGGGCTGGGACCAGCTGTGTCAGCAGGTGACAGCAAGGGAACCATTGTAGTGCAGCCCACAGGGATGGGCTATTCCCAGGGATTCCACTCCG
Source organism: Platysteira castanea (assembly GCA_013397175.1). NCBI lineage: Eukaryota > Metazoa > Chordata > Aves > Passeriformes > Platysteira > Platysteira castanea. The sequence goes on along the minus strand of VYXC01007591.1, from coordinate 41,975 downwards.
GAGAACCATCAACCAACAAAACCTACTTCAGTCTACATCTGGAGCTGGAGATGTCCCAAAAGAGGCCAGTGCTGTACTGAGGAGGCTGTAGCATTGGAATAAATCCTTCTTGCCAGTCACACGAGAATGGAAGGGGGACTTTGGTCACTGGAATGACTTAGATGGGTAGAACCCACGTGCTCTGGGCAAGCAGCCAGTGCTTCTCACAAACTCAACAGCTGGGCATGGCCAGGGCAGTGCTGAGGGAAGGCTGTCACAGACAGGTTTCATCAGCATCTTGGGCTGCAGCCAGATTCCATGTGGGGATTCCTAGACATAGATGAAGGTCTACAGGGGGAAAAGCTTGCTCTATTAGGGCTGGTCTGACATGAGTGATGTGAAAACTGAGAGCGCAGCAGGATTTTCTCCTATTCCTTGTCTCTGCAGTATAAATGGGTAGAGAAGCACTTGGGACCCGAGTTTGTGGAGCGGATTATTCTGACCCGAGACAAGACCGTGGTGGCTGCTGACCTGCTGTTTGATGACAAGGACACCATCCAAGGTTTGAACACCATTTCCATGGCTGGCTGCTGGCTGGGGAGCCACCCCCAGCTGATGCAGCAGCTTTTCCCCCCTTCCCACAGGCGCAGAGCCGAACCCAAGCTGGGAGCACATCCTGTTCACCTGCTGCCACAACAGGCACGTCCAGCTGCCGGCCCCGCGCCGGCGCCTGCGCTCCTGGGCCGACAACTGGAAGGCCATCCTGGAAAGCAAGCGCCGGCACTAGTGCAGGAAGGGGATGCTGCATTCTTCCCACTGCCAGGGAACAACCGGCCCATCCCCTGCCGTGCCCAGGAGGCACTGTCACTGCAGGGGTCAGTCACAGCAAATGAGCTGCTCCTGTCAGACAGTTCTCCGGGTTTCTGGAAGACTGCTCTGCACTCAGTTAATCTCTGTAGCATTTCAGATGTTTGCTGTAGCAGAAGAGAAACTATAAACAACAAGCAGCTGTGGTTGGATTTTTGTGTGTTTAACCTCACTCCTGTTTGGTTTGTCCCAGGGGCAGAGGGGAGGGGAAAAGAGGAAGAAGGAAGGCTCTGAAAGATGAGCAGATCCAGTGTGGGTGTCTGTCAGGGAGCACTGGGCTCAACAGTCAAACCTTTTAAATTTTATGTGTTTAGCCACACTGGTTCTTGGGTCTTCTCTTGCCTCACTGGCTGATAATGAAAAGAGACTAAGCTGGCTTCAATTTCTGGCCCCTCTGCTTCAGTAAGAGTGGGCAAAGGCTGCAAGTGCTGGAGAAAAATATTCATGAGCTCACACAGAACTGATTACACAGCATTTAAGTTAATGTTTTATTAAGAGAAGCTTTCATAAGACAGCTGTTCTCATGAGCCAGACTGCCATGAGCCCCCTTTTTTTTATTTTTACTTCACCTTTCTCACCAGTGGCAATGAAAGAAAAACTTACCACTTCTTCATTTTTAGGGTAGCTACAGCCTGTGCTATGCAGTGATTCCCTAGCTGGCTGCCTGTGCCATGATTAGAGGGTGGCATAACTAGTGCCACAGGGATGCAGAGATTGTGAACTGCCAGGGCAGGGAAACTCCTTTCTCTGCAGGAGGAATAAATTTCTGTGACATTTCAGTCACTTGAGTTGACACTTAGCGTCACTTGTCACTGACACTGAAGAGGAGAGCTGCAGCACAACTAGCCAGGATATAATTCTGCCCAGTAACTTGAGCAGAAAACCCCTCATTGCTGGGAAGGGTTATTTGTGCAAGCTGAGTGCTGAGCTGCACTTGGCAAAGTACTCTCCGATGTGCACCCATGACCTGCTTTATTTTAAATATTTGCTTGCAGGCTTAGCTATGTGCTTGGCCCAGCTGCCCTGGTAGTGCTGTCCCATCCTCTTTGTTAAATAAACCCCAGCTCTGGTGGGACCAACTCCCTTCTTTAATGCTGCTCTTGACCTGCTGAGCAGAAAGCGAGAATGGCAGGAGGTTCCCCTCTCCGCAGCCCCGCGCTCAGTCCTTGGGCAGAGGAATCCCTACTGCCGTGTGCCTGCTGAGGTTCCTGGCCTCCTCCACCTGCAGAGGGCTGCAGTAATCCTGCAGGAAGATGGATGCCAGGTTGCTGAGGCGCGCGTTGGCCGAGAGCGAGAAGCGGAGCATGCACTCCACCACGGGCAGCGCCGTGGTCTGCGCGCGTGACCGCGGCGTCGTCAGGAACATCAGCGTGGTCACGGCTGACACCACGGTCTCCTCATTGGAGCTGGACAGGCAGTTGATGATGGGCTCCACGCCGTTGGCCTCCAGGATGTACTCTTTGTTAGTTTTATCCAAGCACAAGTTGCAAAGACCACCTGGAACAGCAAGAGAAACGTGTCTGTCCAAATTCACTGCCCATCCTGTTTCTCACATCCAGATCTTCTGTTCGGACGAGAAATTCTTAACGGTTCCCTAGACCGTGTTTTGTTGATTCTTTCCCGAGATTTTCCACCACCACACTCCTCCTCCTGTGTGTCATTAGAGGGCACTGTTACTGCTGCACATAACTGCTTCCACAGAATGATTCCAGGATCACTCATCCCTAATGGAAGACACAAGCCAGAAATTTATTGCAGGTGCTATAGAAAGCCAGAGAATGGAGAGAACAGAGTTAGTAGCCAAGAACCACAGAATGTTCGAAACTTGAAACTTTGAGATGCAGCCACAAATCTTAAAAATCACATATGTTTACTATCATCTCATAGAACCACTCACAGGATCTGCCCCCTTAGGTTATGTTCAGACCATGAAAGACAGTTCCTCAAAGGATTTATTAAAAAAGGTCAAATAGCATTCTAGAAGACCAGTTGCCAATAGCAGAATGGTTACACAGATCTGTACAGTGTACCTGGCAAAATATATGTATTAGTGACTGCTTCTCTATAGGAGTGACTTCAGTAAAAAGTTAGTCAGGTAGTGTTTAGGAAAAAAAAAACCCAAATCCTTTCTAGATAGAGTCTTCATTAAGCTCTGTGAGGACATGGAGGGTCATGCCTGTCTCTGACTTCTCTCCCATTCTGTACTAAACGAGGCTTTATCAGCACACTGTGGGCGTGTTTTTGGAGCCCTACGTGAATTTGGGGCGGATTAACGACCAAACCGAGCGCAGGGCCCGATGTCCCCCGACCAGGTGACAGCTGAGGGTGCTCGGAGCAGCCCTTACCCATAGCAAACTCCACGAGGGTCTCGTTGTCCTCGGTGAGCATATCGAGGAACAGGTCCAGCACCTGCAGCTGCCGGAGGTACTCGTAGTTGCGGGGATCGTAGGCGAAGTTGGCCAGGTTCGCCAGGACCTGCTCCTTGGCCTCTGCAAGGGAAAAGAGGCGGGTGTGTGAGGAAACGCTCGACACAGAGAGGGCGAGCGAGGAGCGCCGTTCGTTACCTGTGCTGTCCGTCATCTGGAACTCGGTGACGAGCGCCTGCAGGTACTCCAGCCGACCCAGTTCCATTGCGGGACACCGCACCGGGCTGCCCGTTCCGCCGCGCAGCGTCGGCTCAGGGATCGCGTGCACCGAGGGATGCGGAAGAAGCGACCGCCTCAGCGCGGCACGCAGGCCCCGCCCGCCGCCATTTTGTGGGCGGCACAAGGCGGGACCATCTCCCCTCAGGCGGGGCGGGGGCAGCCGCCATTTTGTGGGCGGGGGGCGGCTCCGCTCAGGTTAGGTGGAGAGGTGGTGGCTCCTCCTCCTCTCTCTCTCTAAATATATTATATATGAATAGATTAAAAAAATTAAAACGTATGTAAACTATATAGAAATAAGTGAGCCTGTGTCGAGGTATTTGACTGTCTCGTTATAGGGCAAAGCTTCGCTGTTTAAACGCTTTATTCTGCAAAGCAGCTGACCTTTCCCCACTGAATACTTACTTAAAGAATTTTCACCTCTGTGTATGTTTTGCTGGTCCATCCCAATGCTGCTGTCCTTGTGGTAGTGCTGCTGCTGGATCAGTTCCAGTTTAAATAATGGGGTTGCAACTCATGAAGCTGAGGGAGAAAAGGTAAAAACATACGGGCAGAGTGAGGTAAATTACCTGGGAAAAAAATGAAACTAAGCCAAGGAGTGAATTAAAAGAGCAACAGGTGACTCCACCTTGGTTGTACAAAGGTTTGGGCACAGAGCGGAGCAATTCCCTTGTCTTGAACTAACACAGCTTCGTGGAACATCCGCAATTTTACGTGCTGCAGGAGGGTTCAATTATGGTTCATGTCATGTAAATATACAACGTAAAGGTTAATAAAGATCATAAACTGTGGGAGTGGACTCTGCAGAAATCTGTACTGCTTTTATTGAAGCAATTACATGCATGGATGTTCTTCTGTGGATAAGGCAAGGAACAGGCTGTGAGAACACGTTGTCTTTTGTGTTATCTCAAATAACAATTGATTTTCATATCAAGCAAATTAGTCATGGACTGATCCACATGGCACCAGTGACAAGAGTGGTGGGCTGATAACCCACACAGCTGGGGGCACTAAAATTATCTGCCCATGACTACGTTAAATAGAAGAAGCTTCACTGAATGCAATAATGCTAAATATTTTAACATTGTAGTGGTGTGGGAAGACACAGAACATGAAAGGGAAGGTATTTACTTCTGATATAAAAGTTTAAGACAGACAAAGCGCTAGCAACTTCAACTCTTAGCGTAATTATCAACTGAAGTTAGCATGTATTTATGAATATGTCTAAATATATATTTTTATGTGCATATTTGAGTATATATATGTGAAGATGATCAGCAAAGGTGCTACAAACTATATTAGAATGTTTTGCTACTGTAGTAAGAAATCTCTTCTCATGTGTGCCTTTGTAAGTGGTTAGTGTTGATACACTTTAAAGCTTCATCTGTCATTAAATAGGTGAATGAGTAATGTGGGAAAGCAGGAGCAGAGAAAACAAACACAGGGAGCTAGTCCATACAAACAGAGCACTACTGGGATTGACTAATAATGGGGGGGGGAGGGGAACTGTGTTTAAAAAGGAAAAAAGCAATTATTTCTGTTGGTAAGAACTGCATTTACTCTCACAATATTGGCTGTATAGTTTAATGGTCTGAGTGCTCCAAGCACTTGCTGTTTGCCAGAGCAGTTCCCAGAGCAGCGGCTGGTCTAGCTGGGGTAGTCACAGCTCCAGGGGCTATTCTGGTGACTCCCACAGCACATCAAAGCCAGAATTCAGGAAATTTTTAATTTCTAGTAGTTGTTTCTTTTCTTATAGCTACTAGCCATGTCTGCAGACAGCAAGTCAAGCTCTTAAATTAAGTGATTTTGCACTTCTGAGGTGTCTTAGAGTGCATAAGATTGCTGTAACCTTTATTTGGGGTTTATTTATATCAAATATAAATAAATAATATTAAACTTTTCCAATTATTACCCTGGCAGAGAACCTTAGGCTTTTAAGGATCATGATCTTGCAATCTTTCAGTGTGAGCTTCCCAGTGAATGTTTCATTTTGGTGAGGAAAACTGCTTTTTGCCAAAATGCTTATCTTGCAAGGGTCAGAGTATCTTCAGTGATAAAGGGAGGAGGGAAGGGGCAAGAGGGGACATGGGGAGCAAGGAACATTTAATTCTGGTCAATTTTTGTTGCTCTGCTGTTTCTCAGAGATTTGTAACCTGGCTGAGTTAGTAGTGTTTGTTCCTAATTAAAGCTAGGGTTATTTTACTGTTTGCTGGTGTTAAAGAAACTGCTTCAGTCGGGCTGTGGTTGCCTTGTGTAAAGGGCCGACCTTAAACTAATGAGGGGAACTTTTATTGCTTGCTTTTCCTTCTGGTCCCCAAGATTCCTCAGGACTGAGTGTTGTTGCACCTGTAAGATCCCTCTGAGAGGCAATGTTTATTACTCTGTAGCCTGCTCAGGTCCCTCCTGTTACCCTTTGCCAAGCTCCTGCTCAAGGCAGCTTGGTGTTCAGGTTGGAAACACACGTGGGAGAGGAGGGGAGTTGTTTTCTCTGTTATGGGAGCTCAGACATGGTATTCACCTGTGGAAACACAGCATAAAATGTTACTTCTTGTCAGCTGAGGATTTGCTTCAGCCTATGAGTTGTGCATTTCTGTTAAAGAGTCTGTGGAAAGTAATAGGGGAGACAACTCTGTTTTCAGGCTGGAGTACTGTAAGGCTGTTAGAAAGGTTTCAGTCAGCAAGTTGAGAAATGTTAAAATAACAGGTTTGTGAATTGGTTGTTTTTCTCCCCACACCTGTGAATAAGTCCCAGTGACCCCAGTGATAAGTCCAGGAGTATTAAAAAGCAGTTCTGGAAAGCACTCTCCCTGCCTTCCATCCTAAATTGTCTTGCAGAGCTGTGCACAATAAAGAAATGATCAAAACAGGTTTAGGGGGAGCTGATTTCTGTGTCAGCTTCAGTTGGTGAAGATTTTTTGGTTTTGTCCTGGGCATGTCCTTTCTGGTGAAGCAGCCAGGGTGAAAGTATTACAGGTGGAGCAGTCCATACAGAAGCCATTCCATTGCTCCTTCACCTAACCTTTGTTTCCCGTGAGAGATTTTGGTGGGTTGCAGCTTAGACCATATCTTGCCTGGTTTGCCCAGGACATTTCCAGCAGTGGGAGGATCTGGAGCAACATAACCTTATATTTCCATAAGAAAACAGAAAGAGAATGTAGAAGGGTGAACAGGATTTAAAATTTAAGAATTACACACAGAGAAAATGGCAATCTGTTCAGCTGCTTAGCTGTTTATTTGCAATAGCTAGAAGAGATTTTCATTGCTTTTTTGAAAAAGCCCCCTCATTTTCCTAGGAATGTACAGTGGTCTGTTTTGGTAAGATGAGATGCACCAGTCCCTGTTTGCTTCATAGTTATGGGCGATGTAAGCATTACATAAGTTAATAAACACATGTGATGAGAGATTAGATATGTGTATCTCCCACTAAACATCTTATTTAAGTATGGGTTTGAGCAAGAAATGCAAATCCTCCTGGGTCCATAATCCCAGGGCAGTACTGGAGAAGATACTGAGCTGTGGGAACAGGAACCCTTCTGAAGGGCTGATGCCTCTTCTGTGTAAAAGCCAGCTGTGAAGCCTTCGTAGTCTCTGAAGACGCTGGAGTCAGTTTTCCAGTGGTTTCATCCAGAGTGGGGTTTTTTTTGTTGGTTTGTTTGTTTTGTCTGGGGAGCTCTAATGAAAACTGTGGGTTTGTCACTAGGAATCTCATAGGACAGTTCTCCAGATAAACTGGAGTTGAGTTTGATATAACAGTTCTTAGACAGGCACTGCAGTTCTGTTGAAAGCTGTTACTTCTTCCATTTGACTCCCATTTTGCGCTTCCATCTTTTTGATTGTTCTGATGTGTTGGGTTCTCTTCATCCGTGTGCTTCATGAGCTGTTATCTGCGTCTGTCGGATTGGGAATGATACAGAACATGAACAGTTTGCATCTTGAGCTGGTGCTGAGGCTGCTGCAGCCATTGTCTGAGCAGTGACAAGCCTAAATCCTGGAAGTGTGATTGAAAAAAGCCACTTAGAGTGGAGGCTGTATGGATAGAAAGTCACCAACACTGCCTTTTCTCAGTATGCTTTCCCCACAGATTTCTTTGTAAGTTCTGCTTGTGCTTATAAGAAGTATAAGTTATGTTTGTACAAAGTTCTCTATAATGAGAATGCTGGTGTAATTAGGTTCAAAAGTCTAAGACTAAAGAGCTGAATTGATCTCCACAAAGAGGAACTACAGTTGCTTTGAATTTTGCCCTATAAAATAACGCATATCCTTATTCTTAGGCCTAATAACACCCTCCCTGCCCCAAATGGGTTCAGTTAATGCTGAAGTGTGTTTACATGAGCCATGAATCCTCTTTTATGTTATATTAAACAGCACTTGAGATATCAGTAGTTATACAAAGCAGGCACTCCAAGGCTTGGTGGGTTGTTTGTTTGGTTTTGGTTTTTGGGTTTTTTTGAGGCTCTGGAGTTGAATTTTGAGGCTTTGAAACTGTCCTTGGCATGAAGAACTCCTGTATATGCTTCATAGGAGAAAATAGTTGGTCTTACTAGAGACTTGTCTGAATTCTACAACCCACGCAGCTGCTTCTGTATAATAGAGATGGGGAAAATAATAACACTTCCTGTGGAAAGTGTTTGTCTTGCCACCTCCAAAGTAGGAAGCAACCAGGAAGCCTGTGCACCAAAACTGCATATTCAGATGAGGCAAAAATACTTCTTTGTGAAGAACTACCCATTAATACATGTTATCCAGCACTTCCAGCTAGAATGTGCTTGTGAAATTCCGTTGACTTCTTAAAGGTGGTGACTTAACTCAATTGAACTGACACAGCTTTTGTCTCCCAGCTTTGGGTCCCATGGCTGTTATCCCACGGTTTGCTTTAGGAGAGCTCAGATCTCTTTGTGCTTTGTCTCTTTGGCTGGCGCAGCGTTCTGCACTCGGCCTGTGGTCTGGATTGCTCTCTTGGACTCTGACATGGCCCTATGGAGTGGAAGTGCAAAAGGAAGATGACAGTTGTGGAAAGCAGACTGTTTTTTTCTCATCTGCCACCAGTGTTGGGCCATATGTTGCTTTGTACAGACCACTTCGTTGTGTTGCTCTTTTTTCCCCTTCTTTATTTTCATACGCTCGTGATGTACTCAACTGGTGGAGGGGATTGATTTTCAGCCTTTGGTTCTGTTGACGTTTCACTGTATTGATATCTTGAGGGATTGACCAAATGTGCTTTGGAAGCCTCTCCCAATTTGTTTTTTTTTTCCAGAGCACAGAAGCTGAGCCCCATAAACAATGCAGCTGATATGAGGAAGAAGCTGGAATTGTAGAAGACGTAGTGGTGATCATTGGTTATGTCTACCAGGAGACCTGAAATAAAAGCCATAGCTTAACCAAAGAGAAGAGGCACACTAAAGGCATACATTTACCTGAATGTTAAACCTGCATCATTCAGCAAACTGCCATATACAAAAGACAAGCATTCTCTGATGAGTTAAGTTCTTTCCTCTTCTCTAGATTCTAGGGGTTGTTCAGTTTTTTATTTGTAGTCACAAGTCAGGTGATATTTCTGTAGAAGTATTTCTCAATACACAGAGAAATGAGGAAAGAAAGGAAGTTGTAATTTTCCCCCAACCTGCTGCATCATTTTGTCTGCTCAGCAGAGGACACTTGTGCCACTGGCACTCAGTGGTTTTTGGAATGAGCGACCCTAGTACATCCTAGTGCAGAAAATAGAAAAACTAGATAGAGAAATAGCTCAGAAACTTACATACTAAGGTCTCTAAACTGAACATTTGTCTCTAATCCTGTGTAATGAGGGATAAGGAAATTCTCAGCACAGCAAGATTATGACTAACATTAAGTGACCTCAATATAAACCATTTAGAAGCATGAGATTTCAAGGAAGTAATTTAACACTAATGTTAGAGATGGAAAAGTGATACTTGGGCCAAGTACATGATGCCTTCCATAGGCTGCTTATCAATTTGGAAATAGTGGAATAATGTTTATTTGCTTGTATTTTTCCGTCAAGATTGGTGACGTTTCTTTCTACAGTGCACTTTTCTGTAGCAGATTTTAGGACTACAAAAAGAAATGGAGCTGCTTTTACTGTGCTTTGTTCTGCCCATCTGCTGCTCCTGTCAGAGATGTCCAAAGAGGACCTTTTTTCCTCTTTGAGAAAAGTGACTGACACACTAATGCCAGGGAGTACCATGAAATATGGTGCATGTTACCATCACATTATTGAACCAGACATAATTTTCCTGCTGAGTAGCCACAATTCATTGTCTGGAGAAGAGAACTAAAGCCTGAACTGAGGCTGATATGCTCAGGTTGACATTGGTTGTTTGTCAGTCTTTTGAATTTACTGCTGTACTGCAGGAGCAGGTGTGTCTTGGACAGGTCACTTAGTGGCATTTGGAGTGAACAGTGAATAATTTATTGGACTAAAAGTCATAACTAGCTCCTTTCTTGTCTCCAGAGAAAAATTAATACGCTCCAGAACTTGGAAAGAAGATTGAACAGAAGCTTTTACCATGGGGCTTTTGAATAATGTAGGACTGGTAATAATTCTGAACACAGTTAATTTGTTTAATGGGATGTTCGCAGTTCCTTGAGACTCCATGGATAAAACAATGCAAACTGCCAAAATGGTGAAAGAGTTCATAGTAATTCCTGTCTGCTTCTTGCCATTCTCTGGAAAAAAGCTCTCATTGCTCCCATACCTATCAGATCACTTACCAAATCAGTCATTTTTCAGTCTGCTCTTGATGCAGCTGCAGAAATGACCTTCCAGCTGTCAGAAGAGGCTGATCATTCTTTTCTGACCCTACCTTTTATATTGCTCCCTTTGCGTAGCTCCCCTACAGCATGGGTCTGGAAGCTCCTTTATTCCTCTTCTTGATGCTCCCAAACACTTGTCACCAGTTTCCAAACCACCACCTTTCCCCCAGCCAGCTTTCATAGCCTCTCTCACCTGTGAGTGGGGGCCCGATGAGGAGGGTGATGCTCTCCAGGATGGTGAAGAGCCCTAGAGCACTGGAAAACCTGTCCATCTCTACCACATCCATCAGCACCTGGAAGGTGAGTGCTCCGACACCACTCATGGCTATGCTGAGGATGACGCAGTAGAGGATGAGCACACTGAATTCAGCTGAGATGACACAGATGAAATTGCTGAGCCCGCAGAGGAGCACGGCCAGGCTGAACAGGTAGATGCGTCTCCCTGTGAAGACTCTGTGTCCTGAGAGCAGCCCTGTGAGAGGGCGGATGAAGATGTTGATTAACCCGATGATGGAGATGAGGAGGGCTGCCTTACGTTCCTCCACCCCACTGTGGATTGCATAAGGCACAAGGTAGACATGGGGTAAAGCAAACCCCATCATCATCCAGGTCACTCCAATAGTGTAAATCTGGTAACCTTTGTTTTGACAAAAGATGTCAAAAGCCAGATACTTCTGCAGCACCTGGAAGCATTTTGTCCTTCTGGTGTGCTGCTGGAGTGTGGGGTGGTGAGGACATGCTCCATTGGACAGCTGTGTGTCTTCTGCTCTGCTCCCTGGCTCCTCTTCAGGCTTGGCAGACTGTGCAAGTGACCCTGATGCCAGCTGAATGGGTCTCATGATGGCTCCACAAACACAGCAGTTCAGTAGTATTCCTCCAAAGATGAGGAAGGTGTTTCTCCAACCCATCTCATCCAGCAAGTATTGAGACAATAGCGGCCACAGCGTGAAACCAAGGGAAACACCAGTGGAGGCCACAGCATTGGCCAGTGTTCGCCACCTTACAAAATAGTAGCCCAGCACAGTCACTCCTGCCTGGAAGCTGAAACATGATCCCAGACCTAAAGGTGAGAATAAAAGAGTAAATGATCCTTCTATGTTGTCTTAAAGGGTGAAAAGAGCCCAAATTCAGGGTGTTCCCACAGATGACTTCATCTGCCACTGAAGCATTTTCTGACCTGCCAGGCCAGAAGCCCCCACAGCCCCCAGGCATTGATAATACTCAGAAACCCCACGCCAGGGATGAAGAAGGATGTTGTGTGTAAATTAAACTATTTGTGTTCTTAGGTATAGTAAATATACTGATCTAAACAGACATTTTTCTGGGACACGCTGCAATTCCTAAAGTTGTTATGGAATTGTTCATTTAAAACTTGGGTTTTACACCACATGCAATAAGCAGTGCTGCTTTCCCAATGCTTTTATCAGGGCTCAGGGAGTTGCTTATTTTTCTCTCTCTGCAGTGGCCACTGCTTAACTTGCAAGATCCAGCAGGATTGGTCCCAGAGTAAGGAATTAATCTCCCTGTGTTATTAAAAACCAAGAGTTGAACTTCAGTTACATAGGAGAAATATTTGGAAAGGAAAAGTTCCCATCTGTTACTTCTGTTCAAAACCAACACAGTCTTTTGTAAGAAAAAGATTCTCTCCCAGATTGAGAGTGGTGAAATACAAGCCCAAGGAACCTGGGAAGGACATTATTCCAACACATTATGTTCAAAGATTGGAAAAACAACAAAAACCTCTCCTTTCTTGAAAGACAAAAGGCTGAGAAGCTACTAAAAAGAACAGACATCCATTTTCTCCATTTTACCCTCTGGAGACCTGTAGCTTTTTCTAGAGAAGCACTTCCCAGTGAGCTTGAGTGGGTGAGGTGTGTGCTAAAGGGGTGTGAAGGCCAAGTCTAGTGGCTGTAGGATTCCTGCTGTGCTGGGAGGCTGTTGAGTTCTCCTATTTCACAGATGAATGGAAAAATGTGACCACTTAGTCCTGGCTCTCCTGTTTCCCATCTCCAGCACAGCAGCTGAGTTTCCCTGCTCGCTGGTACGTACCAGTGATGAGGCCGGCTGTGAGGTACAGCTGGCTGATGGACTTGCAGAAGGAGCTGGACACCATTCCCAGCCCGCTGAGCAGCCCGCCCAGCATCACCACAAACCTGCAGCCAAACCGCTTCACCAGGATGCTGCAGAGGGGCCCTGGAAGCAGAGAAGAAAAATGGAAGCACTTAGGGAGAAAGGAAGTATTTTGTACCTGCTGGATTCCTGCAATTATCAAATGATGTAGTCTAAAGACTCCAAGGGTTGTCCCAGCAGCTTAATGTAGTGGGGGAGACAGGAAGAGAAAATATATTCTGTGATCCTCCCAAGTGCTTGGCCAGCTTGTTGGCTGAGGGGAAGTCTGTGATCTGCTGGGATTTTGACCATCAAGTAGGATGTGATGGATTTTCATTAAAACCCTTGGAAATGAACTTCTGGTGAATTCCATGAGATTGTGATAAATTACTGGTTTGTTAATGACACTTAACATCCTTCATTTTGGGGCAGGGAAAGATTAGTTCACACCTGCAGACCATCAGTGGTTAGGTGCTTCTCTCTGCAAGTTCTGGCAGAAGAGGATCTGAAGGTAGAGTTTCTTTTCCTGTTCCTTCAAAGATCCTCAAGGTTTTCTAGGTTTTATTAACTTTTTTTCCCAATTCTGAACATTTAACGTTATGGAAGCAAATGCAAAATGACTGTAAGCTGCAGAATTAGGAGGCAGTCAGTGTAGGGAATATAACCTGTGGCGTATTTATGACCTAAATCAATGTCTGGTTTGAAATAAAATCCACACAGTCAAGTGAACAGTGGAACATTATTAAAATTAGGAGTGCAGCTGTCTGTATTTTGATCTGCTTGGGAGATTTTCGCCTCAGACTTCACTGGCCTTTGAAAAACTGTCCAGCAAATGTGACTGGATTATTTTTCCTCCTGCTAAAGACATTAAGGACAGTACTGCTGTTTAACTAGCCCAAGAAAGCATAAATTGAACACTACAAAATAATGAGATTGGCTCTAAAAACCATAAGGGTTTTTCATTATTAGTTCCTGGTTACTTGTTGTCTGGGTTTCAAATGTTATTTCTCATTTGCCTGGGGCTTTTGTGCTTTCTTTTGCAAGAATAATATCAACAAAAGCGTTGCATTTGTATGAGTTAGTCCAGAGCTCTCCATGTGTATGGATATCTAGGACCAGGAACCTGTAAGGGCCTGAAATTCCCTTTTAGAGACAGATGTAGGACCCTGAGATCTCTCAAATTATCTTATAACAAAATAATCATTAATGGCTTTTACCTAGGAACACAGCACCGATAATGGGATATGTTTGGCTGAGTTATGAGCCATTGTTTGCCCTGTGCCCTTCCTTGTTTCCTTCCATAGCTCTCCTGCATGGAACCTTCTCCCAGTACTGGCTGCACTGCGAACAGGCTGCTCTGCCCATTTCTCTTCCTCTTCCAATTTTTGCAACAAATAAGTTTTCCCCCCTTCAGTTCCTTTGAATTAAAAAAAAAATAAAGGTGAAGAAAAGAGAGAGGCACCTCTAAGAGATACTAGTGACAGCAGAATGCAATTTTGGGAAAGACTTAAGTGCTGAAATGATGGATGTAACCAGAGAACCTGAATCAAGTAGAGCCTGGCCCCCTGCAAAGGAGGTCAGAAGTAGCAGCAAAAGCCACATGTGCTTGGCCTGAGAGGGAGGCCTTGATCTCTGTTTATTTTGTTGTTTTTTCCTTCTGGTTTATGTTACTGCTGCCTTGTGCTACTGGGGGACAAGAACAAGCCCCCCCATACTGTAACACCCTGCAAGGAGGAGGCATAACTGGCAAGCAAAATACAATTCTCTGGCTGTGCCCTAACAAATTCTATTGTGAATATCATTAACACAAGGCTATTCTTTCCTTATCTAATTTATAACTTTTGGATCTATGTATCAGCTGTCTTTGTATTACCTTTTACTGTGGTTCCAGCCTCCTACACAACAATTATTTCATTAAAGATGACAGGATAATTCTTGTGGAGACTGCCAGAATTGTCCTTCCTGGACATGCTGTGACCAAGCCGCTTCTGAGACCATTTTCCAGAGCCAGCAGGTCCCAGTTGGAGCCTTCCCACTAATCACAGAAGGATCACAGGGGCTGGAAGGCAGGATGGGGAGTGCCCAATAGCTTCTGAATTCCAAAGGATACTGCTCTGTCTGCTGACTCTCAGTGGTGATCCCTCCCCTTGTTGCTTCCCTCGACATCTCTTTCCATTTGCATCTTGATATCCTGGGGCCAACTGTTTCTGCTTAGATGCAAACTCTCAATTCCATGCAGGTGGCTGCTAGCCATGTCCTGCACGGGACAGACCGAAGCTGCCTCAGCCTTCGCATCGGTGTGACTCAGGGCTCTGGGATTGGTTTTTTTTCCTTTATCACATAGTGTCAACTTTCACCAGCATTAGAAGGGAGCAGGTATGAACTCAGGGAGAAGCTCAGATACATGGGCAACCCTGGGAACTTTCACTCTGTTGCCTGGTAGGGTTTCGGTTGTCTGTTTATCAAACAAGCACAGGATTTGTATGGGTCACAAAGCACAGACCACTCACTGGGAAGTTCTCAAGCTGCTGAGGATTTGGTTTTCTCTCTGCGGAAATAGAAAAGCATCCCTGGATCTGTGTGTGGAATCTGGGACCACTGTCCTGTGCTGCTTCCACATTTTATTTTGAAGGGAAAACCAGTGATTCACTCCACTATCCACAGAGCACAATGCTCCTTCCACCCCTGCAGCCGGAGGGCGCTGCCTGACCCACATTCTGCACTGATCCAGCCCTGCTCATGTCCACCCTGATGCCTGCGTGGGTGTGCGCTCCGCGGCACCGGCCAAGGAGCTGCTTTTAAGGCTTTGCCTGAGCTGGCAGCTTGGAGGAGCTCAGCTTTTGGCATCTCTTCAGCCACAAAGAACAGAGCTGTCATGTGGCACTTGAAAGGAGATCTGCTCTCATGGACAAGAGGAACCAAGAAAGCACGAGAGCTCCGGCACTATGTGCTGGCTTATTCAAAGAGCTTCTGTGAGAAATAACTATGTTCTTGCTGATCTGGAAAAACTGGGCTGAGAAGGGGATTTGCTTTCTTTGACCAAGGGTCTTGGCTAACTCTGAGAGTGACAAAAGGGAGCGTGGAATCTGTGGACATTTAGCCTTGGACTGTGGGATCCAAGTGGCTTGGAGATGCTGTGTAGTGCCAAACAGCCACTCTGCTTGGACCTCCCAGTCCCTGCCACCACCCACCTTAATGAAATACTGAAAGTATCCTCATTACAAACCCCCACCAGCAGCACAAGAGCAGGAGGTGGGGGAGGCCATTCCCTGCTGTCACTCACCCCCTCCATGCAGTACGGCCACCATGATGGACGGGAAGCACGATGTCTGGCTGTTGCTGGCCTGGAACTCGTGCTGGAGGTCCGTGAAGAAGACACCGATGCAGGAGGGGAAGCCCAGCGTCAGCCCCTGCAGCAGCACTGCCGCCAGCAGGACCATCCATGCCCATCCTCGGTCCTGGGGCTCGGCAGTGCCGCGTCCTGCTGCTTCTCCTTGGGACATGATAGCTCCTTTCTCCTCTAAGCCAGCCTGCTGGGGAAGGGAGTGCAGCTACCATGCAACCCTCAGCCCAGCGAACAGGCCTTCAGGGAAGAGCTGATGGTGTTCTTGAGGCTCAGAGCACTGGTGTATCCCACACCTTTCCCAGCTGACACTCTTGACTTCTTGCTCTGCATTTCTTCCAGCACCTCCCTTCCTTCTCACCACAGGATCCTGGCACCAGATTGCTTAAGAAACCACTGCCTTCTCCTTTTATATTTCACAAGACTGTGACCACAGCCAGGTAGAGGACCGGACCACACCTCCTCTGAGGTATGAATTGGCTTTACCTAGTTCCGCCCTTATTTTCCCTTTCGCCTGCTTTCATCATATGGAGTCCCCTTGCTGGCAATTGCTAAGGTCACTCAGTCCGCCTGCTGAGAAGAGGAGGAAAAACTGCAAATGCCAAGTAAAATAGAAACCTGTAAAGGCTGCGTGTCACAGCAGAGCTCAGTGCAAACCTTTCAGGAAAACTACACCTACCTACAAAGTGGTGGTGGTGAAAAAACATTTTTAAAGCCATTAATTAAATAGAATCCAGTGATGGAAGATAGGCTTTTGCTTTACCTCTCTAGATCTAGAGCTGCTTCTGAGAGATCCCAGTTTGGACTTCTCTGAGACTGACAGCACAGAACATATAGCGATAGCATTCCCCATCCTCTCCACATGAATAAACATGCATAAAATAATAATCTCTGGCAGCTGGATGAGCTCAGAAAAAGTGCCCATAAGGTCACTGCAGAGTGCAATATTTACTTAGCACTCAAATAGTGTTTTTTCCCTAGAACAACAGCTGCATTTAGGTTTTGTATGCAGCTTTAGAGATGAATAATAGTTTGATTTTGCTAATTATTTCAAATATGCCATGCTGGCAGAAAGTTAGTTTCGTACCTCAGGCTGAGACCAGAACTGGTCAAACGAAGGGCGGCGCCGCGTGGCTGCGGCTACATCCCCTGTGTGCGCAGCCCGGTCCCCTCATGGCCCACGGTCAGACCCTTCTGCTTCAGTAGCGACTACAGGCTTTGATGAAGTCTTTGCAATATTAACCTAGGCATCATTTCTGTAAACAGGGCTCTTATGCTGGCTGGCTCACAGCCAGAAAATGAAAAAAAAAGAAGGCTGGGAGCAGAAGGGGCCCGTGGGAAGGGGCTCTGAGATGCAAATCACGGCGGTGGTGCTCAGCACACTTTAATCCTTTGTCCACTTTAGCTGGGCGCAGATAATGCAACTAATTCAAGTGCTTGTCTCTGTGGTGTGAATTAGCTGGATGACAGCCTAAAACCTCTCCCCGGCAACAGCAAACCTGCAAAAAAAGGCAGAAGCACAGCTCCTCTCTGTTCCCAGCTGCCCTGTCCAACTCTTGAGTTTGTCCAGCAGATTCCTGGCTCCCCTCACATCTCCCTGGGCGCCTGCTCACGGGGGAGGACTCTCCAGTGGGGCTGCAGACCCCATGGCTTTCGTCCACCTTTTGCCCCTGGGCAGCCCGACCTGCACAGTCGCTGCAAGGACCCTGGGGATGTGCTGCCAGGCGCCACACGACCTCCTCGCTGCCTCCTCGCTGCCTCCTGCCTGCACGAAGGTAAAGGAACAAGTTTGTTCCAGCTCTGGCTTAGCCGGCTGTGCCACACCGAGCAACAGCAGCGCCGCAAACCCTCGGATTAACCCTTCCAAGGTATCCAGATAGGATGGACGGTGTGAAGGTGGAGGGCTGGTGTGTATTGTCCTGCTCCTACGGGCTTGATGCTCTCAGGCAACCTGCTCCTGGTGTTGAGCAATGAACGTGACAGGACTGGGACATCTGTGAAACATGGGCAGATTTTCACATGCACGTGATCATCCCATATTAGCAGGGCTGGGAATAGGATTGGAGTTCACAGCAATAGCCACACCTGTGTGCCTGCTGCAAACAGTGTGCTTTTGTTGGGAGCAGGTGAACGGTGCAAAGGTGCACAGTGCTTCTCTCTACCAGCCTGTGGAGCACCTGAGGACACACGAGTGCCCTGGATGGGACACAGGGAACAACTGCCTGTTTCAGTCTTTCTCTCCAGCCACTCTCTGGCAGTCACTGTCTGCCCTGATAAGCTAATCCTCTCCTGTTCATGTCTGAATATTGTTTCTTCTTCCAGTTATCCCCAAGACATCAGCATTCAAACCTTGAATTTCCCTAGCTGTTGTGGAGCAGCCCTGGTAGCTGTTGTTTATGGCAGCAGACCAGGAGTGCTCACACAATGACTTTCCCTTCTTCTTCTGTACCTCAATTTCCCTCAGCTCCAATGGGGGACAAACAGCTGCTGGCATGAGGGCTCCTGGCTGCTCACTGCAGGGACAGGCAGCCCTTTATGCCAAGAGACACAAGGGCTTGGGGAATTTATGTAGCTCACCTTTAAGGAAGAGGTTTATATTTTGCAAATTCAGGTTTATGTTATGCAAATAATGACATTTATAGTGTTCAGTAAGAGCTTGTAGCTGGTAGCACCTCTACAGGGAGATGAGCAGCCCACTTCTCTGGAGCCACTGAGGAGGGAGATCCGGCCACAGGGCCCAGCAGGGAAGTCAGAAGTGTGGCTGGGGGGAGGCAGAACCACTGCCCAAAGCAGTGGGGCTTGGCAGGGTGTTCAGAGACTGGACAATGCCTGCGGCTTGGGAGCAGGAATAGGAATGGAGAAGAAGGTTTCTCGCACCCTCCTGCCATCAAGCTCAGTCCTGGTATGTGCTGGACACCTATTTTATGAATGTGTAAAATAAGCTGCCTGTACAGAAGCGAGATATTTACTGTAAACTGAGTGGGGCTGTAAACTGCTTTTTGGGGTCACTCAGTGTCTGTTGAGGGTAGGAAAGCCAAGCACTTGTCTTGGTAAATACCTTTATAAGTGACTTTTAAAGTACTTTTTCATCCTGAGACCATGTCTTGCTTTGCCATCCTCTCCCATGTAGCTTATATTATATCCCAGCTGACTTTTCCAAGGTCACCCAGTGAGGTGACAGCAGAGAATCCAGATTTAGCTCTGATTAAAGCATCAGCCCAAGTGGTGCAGCCTAGCCCAGTGCTATGGGCTTGTCTCTGCTGGATGTCACTTGTCAGCAGTTGGTTGCAGCCCTCGGGACGGGCTGTGCCTGGGGCACGGTGGAGGTGGCTGCAAGTCCCCTGCTTTCTGCCTGTCCTTACCAGCACGTTACAGCTTGGTAAACCAGCCCTGTGCTCAGGAGCCCCAGCAGCAGCTTAGGGACATGGTTTAGTGGTGGCCTTAGCAGTGCTGGGTTAACGGTTGGACTCAATGATCTTAAACATATTTTCCAACCAAAATGATTCTGTGATTCTTTGTGGCTGGAACCTAAAGTGCAAATGACTCAGAGCTTGCAAATCACACTTGAGAAAGACCATTTGAATTTGTTCCAAAGATCCAGACTAGCAAATCCTCTGGCAGATTGATTCTTGCAGAGGAAGCATTGGGGGTTGTTTGGTTTTGGGTTTTGTTTTTCGTTTAAAGCAAGGCAAATGAAGTGACATTTAGCTGTGGGATTGCAGAGCACTTTGTGGCAGGGACCTGTTCCTGCCCCAGCTTCAGTCACAAATTAAACTCCTGCTCTGATCCATCCCTGGAACATAGACAGACCCATCAGAAACCAAGCTCTCAGAGCACCAGAAAACAGATTCCTAAGGCTGGGACAGGATCTGAACAATCCTGGCAAAATCCTTTCAGATGAGCTCTGCTGGTACTGAGAAAATGGTACTGTGCCAAGGATGGAGGAAGCACTGGTTTATCCTGAGTTTCCCAAGCAGTTCCCATAGTATCACTCCCACATCCTCCCCCTGCAAAAGGGATCAGGGTCCTGCCTGCACTAATTGGTCTTAATTAGCCCGACCAGCTTCATCTGTGTCCTCCTCCCACAACCCCTCCACCCTGTTTGTTCCCAGCTGCATTTAAGTCCAGATTGTTGCCTGGATTAGCTTTTTGCTCAGTTTCACCGCTGCTTTCTGCTCTCCTGGGTTGACTTTGGGTCTGCCTGGCTGCT
Source organism: Platysteira castanea (assembly GCA_013397175.1). Classification (NCBI taxonomy): domain Eukaryota; kingdom Metazoa; phylum Chordata; class Aves; order Passeriformes; genus Platysteira; species Platysteira castanea. The sequence goes on along the minus strand of VYXC01007591.1, from coordinate 22,054 downwards.
GTGTGCTTGTTAATCACTGACAATGTGGGTATAAGACCAGGTGAGAAGTCCCCTTTTTGGGACTAGGTTTAATGGCCATTAGCCAGTGTTAGGATAACATGGCTTAGCCTGGAGATGGGAAATGGGAGCTGAGGAGGCAGCTGGCACCAGAGCATGCCCTGACAGCTCCCACTGGCCTGCAGGAATTCAGCAAGATGTGGCTTGTCCCTGCTCTTTATCCAGTGGTAGATCTCTAGCTGGTGGGTGACTGCAGATGGTTTGTGTGCATGCTGGCCTTTGCCCTCCTGACTACCACCAGGTTCTGTGCTTTGTGTAGAAGTGTGGTGCCAAGAAGGGCAGCATTCCCTGAGGCAGTGGGGATCTGGAGATGAGTCTGAGGAAGACATTGTGTAAACTCACGCTGGAGGTGGCTTTGGAAGCGGCTCTGGCTCATGCTGCGTGATGCCCTAACCTGCCACACTGCCCTGGCCTGCCCTGGGGGTGGGCAGAGAGAGGGCTGATGGTGGCATGGAGTATCTGTACAGATGGAGGTCCTTGCTAGGAACCTGGCTGAGGTTACTGAGGATATCTGGAAGGCGCTGGTGCTTTTCTTCCAGGAATTGCCTGCATTTGTGAAGATGAGGAAGGGGGTGTGTTCCTGGGAAAAGAGGCTTTTCAAGAAATGAAGTTACCCTGTCATTAGCTGCAGGAAAACTCCTGCAGTAGGTGAGGATGTGGCAGAGGAAGGGGGCAGTGGGGTGTGATGCAGCTGTGGGTACAATCTAACTGTGCTGCAGGGCATCTCTTTCATAGATTGACATTTTGATCCTGAGCAGTGGCTGAAGGTTCCCTCTAACAAGCTCTTAATTATAATTTAAATTGGGCTTTTAAAATGAGAAATAAGGACCTCAGTGGGAGTAGGATCAAGAGAAGTGTTTCCTTGAGGCTGACTGCTGGATCCATGGAGAAGGTGAAGGAGGTTGCAGGGGGTTGAAGGTGTTTAGCCAGAAACTTTGGAGCACAGTTTTCAGGAAGCCAGCTGGTTTTTGGGTTCCAGCTATTCAGCTTTGGCTCTTTAGCTTTCAGCAGACGCTCTGCTACTCCAGCCAGGCCCTGCTCAGATCTCCTGCCCAAGGAAGATGTCCTGCTCTGAGGAAGGTATAGGTGATGCTTAGAGGTCACAACAGGGTGGGAGAGAAGATCCAGCAACTTAGTGCTGACACTTAGGCTCTTCCTGCCCATACCTACAGGGATCGTGATGTTTGATTTTGTGATTTCTGGAAAAGGAAAG
>VYXC01007591.1:8292-20712 GCA_013397175.1 Platysteira castanea | reverse complement strand
GGGGGGGGGGGGGGGGTATGGAAACAGCCAAATGTGGCCTTGAGCCTTTGTTTCATGGGCAAATCCCCTTTGGTTTGGCAAATACGACCACCCCCTTCTTACTTTTTACATGTTTCTTTGTATTAAAACTTTAGATAAAAGCACACAGGGACATTAGGTTGAGGATGACCATTTATTAGGTGTTTTCTATCCCCTTAGTGTCTAATCTGCCTGCTTTTATAGGACATCTTGAACTCAGTGCCCAGGTTAAAGGCCTGACTCCTTGCTTGGTTGCCCAAATGGTTTTCCTCATTTTTAGCCACTGTCATTTGAATTCATCAGGATCACTGGTGCATGTTTTCCTGGCTGTGGTAAAGGACCTGCTGCCCAGACTGCCCTGAGCTCAAGGATTTTCTTGGTGACACAGAGACCGGTGGCGTTCTCAGCTCACGGAGGGACTGTTTGAGACACATGAAACTTGAGGACTCTGTGTACTTCAGACTGCTGATGGACTTGGGTCAGACTCCCATCTTCTAAAGTCTGGGAAACACCTAGGAGACTTCTAATAGGAAATATTGCCAGAAGGTCAAATATCTTTGGAGATACGCCTTCGTTCATCTGTTACACCACAATCTGCAGGTAATTACTAGGGCATTGCAGCTCTTTCTTTACTGTGGTTTGGAGTAAGCAACGTTTTTCTCCAGCCTGGGAAGCAAGAAGGTATGTGGCAGTTATTTACCCATGTGAAAGTTGGGTTAAACCTTCAATAATTGCCTCAAAACCAGACCTAGGTGGAAGGACATGGCCAAGGTCCTTGTTTCCCAAACAAGTTAGTAAGCTGGGTTGAAAATATCTGCAGGCTTCCTGTCTGCAGACAGATCTGGCTTGATTACTTTGTTCCGGGTGAGGGTAGGCGGGTAAGTGACGAATTGACCTTCGTCTGTGTGCGAGAGCCTGAGGCAGAGCAGAAAAGCGTGTGGGGGGGTTGTGCAAGATGCACGTATGGCTGTGGCAGGACCTCTGCACCGCTGGGTTTCACCCTCCCATGCATGCAGAGGGGAAATATAGCTGCAGTTTCCACTGCATTTTGCTGGAGCCCCAGACCAAGCAGTTGGATGGTGATAGGTGCCTGACACTGCTAAAATCTTTTCCTGTCTTTAATGTCAATTACTGTTTCCTCTTCGTCCACAGATGCAAGCAGGCAGGCCAGAAAAACAAATTAATTAATTGCGTTCCAGACAAAACTGTCAGGGGCAAGGTGAGCTGCCAGCTGGGGTGACTAATGGGAATGTTGTGGGGAGGTGATCACCAGCCCCAGGGAGCCAGGTGGGCCCTGGACACAGCCTGGGGGACAAGAGGGAGCCTGAGCCTCTCTTTCCAGAGGACAATGTGGAATTGCTCTTTTTATGTGCTTTCCAGTGCAGAAAAGTCTGATGATTGGATTTTCAAGTCCCTCTCTCATAGCTTGGTGCATGCACTACCTACTGACTTTACTCTGGCTATCAGAAAATCTGTGTTGTTTTGTTATTCATCTTTCCCCTAAGCACCTGGCAAAGCCACCTGGAGAATTTTCTTCCCCCTAGTTGTCTCTGGGGGTAGGAGGGATCAAGTCCTGCCATGGGCAGGTACTAAATCCCTTGGGTGTTTTTGTGGTGCCATTCACCTCCTGCCTTGGTGGTGGCACAGCCCCATGGGTGGAGCCCCTTGCTCACAGGAGCTGCTTGTCCCTGGGGATGTCCCTTCCCTGGGTATCCCACATCTTCTTGCGGCAACAGTGTTTGGAGGTAGCCTGGGGTGCTCTGGCCAACTCAGACAAGAGTCAGGGCCCGTAACTCTCTGCTGAGGCCAGTTCTGTTGCAAACCATCCCCCCTTTCCCTTCTCCTGCTGCTGCAGCAGCTCTAGAGCAGCCTGGGTTTGGTAACAGGGAGAGCTGAGCTTTGGGCTGGCTCCTGGCAGCAGCAGGACTGGCACATTAAGAGCTGGTGTACAGGGTTCATTTTTATTTTGGCTAAGTTAACACGTGCTGCCAATCCCACACAACCTCTCGTCGCTTGGTAATGCTGAGGCATCACCTGTTTCCTGCAGCAAGTAAAGAAATTAATTTTTAAAGGAGTTAATGGGTTGCACAGCCTTGGATGGGAAAGTGAGAGATGGTGCAAAGACCTGGCAGCGCCAGCTTGCGGTTTCTGTAAGAACCACTGAGTGATGTTTGTGTCTCCTGCGTGGTGACATGGCATTGTGTTAGAAGAACCGCCTGCCTGGCAGACCTGGAGCTGGTTACAGGTCTTGCACAAAGGCTTTTACAGCTGATGTGGCCTTATAGAACAGCCCTAAGGTGGGGTAGCAGGGAGGTTATGGCATTATGGAAATGCTGGCTGTAACCTGAATTTCTGCTGACAAGCCTTCCCTGGTGAACAAATACGTGTGTGCTGTCAGCAGTGCCAGCCCTGCAGTTTCTGCCTCTGCCCAAGACTCTGCTGGCACTTCAAGTGTGGCTTTGCTTTGGGCAAATTCACTGACAGTGCAGACCTGCAGTCAGGTCTGGGATAGAGAGATGGGTCAAGAGGTTTGAAAATACTGTCTTAAATCAACTCATGCTATGTGATGGTTTGGCTTAGCCATGGTTTCTGGTGAGCTCCCTGCATGCAGAGAATCTCATGCTCTTCCACTATGCTGGTGTTGAACCCTGGCTTGGGGATGTGTCAGCCCATCCCTGCTCTCTGTGGCTTTGAGGTTCGGGTGGCAGTGAGCGTGGAGACAGGCAGCCTTCAGAGTACCCAGAGGCAGCAACAGCCACTTGTAATCAAAAGTAGGATTAAATCAATCCAAGATTTCCCATTCTTCACTTGTGTCCTTGCTCCTCCTTTTCACTGTGTTGGGCCTGAATTGCCAGGGTCATCCAACTTCTGGCAGCACCAAAGCTGAAACAGTCAGACCCTTCCTCCGTGTGGTCCAGCGTCGAGTAGGTGTTTAGCAAGTGACAGCTGGCAAAAAAAAAAAAACCCTCTTCCTTTATTAGCTACTCACATTTAGTGGTTGTATTAATGTTCTACTTGCTTGTGGTTGTCAGTGGAAATGGTTAAGATAAATGTGGAATTTGAGATTATTTTGTAGAAGAAAACATCAGAAACAAGCTTTGCTTGTACCTTTATCCTTGAGAGCAGCCTAGGAGGACTCCAGAGTCTCATTAGATTCTCCTCTTGGCAAATGATTGTTACAAGTGAATTGAAGCCAGAAGCAACTGCCCAATCTGCACAAACTTTAGATAAAAGCACACAGGCTGTGTGGTGCAGGGAAAGCAGCAGGCTGCACACTGCCCTTCAAACTTTTCAAACCCATTTCAGAATCTTTATTGGGAAAAAAAAAATTAATCACAGCATCTCAACTGTTATTCAAACACATTTAATAAACAAAGAGAAACAGTAGCAAAGGGCACTGACAACATGACAAACTGTACAAAACCTCCGGGTAGGAGCCCATGGCCTGGCTGCTCCAGCCCTACCCCGCAGCCAACCAGGCCCCCTTCGCCTCAGCCCACTCAGTCACCCCTGAGAAAAATCAGTTTTTAAAAATGTGCAGAAACAAAGACACTTCAAGAGGTTATTTCCAGTCTTGCCATAATGGAACAATTTAGGCCACTGGGAAAGTTTTTTAAAAAACCAAAGTGTCATACACTCCATTCCCAGGATTAATGCTTTAAAGTGAACCTTCCCAAGAGGCACAAGCACTCTTGGACAGCCAGTAGATCTACCCCTGCTCTCCTACTCTTACTCACCACAACATGCTACACTTTTTTAAAGTGAACGGGACAAATGTCATCCTACTTCAACTAATTTTGATATAGTTGTGACTGAGTGAAAGGCAATGGAAGGAAAAGCCCTGTTTGAGCACAGACGGGATGCAACTGGTGCATAATGCTGAGACCAGCCCTGTCTCAGGGTAAAGGTGACCTAGCACAGTCAGCGAAGGAGAAATCCTTCACTGGGAATGTACCTGCTCTGGATGGACTTCATGCATGGTCCTAAATATCACCCAAAAGCTTGGGCATCCAGTACCAGTGATTAGTTTTCTACCATAAACTTGTTCTACTGAACTTCAAAGGACCCTGCAATGGAACCCAAAGAGCCCATGGTCCTCTGGCACCTCCTCATTGTCAAAAATAGCATGGAAGGGAAAACCAAGATGCAACTCTGATCTTTCTTGTGCTCATCAGTTAAACAGCTGTGCCATTCACCTGCTAATGGTCACTTTTAGGCTCTCTGTGACTCAGAGGGGAGAGCAATGGCATCACTGCATCAGGCAACCCTCCAGTGGGCTTCACCATGTGTGGCGTTTTTGGTGACACAAAAAAGCCAGGGAGGTGTTTGTTATTCTTATCTACTTGAGCTGTACTGGACAGACAGTCTCCCTCTGCTGCCAGTGTTGCTTTGAGCCCCAGGGTTGAACGAGGTGCTCAGCTGGCATCAATGCGACAAACACAGCCTGACCAGTTCCTGTTGCCTTTAGTTTGGTATTTCTTGACCAGTTCCCAGAAACTCCCTCCTCTGAGGAAGGTGAATAAGACAAATGAGAATGTTAAAGGGCTTTTTAGGCTGCTAACTTGCATACACGTGCTTCTTGATTTCTTAGCTGTGAGCACAGAGAGTGACTGAGGCTACAGGATACAGACAGAGGAGGGAGATCTGTACACATCACAGTGTTGTTCAGGCCCAGCCAAGGTGTGTGGTCTGATCACACCAACACCAGCTCACCATGTTATAAACAGGGCAGATGGAGGGAAGCAGAACTGGGTTTTTCAGTGTGGTGGAAAGCCAGCTGTGATTCAACAGCCTGTCACTGACACAACGTGAATTCAAAGACATTTGGCACAGTCTGTTGTTACCAGGACTAATCTAGCACAGACATTAACCAGTCTGTCTTGAGAATGAGGCAAAGACCCCACCGGAGGAGGTACACTGGCAAAGCAGGATGGAGAGGACAGACAAGAGGACATGCAGAAAGACTGGAGAGAGGCAGAGCACAGCAGTGCCACTCAGTGTCTTTGCTGCACGTCTTAGTCGCTGAACTGGTTGCTGGACTGTTGGTAGGACCCTCTCAGCAACAAGTGGTTAAGATGGGAAACCTGCCTAATTCTGTGTCAAAACTTTCAGGAGAACACGGGTAGCTGAAGACCTCCAGAAAGGAGCCCACCTCCTCAGTTCAGGTGAGGAATTTTCTAGTAGCTTATTGAGAAACATCTGCTCTGAGCTTGTCAATGTCTGAATTCCAGCATCTCTGAAGCTTCGCTGTAATGTCAGTTTGGGACTTGACTTAAAATGACCCAAGTGCCAGGACACTTGGGCTACAAAGAACAAAGCCAGGATGAAAGGGGAAAAACATGCAGCAAATTCCTATGAAATTCCATTTACCAGACTAGGAGGGACATGCCCTTGGTTAGGGGTGGTACAGAGTAACAGAGGGGAACCAGTGACTGCAGTTTGGCTAAGATTAGAATTCAAGAGAGGCACAAACGAACATTTTGCACATCCATCCAAGGCATTCCAAAAAAAAAAAAGAGGAAAGAAAAGTCACAAAAATTGACACATCACTTTGGACAAGAAACATTACAATAGTTTGGCAACTTTTCACCAAACCCCCCCCACCCCAGCTCTGGGATGTCCCTCTGTAATTTGAGGTGATCTCTTAAAGGTGGGGACATGAGGGGGCTGCAGGTAAATCACTGCGCGTAAATAGGGGATCTCCTCCGCAAAGGATCTCGTGGGTCAGGCAAACCTACCTGCTTGGTACAGTACAAAAGAAATTCTGCCTGGAGCCCTCCCTGGAGAGGGAAGGAAACAGAGCCCACACTGCTGGAGACAAACAAGGCAAAGCTGAACTTGGCAGCAGCAAGTCCCTAAACCTTGTGACTTTGCACCAGGCTAAGATATGGCCATGGCAGGGTACTGGAGGGGAAGATGTCACCACTCTTCCTCTGTGGAGAAGTGTGAAGGACAGGACTATCACTCTATCACTATTTTGGGTGAACACAGGCCTCTTTGTTTATGCATGCAAAGTAATGGGCTTTGGAAAATACCAGGAGCCCATGTGTAATAGTGTTAACAGTGAGACCTGTGTCAGATGGATACACAACTCCCCTCCCCTCAGATCTAAACTCAGCTCTTAGGAATTGAACAAGGAACAAATACAAAGCAAGGCTGGAAAAGGTTTGTGTGGGTTTTTTAGGAGTGGTTCTTTTGTTCCTTCTTTTAAAGCCCTGTTCTTTGGATTTGGGGAGGAAGGGGGGAGCATTGCAAGGTCACTGCACTTTTTTGGTGGCAGACCTGGGTGCAAGAAATGGCACAGCTCAAATATGGACCTTCCCACCCACAGCAGCCTGTGGAAGGTGGGATTGATTACAAGGGCCTGAGGACCTGAGCAACCTTCACAAAGGCTCCAACTGGGAATCTGGCCCAGCCATTGTTGGAAAAATTCAATACAGTGCTGGCCAAGTAAATAAAACAAATACTTGTGGAAAGGACTATCCAAATGGAAGAGTCTTTTCCTTCCTCGGTTTCCAGGGTGAGAGAAAAGCCTTTGGTTATGACCAGAATTATTTGCCATTGGCAGGACAGGCTCGGCTTTGCTTTGCATTAGCTTGGTTACTGTACAAGGGCCGGGTTGCTCTGCGGAGAGATGCTCTTCCCAGCTGGACTGCCCTGTGACATCTGGGAGTTTAATGGAGTGGACACTTGAATTACATCCGGGATCCTCTCTCCTGAAGAATCTGAAACAGAAGAGACCTTCTATGAAAACCTCAGACAAGTTTCAATGCAAAAGTTCCTGTTCAGGGTCTTTGTTTTTTCCAGAGAGAGGAAACACACACTAAGGTGAGATCAGCTTGAAGGCTTTTATGCCACCACAACAACTGAGAGGCTGGTTAAGGGTGAGAGGCCCAGAAATCCTGCCCAGCTGCTTGCCAGGAGGTAAGGATGTTGCCTTTCGTTTCTATTCTGGGAAAAAAAAGAGTGGATTCATCAATGGTTTGGTTTGGAAGGGACCTTAAAGCTTATCTTGTTCCACCCCTCTGCCACAGGGAGGGACACCTTCCACTAGACCAAGTTGCTCAGAGCGCCATCCAACCTGCCCTTGAACATTTACAGGGATGGGCAGGATTCAAAGAGAACAAAAATCTTGTTTCTCCCTGCAACATCCTTCAACCACAAAACCTGACTAACCCCAAAGGTCCTTGCTACTCTGTTCTCCTTCTTCAAATTACTCTTTCCTTCAGTATTTTGGTCTCAATTTGAAGTGCACGAAGAGCCTTAGCTCTTGTCCTACAGTAAAATGAGAAATCTTCCAAGAAGGGATGATAGAGAAGGCAATGGGAAAGCTGATCCAGAGAACTGCTGCTGCAGCTTGGTACAAGGAAGGTTTTTCTTTCCTAGGGGAATTCAAATTGATACATGTCAGCAAGTGCCTTACCTTGGCCTTCTCGCTTGGCTCCTTGACAATGCCATTGGTAGAATTGTTGAGCTCCCTGGACACAACACAGAGGAATTCTGCCTGGTCTTCATTTCCATAGTTATAGGAAGATCCAATGCTGATCAGCTGTGCAACAGGAGACAGCCAAGGTAACTATTGGTAAGTCTTGATTTTATTCCTACAGTTGCTATGAGATATGACTGTCCTGGGAATCTGTTCTGGACCTGAAGTGTCCCCTGCAGCCTCCTCTGTGTGTCTGTGTGTGTGTGTAAGGCGGGGACACAGCCGAGCTCCACAGCCCTCTAGTGGCACCTGGAGTGTCAGAAAGGAATTCCAGCCTGAAACTAATCCTGAACACAGCAGAACACTGCCCAGTTTTTGAGGGTGGGAAAAGGGCAAACAGATTGTGCAATATGTAATATGCAGTTCACTCAGACGTGGGCAGGCATTGCAAATTGCCTGGTCCTTGCTGAACTCGGCTCTCAACCTGCCTTGTGACTGATGTGGAAATGGGAATTCTTTACCCCAGGCAGATGTTGGATTAACTGGGGACATGTGGCAAACAGACACTGTCCTTTATGTGGATGCTGCCAGGATGGAATCTGGTATCTGTGTAAACGGGATTATACTCTATTACTGTTGTGTTGAGGGGGTCTGGACTCAATCCAAGAAATCCCATCTGTCTCATTTATCATTATTACATTAAAAGGACACCCTGGAGTGCAGAGCTAATTTGTCATTTACAACTCAGTTCTGCTTTCCAGAAAATAACCCAAGTCATCTGAAGAAAGCATTGTGATTCTTATCAACTCTGTGTATCCAGGAAACTTTAATGTGCAGCGTGCACCTTAACTTCCATGTCTTAATGGATTTTAGAAGAGCCAGCTCCATATTTATATATCATAGATTTGAAAAGGATGATTAGGAAAGATCTAAGGGTGCAGGTTCCCATGAAAGACACTGCCTGTAGCCTCAATGTTTCAGGGATGTAGATATGGATGTGTGAAAGGAAGATTCCATAAATTGTTGGACAGCAAAACCTAGGCATTGGAAAACTGCATTTCCATGGAGAAGTGAGTGGTTCTTGGTCACAAGATTTCACTATTTCCTCACAGGGGCAGGTTTTTGGCCGCCTCTCCACTCTGAGATAGTTTTCAGGCATTACAGAACACATCCATAGGAACAAATGATGGGAAGTGCTGTTCCTAATCCTCTGCCTCACTTTGTGTCAGCACACTTCCCACAGTATCCACTTGTACTGAAGCTAGACTAACTGGGAAAACACTGCTGTAATCCACAGAGCCCATTCTGTAGTTTCTTAATATAACATAACACACAGGCCAGCTGGCTCCAGTTCTCCCTCCTCAGAAATAAGAGAACTGTGTTTGATTCCAGAAACCAAGCCTGGAACTAACGCCATATGCAACTGCAGTGACACCCAGCCCTGGAACCAGCTGCAATGCAAAGACATCTGCACGAAGTTCTCATGTCACTCAGTGCCTCTTTAGCAAATGCAGCTTTGAGGTTCCAAGAAAGTTGTGCTGTTTTTTCATGGCTCTGGTAATTTTCCTGGATGGAACTGTTATACTGTGGCCTGGTGTATGTGATGAAATGCAGGAGAAGGGAAGAATTGCTCTGGGATTTGACAAGGAGACAAGATGTCCTGAGAGAAAATGAAATCCCTCTGGCAGCTTGAGTGACTTCTGCTCTCCCCTGTCAGCAACTGGACACAAGTGGATTGCTGCTCAGGTCAGGCTGCTTATTCAGAAGAGCAGAGCAGTGTGAAGTGCAACTCAACAGGAAACTCTGCTTATTCCATATCCAGCTTTCAAAGGAATTCTTCCATTCTTTGGTAATGGTACCTGTTCAAATTTCCATCCATCGGACATGGTGGACACCATCTGTGTGAGCTCTTCTTCTTGGCACTGCAGCACTCTGTACACGTGTTTCACAGGTCCCTGGAGCACAGAGAACAATTGTAGTTTAGTAATTGCTGTCTAGTATCACTCTAGAAAATTAATAACCTTCTCCTGGTCTTGTCTTATGAATTTAGAGCCCCACAGGCTTTCTAAGGGCTTTTTCATCCAACTGATTCTAAAACAGAACCATATGCCTGGAACTCTTCTCTTAAAAGCTTTCTAGGTGTCTAAGGTACAGTGAAAGCAAAACTTCTTTAGCTTTCAAAGCCATTTGCTGCTTTTTGACAACGTTTCTGAAATTGTCTCTACTGAGTGTGCTGATATCAGCTGAGCATCAATGGGAAAAATGCCACAGAGAGACAAAGGGAAGAAAATGGTTTAGAGAAGCAAGAGTTTGAGCTGTTCTTTACCAAAGCAGTATGTTTTGCTTTATAACCACCCATTTCTGCTCCTGGCCCCTGTCCTGTAAGTGTCCCTTGCCTTCCCCTGCAGTGCTGAGATGACTCAGTGGTCTGTGCTTTATAAAGCCACACTGGAGACTCTTTCCTAGCCATGCCCTGCATCCACCTAACAGCATTTATTCCCCTGTTACTGCTGAACCAAAGAAGTGCTACTGCAACCATGGGCCTGCAGCCATGCTTGTCCTTCTGTGCCACAGAACCATAACCCAGAGGTGCATTACTTGAGAGGTTCTGTTCTCGTTGTCCCGTATCCGCTCCTTCACCAGCCGCACAAGGGATGCGATGTTGTAAAATTCAGCCTCTTCCAGCACCCCTGAGAGAGGAACCCAAAGTACAAATTCTGTTACTTTGCACAGCGTAGAATGAAGATTATTCTGCCACAAGGATGCAACACCTGCTCCTGACTCCAAATCTAGCCCAAATGTCAGAATGCCAAATGTGCCACCCACCTCCTGCTCCCAGGCTAGGAGAAAATCCCTGACTAGCTGTCACCTCCTTCTGTGACTTGAGAGGATCTTTAAGAAAGATTATTCCCCATTCCCTGAGATTACCAGAAATCTCATGGTGCAATGTCTATTTCTTCACCCAGCCCCATCAAGGGAAAACCCTCAGAGCTGCCTCTTTGGGGAGAACCATGGTCTGTGAGGGGCAGATGGGCTGTAACAGACCTTGGGCTCAGCAGAACACTGACAGGGTGTGCTGTGAGCTGCAGCCTCTGCCTTCGGGAAGACAGAATCTGATGACTTAATCCCTGTTAATGAGCAATTAACAGAACTAACAGCACTCCTGGGAAACTTGCTCACACCCTCACACCAGTCTCTGGTGAGGGCTCCTGGATGTGCTATCAAACAGCACTTACAGCCTTTCCTGGCGTTTTTCTCTTACCTTCCTCTGCAAGCTCCTTGTTTATGATGAGCTTTCCGTGCCGGAGGTAGTTCAGTATCGGACCGAAGTACGTGGGGTCTCTGTCAATGAGATAGGCCCCCGTCTCGTCCTGAGAACAAAACAGGGATGGTTCAGTGGTACCAGGAAAAAATAATTTCAATCTAACACAATAAATTGAAGTTTCTCTTTGAGAACCACGATTCATTTGCCTGTGGGAGGTGTACAAATGATGCCACATTTAAACTATTTCTCTTTTTCATTATCTGATCTACGAACGCTGGCAGATGCCTTACATGAAGCACTTGTACACAAAGTTTATGGACCTGGAGAAAAAAGCTGGATTTAGGAGGGTTTTTTCACTGCAATAAGAATGAAAACCTGGCAGTTGTGTTCTGGCTAAGCCTGGTCTCCAGACTGGTTTAACTAGGAGGCTCTGGAGGAAAATGGGATCTCCAGTTCTAGCTAAGGGCACCTGACAGCCAAAACAGTGCATTTTTTTCCCCTTTCCACTACTGCAAACACACATTGCAATGCTCCAGCCATATGTCCAGCAATACAACAGCTACTGGCATTAAATAACTAACAATTTTCAGCCAAAAGTATCTCCTGAGCAGCTCTGAAGCACTGACAAACCTTCTGCAGAACTCTCATATCCCTCTCTTAATGAATTTAAAGCAGTTTCTCCTGCCAATCTACTCTAAAGCAATAAGAAACTGTTCAAACCCACTGTGAAATATCTCCTCTCCTCACTGATGCTGCTGACTGATATTTCGATCACAACCAAGATTTACCTTGTGATTAAACTCTGAATAGAGCAGCACCAAACATAATTCTGGCTGACCCACTCACAACATATTTACAACACCTTGTGCAGCTGATCCTTTGGAAAATCTGCAGTTGCAAGAATAATTGTTTTCAAAATCCTTATCATAAACTACAATGACTTCAAAACTGTCCAGCCATGCAAGGAATGTGCAGCATGATCTTTTAACAGAATAAAGTGAAATATATTAAAAAACCAAAACAACAACAAACATGCTCAGGATGAGAAATTGTAACATTCCTGTTTCTAGGAGTTTCCTTCCCTGCTGACACTACTGTGGGAAGGTGGGTTGCTCCTTGAGCGGAGCCGTGTCACCATGTGAGGTGGAGGGATCAGAGCCTGTGGCATCTGTGTCACAGGCACGAGAGCAGACCCCAACGCCCGTTCTTGGGGAGTCACCCAAGTCTTGCCGCCACCTCCCCGACCGTGGGACACGAGGGACAAGGCGATGATGTGTCAGAGTAACATGCCCCGGGACCGTGGGGGATCGGCCCGTCCGCACCCCGGGTCTGCACAGGAGACTTGGGGACAAAGGCAACCGGGGGTGTCACCCCGCCCGTGGGACAAGTCCGGGCACCCTGCTGACACCGGCTGCCGTGGCGGCTCAGGGAGGGGCTGTCCCGGTGTGTGGGGGGGCCTGGCCCCGCCGCGGCCTCACCTTGTCGGAGCCGAGCTCGGGCCCGTCCTGGCAGCAGAGACGGCACAGGAAGGACTTCGGCTCCCGGCACAGCGTCTGCCGGGTGCTCACGAAGTACGTGCCGCCCACGTTCAGCCGCACCCACTTGGAGGCGGCGGCGGGCGGGGACAGCGCCCCGGTGGACCCCGCCGCCGCTCCGGCTGCGCGGGGGCTGGGCGGCCCCGGTGCACCCCCGGGGCCCGGGCTGGGCGTGC
>VYXC01007590.1:848-58730 GCA_013397175.1 Platysteira castanea | reverse complement strand
TCTCCAAAGCTGTTGTAACAGACCTGAAGAAGTAAAAGGAGGCAAAAAGCTGGGGAAGATAATGTTCCCCCCACAGGCTGGGTACAGTAGTTAATGAAGTTAATGAAGTTGGGGTTATTTGTTCCCAGTGGCAGGAGCCTGGTGGTAGTTAACGAATTCCCAGTGATAGAAGCTTTCCAGGGCAGGAGAGCAACTCTGAATACACATCCCAAATGATGCTGTGTGCCCTTGATGTTTTCATGTCATAAGCTGATATCATAAATACATCAACAAAGCAATCCTGATCCCTCTCTCCACTCTAAAAAAGAGCACCATGGTGGGCACATATTGCATATAGTGAAACATATACAGGGTTAGATACCACAACCACATGAAAAGACTAAGCAACAGTGTAACCAGAGGGCTCCACAACTAATACACAAATGCTTAGATCAAAATTGTTTCCAATCCATTCTGAACAGATCTGTTGTTATCTGAACCCTTTGTGCTTCACACTGGGTGCCAATTAAAAACTGTCATGGTTTAAACCCAGATGGAATTTAAACTCCCCACAGCTCCTCCCCTTTCCCATCCCCTCCAGTGAGAGAGAGAGAGAAAAGGCAGAGATTGTAAGTTCTCCTTCTTGACTTGTGGAGACCAGAATCGAACATAATACTCCTCACTGGAGTCCGTAGAGGGGCAGGATCCCCTCTCTTGACCACACTCTTCCTGACGCCCACCAGGATACCATTGGCACTCCTGGTTGAAAGGGCACTGCTGGCTCATGATCAACTTGTCAGTCACCACTATCCTGAGGTCCTTCTCCACAGAGCTGCTCTCCAGCAGGTCAGCCTCCAACCTGTGCTGGTACTTGGGGTTATTTGTCCCCAGGTACAGGACCCTACATCTGCCTTTGTTGAACTTCATTAGGTTTCTCCCCACTCAACTCTGCAGCCTATCAGAGTCCCACTGAATGGCAGCACAGCCTTCAGGTCTATCAGCCACGCCTCTTAGTTTCATATGGTTGGCAAACTTGCTAAGGGTGCGTTCTATCCCTTCATTTGGGTCACTGATAAACAAATTGAGTAATACTGAACCCAATATTGGTCCTTGGGGAATGCCATTGACTACAAGCCTCCAACTGGATTCTGCTCCACTGACCGTGACACTCTGATCTGTGCCATTCATCCAGTTCTTGATCCACCTCATGGTCCATTCCTTCGAATGGAAACACCTTCATTTTGCGAGCTTACCTATAAGGATGGGAGACAGTGTAAAAACCCTTGCTGAAATCAAGGTAGACAACATCCACTGCTTTCTCCTTGTCAACCCATCCTACCACACCAGATGGTCTACACTCTCTATTGGAATTAATCAGCTGGCAATTTAACCTGTATCT
Source organism: Platysteira castanea (assembly GCA_013397175.1). Lineage (NCBI taxonomy): Eukaryota > Metazoa > Chordata > Aves > Passeriformes > Platysteira > Platysteira castanea. The sequence goes on along the minus strand of VYXC01007590.1, from coordinate 57,352 downwards.
ATTGTCAGCAAGAGACCAGAATATCAAGTCTCTTCCAGAGCTGCATGTTTCTATTTAGTATGAAAATAAAAGCCTCTGGCAAGAGTAGAGAGAATCTTCAGTTTACAAGAAAATCAGTGCTTTAGAAGATGCCTGACTTACTTAAGGGAAAATAGAGTAATAGGCAGCTTCTCAAACTTCTTGGTAGGATATTTTTTTAACACCATACTTTGTGCATTTTTGTCATGCATTGCCAACATGCCATATGCTTATAACACATGGTAAAAGCATGGGTAAGAAAATGTAATTGTGACATGTAAAGACAACTCTGGATCTGTAATACTTCTGAGCTAAAATACACTTATGCATTTGTTATATAAGTTTAGAGGACTTTTTTGTCAAGCTCTTTGGATGTGTATCACTGAAAGGGATAACTTACCTCAAACTTAGCAGATTCTGTAGAAAGAGAACAAGGACTAGATCAGGTGGTATCAGCCAGGGTTTCAAGGCTGTAGTCCATAATTTGCTATTGCTATTTGGAAGTTAAAAGCTTTTCACTTGAATGTCCTGTTGTCAATTTACTACACTGGAAAAGGAGATTTAACTGATTATTTCTAAAGTGTTTAAAAATTACATGCACATACAAAAGAACTGAAGTGCTGTATTTATGATTTAATTGTGTAATGGCCATCTTAGGTCTTCTGTTTTTCTATATGGAAAGACTAGCAGCTCTTATCTCAGAGAGTTTATACCATGAAGAGATAATGAAGAAAATTATTGGTAGAGAAAAGAAGCTAATGAGTGATAAAGAAGATTTACCTAAGGTGAGTCACACAACACACAGTGACAGATTTGGAATAATCCAGGCTTCCTGCCTTCCAGACCAGTTTTAGACTTACTAGATCTTGCTGTCTTCAGCTACCACTGTTACTCATCTCCCTGGAGAGATGAGGAGCCTAGCAGCTGTCCTCACATACTGGCATATGGGGCAGACTCCTCTTCAGAAGTTGCTGCAGGAGTTTGTCTTTCCAAACATGCCACCGATAAAACCAACTGCATTTGCATAGTAGGCAATAGAAGAAAACGCATGAGAAATTGCAGTAAGGGACCTTAACCTACTGACTCATTTAGGAACATAGGCTCCGTCTGTGGCTGAGCAGAGAGAGGGGCTCTTTCAGGGAGATATTCAGTGAAAGAACATAGTTAGGATGCCTGAGTCAGGCCAGTCTTACAGGATACATATTTAAAAGTGGACATTGAGGCTTGGAAATTAATTCAATAGTTGACTGAAAAACATTTTATTACTCATTCCCACTAAAAGCACTATTATGATTGCAAGATTACCTGCCACGAAACAATATGCAGACTTTTCAGAGATGATGTGTATGATACAGTTTTATCAGAGACACCCAGGCACAAGACACTGCACACCCAGTGTTAGTCTGTTCCTTGTCTCTTCCTTTGCCTCCTTTCTCTCAGCAGCTCACTGAGCTTATCACAAACTAAGAGAAGAGAGAAGGAAAGGCTATACTCAATTTATCATCCGTTCAAACTTATAGCCCAAGTGGTCCCTCAGTTCAGACAGATTTAATTCATTCATCTAACAACAGAAAACAAAGCCAAGGCCGACATATGATTTTGTTCATTTACCATGTCCCCACAGGGCTTGTAATGGAGTTTACTAATACCTTGTTGGCAATGATAGTGAAATACTCCAGACTTCTACCTCCAGAGATTCCAGCATTCATGGTGACAGGAGTATAGATTAAAAAAATCACAGAACTGTCTTTACTATTTGCATTCCTGGCACTTAAAACATTCATTCACATGAAGTTTCAAGGCTTGCTTAGAGAGATTGCACTGAAACATCAAATAGATGAGTATGCTCTTCCCTGGCTGATGAGAAAGAAGATTTTGAAGAGGTGGTGCTGCCCACAGTCAAAACACACAATGTCTTTATCAGGAAATGGTGTGTCCTATCCTCTTTTGAAGTGTGGTATAATGCAATCCACACTGAAGAAACTCATTTTCAGCATGTCAGCCCCAGCTCCAGGTTTTCCCCACAGAGTGCCTTGCAGAAACAATGGAGGGTGTACCTTTGTCCCATGAGGACATTATTTTTCTCCCTGCAGAACCTCCATATGTACATATTAACAAAATGTGAAGCAAAAAGCCTCAACCAACAGACATATACAGGTAACAAGTAAAATCCTCGCTACACGTGGCCTTGCATTTTCTCTTGTGGTACCCACTGCATTAGGACAGCGTTGATTGACGTGATGGTAGAGAAGCTTCATGTCTTATCAATGTTTGTAGAACTTTCTTGGACAGTTTTACATTATTTTATTTTTCAGTATTGACTTTTACTATTTCTGCTTGACATCTGTACGTGTTGGCCAGTCCTTAACCGTACTTCTGCCCTTTCTGACTGAGCACTGGGTAAGTATATAATGTGGCCCTGTGTACAGGGAACCCCCAGCAAGACACAACATTGGAACATACATGGACAATAGAGGCATTGTGTGGATTCTAGACACTCCACTCCAGGTGACTTGGTGAGGAGCAAATCTATTCTCAGTTCTTGACCCCTTCTATTGAAGGTGTTCAGTTGTCCTTTCATTTCTAACAAAACCATTCACATTTCCAGAAGGGAGATTGTGGTAACAGCTTTGTGTTTAGACCCGTTTGGAGCTCACTGAAGTAGAAACCTCATCTGTGCAGAGCTAACAACATGGTGGTGGTGGTGAAAACATTTGAGAGCCTGAGAACTCAATTAACCCCAAAGCTATGCAACTCAATACAATTATTGACATACCTGATCGAACAAAAGCGGGGAGGAGAGCTGATAGGAGGTTGAAGAGAACGGGCTAAGACTCCAGGGCCTGACCTTACCTCCTTTTGTTTTGTGTTGAGTACCCTCAATCCTGCACTGTGCTCGTCTCCTTGGTATAAGAAGTTCTGCCTCCACTCCAGGCACCTGGGCTTTGGAGTGTTAGGGTACATTTGCCTAAAATTTCAAGACGAGTGAGTTTCAGAAAGGTCATCATGCATGGAAGACTTCGAAAGAAGGAAAGAAGTTTTCTGTCAGTGATGAGTTTTTTGTGGGCTCTCCTCTCCTCTCCTCTCCTCTCCTCTCCTTAATTGAAAATAGACTATTATGATACTAGTTAATAGCAAATTTAAGAACAAATGAACTATTTGGGACATATCATTCTAGAATAAATTTGGCAGGCAGTTGCTGATTAAATTCTGAATCTGAGAACTTAACAAAGAAATTTAGAGATTGTTTAGACCCTGAACAGATAAGTCTAAAACCAATTTTCAGTCTTCAGTACGGGTGCTAGGTCCAGTGCTCTGCTCTCTATGCAGATACTATCCTAACACTCTCTTGGCCTCAAACTGCAGTACAAGTGTCACAAGCCTAACCAAAATGGATCCCTGAAAGAGACAGTGAGCCTGTCAGTCCTCTAGGAGAGCAGTGGGAACCTGCACCTGATTGTGATACAACTTTCTAGGATTAAATTTCCCAGAACACCATGGAAGAGTGTATAATGAGAATTTTGCTCTTTTCATTTTGCTGTCAAATTCAAATCTGGATCCCTTCTGTTGTCAAGGTTTTCGAACCTTGAATTTTAATTTTGATGGATTTATCACCAACCACCCTTTGCACACAGTTGTTTCCATCTATTTCTGGACATACTGGCTGTGCTGGGATAGCAAACGGTAGGAGAAGGTATTATCTTAAATGAGCTACATGAAACAGATTTCTGTCCGTGTCCCCTCGGCATTTCTTGATAACAACATTGTCAACAGATCTAAACATTGTCAAGATGTGTGAAAAGAAGCTAAGTTTATGTCTGTGACTAGAACTTTTCAGAGAATGGGTTTCATACTTCTCATGTTTTTATTTTTTCAACAAGCAGGCGAAATTTCCATAGAAAGCAGATACTTTTGTAAAATTTTTTTAGTCAGAGCACCAGTGTTCTGTTGGAAGAGTTTTGTTGGGAAAATGTTAACAGGCTCTTCTTGGTGATTTAGTGGTTTCAACATTTCATTACATAAATTTGCATGTCTGCTAATGGAAGACAGTTCAGCTTAAACCTTTAAGACTTCTAGTGGAGGGTTGTGACCAAGTTTTCACCCATCCTCTGAATTTTTTACAATACTGATGACTCAGCCCTCAGCACATGCTCTGTGCAGTAAATATTTAGGTCAATGAGACAACAACTTTGTATATACAAGGCTAAAAGATGGTTATACTCAAAGAACATTATTCTCTGCATGGCCTTGTAATGCTTTTGCACAAAGATGAAGTAGCACCATAGAATTTAACATCTTTGACACTAACACAAGTCTTTAACCCTAGCTTCCCCAGCATAAATTTTCCCCAGCAGTCTATGTGTGCAAGAAACAAAGCAAAAGGAAAACACCACACAATTGTCCTCTTGAGGAGAAGAAAGAACAAACCTGTGACACACATCAATTCTTGCTCTAATGAAAGATCTTCTGACATTGTAATAATGAACACAATACCAGAGACTGAGTAGAAGTTCTTTTGCTAAATTGTCAAGTTTTTACTGCTCTTTTTCTGGGATCATGTCAAAAAGAGGTATATGGACCCCTGAATATAGTTCTCCAAGAAAAGCCTTTATGTAACTAAGCAATAGATGACAATGTGTAAGTGCATACCACTGAAATTCTTAGCTTGTCCTTGGAGATAAAATATTTCTGCTAACATATGAAAAGCAATTATTTATGTATATTTAGATATATTCCTTATTACATAAGCACATTCCACCTTATTGTATGCATTCTATATGAATTTCTTTAGTACATATATTTCTGTGTGTCTGCGGCTCAAAGAGCTTTGGAACTTTTCTGCTCATTGATTCATTCCAAGTTGTGGGCTTGATCCAGTACTTAAGTAATGAACGTCAAATTTCAGGGAACAAGTGGTTTCTCTTCACACAATTACTTTCATACATGGAAACTTCCCCTCCTGCAAGTGAATTACAGCTAACTTTGCCTGTTCCTCTGCTCTTGTGTTCTAGATTTGTTGCTTGATCAAGTGCTTTCTGAGCAGCCCTGGTAATAGGATGGGGAAAGAGGGGTTGCTCTTGCCTGTAGGCAAGAGAAAGGAAAGTAATTAAATACGTTGTAGTGAGCATAAGATATTTGATAAGAATGATTTTGATAGATCAAATCATGAATATTAGGGTGCTGAATTCAGTTGTACTAAACTTTTTTACATTTTTATCTCTGTTTTCAGAAAGGCCTCCTGGGCACTCCTCCATCAAAGAACTCAGTAGCTCATTTTCAAGACGAAGGGTGAGTTTGAGGTCCGTTAAACTCAGTGAAATTCCCTAATGTGTCACAATTACAAAACCACCTGGGCTAGGCAGAGTAACATTTTGTTGAGTAACTGGATTAGATTCTTTAAGTCAATGTGCTTATGCTCATTTATAAATCACTTTAATAAATAACCAGCATTCCAAATTGCAATTTGCTATCTTTAGATAACTGGATAATTGCAGAATTCTTTACAGTATTTATATGAGGAAATTGGCAATTCATAAATGTTAAATTATACTGTTTCTGCCTGTTTGCCAATTGCATAAAATTATTGAACTAAATTTTCCAGTCATCAGAGTAACATAGCTTAAGACACAGTAAATTCTAAAGTTTAGCTATTCTGTGCAATGCAGCTTTACATAAACTTATGTCAAATGCTGTCATGCTGTGAAGAGATACTACTACCTGTTATGTAGAATGGATACAGCCATGTCACAACTGCAGTGCACCGGAGTAATTTTCTCTGCTTCTCAGGGTTGTTAAAGATTTACTGACTAATTGTTTTCAGATGGGTTCATATTCTTAGGAAAACTGCATTTTGTGCTTGGTTTTGGACAACTACCTTATCTCAGTTATTTTATAAAATATGCTTCTGTACTTAATTATTCCCTGTGACTATGTTTTTATATTTACATCATTTGCTTAGTTATTCAGGCTGGGTTCAAAATATCTGATGGGTTTTTTTAAAAATTATTTCTGTTTTTACGTTGTTGTCATTGCTTTGGTTTGTGAGGATTTTTTTTCCTGAATGTTGAACCAGTGAATTCATAAGAGCCCAGAACTGTGGTTTTGCAGCAGTTCTGAGCTTGGGGGTTTTTTTATGCTGGAGGAAAAATAAATATATATCTTTATAATACAAATCCTAATGATCAAAGACCTGGATAGGCTGCTTTATGAAGCCACCTTCATTTCAAAACAGAACATATCTATTTTGTCTCTCAGGAGAGCGACTCCTTCTTTCCTGAAAAACACAGGTGATGTCTTTCACTCTTGGGTATTCCTTTCCACAGAATTTTCTCATGGTTCTTTCCACACCTTAGAAGCTCTGAGTTCCTTTGATGATAAAAGGAGACAGAATGGATTTTTTTTCTATTTCAGTCTGGCTTTTTTTCTCGCTTGAATGTGGTATCCAGATACACCAGTAATGAGCAGTGCAGCCCAAGCTGAGGCAACAGAGTCAGTATGTCGGCATATGGATTCCTCAAGCAATCTGGTGTGCAACTCTATTATTAAGCTAGGAAACAGTACAGGGCACTTGACCCACCAATGTTACATTGCACAGAGATTGCTCTCTGGAACTGATGATCATGATCATCCTGAATTTCCTGCAACGATTACAGTCTGAGTTGGTAATCACAGAAGTATTTTGTCCCATCCCACAAGCACCTTGTCATGCAACAATGCTTTTGAAAGTACAGCATTTGAATGTTGTGGGGTTTCTTTGGGTTTTTTTTTATTTTTGAATGTAACAAAATTAAAGTTGCAGTCTCATTTCTTGAATACAAGTATACAGCTAAATTCTCAGGCAGACATTTATTAGCATTTTGCCTTTGTAGCCATTTTCTAATCATTGTGCAGATTAAGTATTTCAGGATGAAAAAGTTACTGTAGTTTTTTAGCAAGTACCTCAGGCAATTTGCTGACATATATCAGTGCACTTGTCAAATGCTTTGACACAGATGTCTGGTTTTGGCAACTACAGAATTTGAATATCCTACCCTGTGCATAGCTATTCATAGAGTCAATTCAGATCTGGTGTAGGTGGGTGCAACTTCATTGACTTCGACTCTGAGGCAGCCGCCTGTGCTCAAGCTGAATTTAGGCTTAGAGGAGTGTGCCCAAGAACAGCCTGGAGAGCACCGAAAATGGTCCTCTAAGACCTATTGCTGTCTCTGCCTGTGTGGGAGGATGTGTCACAGGTGTTCCTGGGCCATCATGGACAGCCAGGGCAGTGGTGGATGGCCTGGTCTCCTTTTCTCTTTAGGAGTGTTAATTCAGAGTCAGAGCCAGCCCTGGGTAGTGGCTTCATGCACGCTCCAGTAGCAGTCCTTACCCTCTGGCTATCACATTGCTTCCCCAGCTGGAGCTTGGAAGTTGGGATTCTGTGTTTCCCCTTATAGACGGTTCCTTTGGCCACTGTAAATATCCCATATACGAAAAAGGCTCTATATTCTCCCTCCAACCAGCCAGTGTAACTTGCTGCAGCTACAAATGTCTAGGATTATCATTACTTGCTTAACTGAGCTTTTCGCTAGTTTTACAGTAGGCATTGAGAAGGAAGGTTTCTTTTGAACCCTTGGAAGAGCAGCCACCCCAAACTGTCACTGTGATGGAGGCTCAGGCTGGGGGCAGAGAGGTTCTTTATCACTTCAGTTGGCCCCAGTCGCTTTGGGTACCCACCAGAACTTCTACTCTGCTGCCCAAAAACTCTTCCAGGGAGAGTTTCACATTGTGGAGAGGACAGCAAGGAAATCAATGACAACAGAACAAGCCTTAATGTACCTGCTAATATTCCATAGGTCTGTGGAGGCTGGTACTGCCTCTGCAGCTGTTACTTCCCTACTCAGTGATCCTCCACACCACGAAATACATTGGCGTGACTGGAGGGGAGAAGGAGGGCATGGGTCTCTGGCATTGCTGATAATCACCTGTCCTGCTCTGTCCCAAACCAGTGCTGTCAGCTTCCTTTCCCCTCTGTCTGGTATGAAGGGCCCAATGAATGCATTGCAATTTGGAGCAAAACCCTAACATTAGCATGTCAATATTTCCAGACACTGTGATTCGCTAAATTTGTTTTATCAATGCTGTAAGAGAAGAATAAAAACTTTGTTGTAGATGTTTGCTTGCCTGCAGATAGAAACACAATTGCCATAGTAAATTTGGAATTGTCATCGCATATCATGTCTAGATTTGATTTTTCTCAAGATGGTTGTGAAGCTAAACCCAGAGGATTGACACAATGTCTTTGCTTGTAAATTGTTACGCTGAGCTGCCCTGCTGCTATCGGAAATAATCACAAAATACAATGCTACATGACACACATCATCCTTTGGTTTGAAGAACACTTTTAATTTTATGTTTTACTTTCACATAAATGCCCTCACTTGCACCTTAACAAGCCCCCAAACATTGGTTACCAAATGATATTATATCAACCCCCCCTTTTGTTCTCTCACTATAAAATTGAACAACTGGGATGGAGAGAATTTGGCTTTGGTCCAAAACATGGCTAGATGCATCTGCATTTGGCTCTGTGCCTTAAGATATAATATTCAAATGTGAGCTGTCCTTAATTTTTGTTTAAATAATCCTTCCTACTTTTTTTTTTTTTTTTCTGGGGTTATTGCAGTGCTTGCAAGATGTTTTCTCCTCCTGTTATCAGATTTTATTATTGTTAAATGCAAATTCATCTCTTTTCCCCCATGGAATTCAGAAGAGATGAAACCCAGTGGGACTGTTTAGAAATTAAATGGACCCTCTAGAAACTACTCTTTCAGAACCTCTTAATATTTAATAAAGAATTGTACAATTTCTGTAGTTTTCCTTAAATATCGTATGAAGTATAATGAGAAAACATTTCTCTGATTTAAAATTTTTTTCTAGAGAGAGCTTTTATTACCTATGAAATCCTAGAGGTCTTCTACTCAAACAGCTTTAGCTGATACTGTTGTTGGTTAATAATTATGCATGTACTATACAGTAAGGGTTTGGTACATATTTTCAGGGTGGACCTGGTCTGACTGCAATGGGATTTGGGTTAAACTGGAGTAGACCCTTGCCTGCAATAGAGTTACACATAAATCCTTTGTGCATGAAGCTTCCTGTGATTAAAGTAGGGCAGGACTTTGAGAAGTGGCCTAGTATCAAATTAGCTGTAAATTAAGTCTTGTCTTGTACTTTTCCATTCATGCTGCCCTAAATTCAGAGACAGAAAGCGGGGAGCAGGTCAATGGAGAGCGTGACCTTCAGCTGAGAAAACATTTGCTGTATTCTCAGTGCTTTAGTTGTTTTTATTAGTACCCGTAGTGCTGAGCAGCAGTACCAATTAAATTGGTGTAAATAGAGATTATAATGTGGTCAGGGATAACACAATTGACAATACGTGTATTTAATAAACAGGAGTGTCAGTATGTATAAAGCATCACCAACATGTTAAAGCTTGGTATTTCATAAGACAGCAGAGCATGGGGATTGCTTTAAGACAGCAAGCTGAAAAAAACCATTTCATTTATAAATGAAATGTGTTTTAGTGTTATATACCCCAGCAGGCAATTCACTCATTGGGGATAATCATTCAAAATCTGCTCTGCTTTGGTAATAAGCTGAAAGAGAGACAGAGCAGCATTTCCATAGACACTGGGGGTTTTCTTAGTCCTTAGGAATAAGTTACTACTTCTTTGTTTTGGTTTTTGGTTTTGGTTTTTCTGGGTTTTTTGGGGGGGAGTTTCTTTGGGTTTTTTTGTTTGGTTGGTTGGTTTTTTGTTTGGGTTTTTGTTTGTTTTTGTTTTTATTTTTGATTTTAAAAATGCTGTCTTCCGTCTGGAGAGTAGTTCTAAAAGGCTAGGTTTATTAATTTTTTCCAGATTTATATGAACTGTTATGTAAATAATGACAAATATGAGGACTTAATATACACATCGTGTGATGGAGGAATTAAGAGGCTTCCTTAGCCACCTGATCCAACAATCTTGAATAAGGTATTTAAATCAGTGACGGTGAGTAATTGTAAGTCAAGTGCTTCAGTTGCTGAAGCAGTTAACAAAAGAAGTTTTTGCTTATTATTAAAGTATTTCCAGAGACTGAGTTGCTCGCTGTCCCTTCTCAGGCTATAGCTACTGTTCCCCTACAATAACGAATGGGAATTTTTAGCTTGCTGTCAGGGCTGGCAAGGTGGACTACCAGACTGCTGAAGCAGAGGAGGTTTAGGTCTTACAAGGTGAGTGTGAAAACTGGAGTTGGTGTCATTAAATGTTGATCTCCAAGAGGCAGCAAGATGCAAAAAATTCTATCCCGTTATTTATGAGGGATCAGCTTTTACTGAAACTGACTCTAAAAAAAATCACACATTCCTGGCGTGGCATTTTGTCTTCCTCCACTTTTGTCCCTATCTTCCTATAATGGTACAAGACTTTTTTTTCCTACTCAGCTATAATTGTGAATGAGATTCAAATCTTGGAGATGTATAGTGGCTGTGGATATACCATATACAGCAGCTGAAAAAAAATGAGATGATGCCGAGTCCCAAGAGAAACTATTTAAGAACTTTTCTGTAAAACTCTGGTCCTGGTTGCCACGTGGGTTGCAGCTGACCAGCATTGGGAGGAGACCCAGCAAACCCAAATAACACTATTACAACATACTGGGCATTACAGTATGTTCCCTGTTCCTATTCCTGTTTTCAAAAATGTTTGAGTAAAAAAAAGAGCTTTGCTTAAAGGTATTGTGAAGGGGTCTGTTGCTGTGGGGTTCCTGCAACCTTCCCTGGCAGACAGCTTTGGCCCACAGAAAGAATCAAGGAGACGATAGTTTCATGGATGTTCTCAGGTGTTTTATTTTCCTGACTACATTGCAGCCAGCTCAGGCACAGACTGCAGCAGCATCACGGCAACACCAACCTAAGTACAAGATTTTTCAGGGTGAGGGCACATTTGAAGTGTCCAGTGAGGACCAGAACTGGGGTACAAGTGACCAGGGAGCAGGGGGAAACCCCGTGCTCAGACCATGCTTCACTCCAGGGCCCCTCCTCCCAGGGGGGGAACCTCCACAGGGGACTTTTACCTTTCCTAAATGGTATAATGAAGGTCACTTAAAAATTGAAAAATGTAAATGATATAACAGAGTTCTTTTGCATTGACCTTACAAAAAAAAAAGTTAAAAGTTGTTGATGGGCCGTAAAAAGAGTTTCTTTCAAGAAAATTTACTGAACCTAGTGATGAAAGAAAGCAAAGTAGGTGTACCTCTGCATGGAACAAAACAGTCATATATTTATCTAAATTAGAAGGGGAAAACAGTGTGTTTCTCCTAATCTGTTCTTCTCTTGCTTTTCTTTTTACTAGAAAATTTCACAGCTAGACATTGGTTCCTATTGAATCTATTCTTTATACATTTTATATCTGGCATGGTAGCTTCCACAAATGAACTATCCCACGTGTAACCTGTTTTTTCATTTCAAGAAAAGATTTCAACTAGTAACTGCTACTCTCTCTTAACCACAAGCAAGGAGGTTGTTGGAAAACAGCATTAAAATAATATCACCTCTCTTAAGAAAAAGACAGTGGAGGCAGATCTAATTTGTATATACTGCTGTTAAATTATAGAACAGCACCAATGAGGCCTGAATCATCACCTGCTGACATTTTCTTCAACTGATGGCTGCAGAGCACAGTGTCTGCACGGTTAGACATTGATGTCAGTGTCAGGAAGGATAAAGATCAGCAAACAGGGTACTTGGTATGATTTGACTACTTGGGTATTGTCAGTTCTCCAATGAGTGATATTGTGTGTGTCTACACCAGGAGGCTGTAGCTGCATATTACGGACATGTGAGGCAGCTCTTAAATTCCATGAAGCTTCCAATCTCACCAACTGTAGGTCTCCTGTGAAAAGATACTCATCAAAATGCCAGAGCAATGAGGGCACTATATCAGTTGAGATCCTGAAACTAAACTTAAGCAGAAATGCCTGTGAGACCTGATCCCCTGGGCAGGGAGGTAGATTAAGTACCTTTTGTTGCTGCCTCCTGAAAGTCACATGTGGATGTGCAGGTCCAGTGCTGCTGCAACTGATTGTTTCTGTTTGAGCCAAGAGGTTGTTTATAAGCAACTGCTGATGTGCGTTATGTTCATATTGATAAGTGTGTGTTATTTTTAAGCTTGACAAGAAGATGGTTGTGGGGAACTGTGACTTGTGAGTCTCTGCCACAACAGTGCTGGGCATAGTGCCTGTGTTACACAGAGGCTCACATTTCCTCGTGCTGGCTGGCTGCCATTCTGACACAGCCTGTAAGGAGCTGCTTAGCTTTAAGTAATTTCTGAACAGTGCAAGTGTAAAGCAACTTCCCCTTATTAATTTTCAATAAGTGCAGAGGCTGAAATGCTTATCGCTGTGCTCCAGTGCAGATGTTTTCTTTTCTGCTTGGGCTTATCATATGTCTCTTGCCCAGCTGCTGTCTGGGTGTCTCCCACAGCATCTTCTCCATCTCATCTCCTGTACAGTTCCCTATTGTAATACCTATCCCGAAAACTCCTTTCAGCTGCTGCCTCTGCAGCAGTCAAGCTCTTGTGAAAGCAACTCAAAATCCTTCTGTGGCATATTTGAGTGACTGCATTATGGATCTCATGGATCATATTTGCATGTCATATCACTGGATTGTGTTGTCTACTGCTAATTTTAGGTTATAGATTTTCTCAGAAACATACGAACTTCTTCTATGGCTTGTGTAGCTCTAACTTCACCTTTGGTGCCATGTGGTTTTGGGAAGCAGATACAGTCTTTCAGCTGGCTACTTTGGCAGGGTCTTTTTCTGGAAAGGGTTTACATCTAGCTCATGACAAATATTTTGTCTCCATTTTTCCATATCTTTAACTTTTCTCATTAAAGCCTCTCACATATCCAAGGATAGGGGGCTTTTTTTGCCTTTCCATGGGAAGGAAGGAATCTTCACCGTTACACCTCCCTTTCTTGGTGATTTGCTTTCCCCTAAAGCTGTGGAAGCGACTCCTTTCTGTCCTCATGCAGTGAAATCCTGAGAAGCTGTATGGCCTGCAGCAAATGCCACTTTCTATCTGAAGTCCCTCAGAAGTTTTAATGGTCTGTTGAGTCTTTAGACCCTAGCAGAAGAGGCAATGCTCAATCCTTACAAAATAGCTTTTCAGTTTTAGATTCCTGTTCCAAAATTCCAGTTAAAGACAAACATGGAAAGTTCATTGTCAAACATATGTAATATATCAGCCGCAAAATAAGGTTAATGTAACAGAAATTATGTGCTCTCTGATTTTAAAAAAATCTAAAAAGAAAAGCCATTTGCTTTTCAGTAACAGCTTTAAGAAGTAAATCCTACTTAGAAGCTTTAAAATTCTTTCTAAAAATATGATAGAGCAGGTTTTGGAGATCCCAAGAGACTGCTTTAAGGGCTCTTTCTGTCCAGTTTCCTCCACTGGCTGGTATCAGGTTACAGAGTTGTGTCTCATTTTGTCTCCTGGTGTTCAACTCTTGCTCTATCACTCTCGCAGCCCACAGCAGCTAAAAATTCTCTGAAGCCTTTGATGCAAATGGGTTTTTTTGCTGCTCCCATCTCAAAAAACCAACCAACCAACCTACCAACAAACAAACAAACAAGCAAAACCAAGAACAACAAAAAAATCCCAAACCACAAAAAAACCCACAAGAAACATCATCAAAACACTAGCTTCCACCTACCACTTGTGAGACCAATTTGATGGTAATGCTTTAGTGCAAGAACCAGTCATATGGGCATGGCAGGGGTCAAGGTGAAAAATCGATGCTTACCTGTCATCTGAGAGAGCACAGACCAGAGGAGGGATGCAGAGCTACTCATCCTTGCAACTGCTGCATAATGTACCTACAAGTTAATTTTTTACTGGAAGAGGGACACATTCAAGTCTTTGAATGCAGACCATTATTTTCACCTCAGTGAGCTACTGTGTCCTCAAAAATAGGTCAAAGAAAAGACCCATGTAATTCATGGGGAGTCTTTTGATATTTGGGCACCCCAAATCAGCAAAATTAAAGGTATCTTTGTTATTGTATCTTCTGTGTTTGCTCCTTTTCCAAGGTCCCCACACAACAAGGTTTTTGAAGAACAAAGAAGCGATGATCAGACTATTTCTCTAGATCCTCTTTGGTAGCAGGAATTTTGAAAAGCTAGGAAACAAATTGTTGTAAGGGTGTACCTCTTCCTTGTTAACCATCTTCTGTATTTCAGCTTTCCAGCACCAGTAATTCCAGAAGAGACTTGCATTCCCCAAAGCAAAATTTAATCTGGCCTTTCTGCTATTTTTCCAAAGACCCACTTATCAGAACACATGCAGGGCTAGAAAGTAGTTACTCATCTGAAGTCTATCTTAATTTAATTTAGTTCCTCCTTTCCCCAACACACCTGCCCCAGGGGGCTGAGTGAGATATAACATATTAGTCAATACAAGTTTTCTGTAATGATCTGAAAGAAGTATGGGAATAGAGTTGAGAGATTGTAGTATAGTTGCTAATATACATATGGAATGCATGCTTGAGGTCTCCAGCAGTATGTCGCTAGCTTTGGGAAATTTGTAACTCTTTGTCAAAATGACCCAAGGTGGCAGGGAACAGCTAAAATCAATGAATGTTCAAATGCTCATTCCTGTTAAATGGGTAATTATTCACGAATTTCAGTGGGTTAAGGTACCAGGGCAGAAATGTGAACCCCAGATGACACAGAGCTAACTGTGTGGCCTCCTACAGGACCTTCTGACCAATGTGGAGGTATATCAGTTCCAGTCCCCACAGGAGAGGACTCTTACCCTAGTGGGAACTGTTTCTAAGATCTTTTATCTGTATAAAATGACTACACAGCAGTTTGTCAAAACAGTGTTGACGAAATGCTATTTTAACATAGGCAGTAGTCAAATGCTTGATAGGCTTGAGCTGGGGTCCTAGATTGGAGTGTACACTGGACCCAGTCTTGTCATAGGGCTCTGATTTTAAAACTGTATTTTAACAGCCATTTAGAAAGACATGATCACACGGAGTTTCTACCTGTTCTGGTACCTTTCTTCATAGTTGCCTGTGAACAACTGTCAGCTAAATACCTCTATGTGGGATCTCATTCATTTTCATTCATTTGAAAATATCTTCTGGCTCGGAAACGTGATCATAAAAATACTGTGTGCATGTTTGTCACATTCAGTTTTGTTCCTTGCTAGTTTCTGTATTGTCTACATTGTGCTAAAACCTTTCTTATAACAAATTCTCTTATAAACTCAGCCCACCATTCAGGGGTCCAAATACCTTCTTCTTTAGTTGTTAATCACCACTAGTGGTGAAAATGCAACAGTCCATATTTTCCCCTGCCACAGCTTTTCATTCAAGGTTAGCTGTAACACAAAGTTAGGGTTAACACACTGGCCCATGTATTTTGCAGTTCATTGTCAATGCTGCTTCTAAAAGGAAATAACCAAGCTCATTCTTCGCTGTTTTGTCTCTGCAGGGCAGACAAAGAACAGAAGCAACAATAGCAACAACAAAGATCTGATGCCTAAGCAGATATTATTTAAAGGCAGTGGCAAAATATTTTCGAAATGGCTTTTTTATTATTATTCAGTGAGATTCATTCTCTTTATTCCAAATACTTATCATATTTTAGGGTTAATGCATAATTTATTTAACAACTTAAAGATTTTGTGTTTTGTGTATTTTTGTCCCCAAAATAAATAATATGCAGTTTTGCCATGGGAAAAGCAATAAAATTCCATAATAATTTTGTTAAACTGTTTGCAGGTGTCAGTCATAAATATAGACACAAATAAACCAAAATAATAGTTGTGTAATATTAAAGAACCATAATACAGAAATACAGCATGAATAAATGGAAACATCAAAGGGTCTTGAATGTAGTTCCTGTCTTTTATTTCATGTGGTAATCTCTGGCTTGTGTATTATCTCCCCTGTTCTAATGATGCAGCAACCTGCTACAATTTCTTTTCAATAGAAAGTAGATGTAGCTTTTTGGGGAAAAAGCATTCTTCTCCAAAACAGTGTCAAGAACTCTGTTCTTGGTATATTACAAAAGGTATTAAATAATGTGCTCTGTCACGTTATAGAGAGAAGTTTTTGATTCTGTAATATAAAATGTAGTAAACTTTCTTTAACATCTGTGTATATCTGTAGTCTCCCCACAGAAACTTGCTAGAATTCTTGACATTTAGCTTTAAGCACAATATTTACTCTGCACCATGCTTATCTCCATAAACATAGTGAGTGATCCGCATTTATCCAGGCTCCAGCTTCTGGTGACAGAGAAAAGTACAGGCGGCTGACACTGTGACCCTGAAATTGCTCTAGCCTTAGAGCAAACAAAGCCTTCTGCTGAACAGTTATAGAGTTTAGGAGAGGTTTTGGCAGTTTAGTAGAATTAGCTGTGACAGAGGGATGCTTCAGAGGATCCTGCCGCCCTCCTTCTCCCTGTAGGCATAACTTCTGTTTCTTGATGTTGAGGAAAGGGTGTGCAAAGCAGGTGCTTCAGCAGAACATATTCTTACAGAAATACTGTGCTGGACCATGAAAGCCATCGCCCTTTTATGCTGCCCTAAAGACACCTTGACAACATCACTCCTGTGCTGCAGCAAAATTATGCTTGTAATCGTAAAGAGCAAGGACTGAAGTAAAGTCAACCTGCAATTCACCAGCTATTCCTAGAAATATCTTGCAAGCATTCTCCCAGCACTGGTGAGTGCAGAGTACTTCCGTGGAAAAGGCATGTCTTTGTTTTGATGAAATGCAGAGTGCTAAGAAAGTGATATGTTTAGATACTATTTCCCATCTACTGCATCAGCAGTCCATTCTGTACCCATTCTGAAAGCTGCTCTGCTAATAGATTGGCCCCTGATATGATATCTGAAGTCCTTGATCAATTATTTTTGCTCATTTGCTTGGCTCAGAACAGAGGCAGCTTTTTGCATAGTAGAGTGCTGGCTCAAACATTCTCTGCTTTTCCTCTGGGTATGTTTGTATATATAAAGTGTGTGATAGATATATAATGATGTGCTATCTCTGCATCTACAGCCTAGTGATCTTCTCTGTGGGGCCATGAAATAGACCTCCCTCAAAAATCAGTGTATCTCTTGTGTAATGAGCTGAGTACAGCACCCATTAGCAAGCAGGAAATTGTGTCATTCTGCTAAAGCATTAACTTGTCCCTTCCCTCCAAGACAGCACCATGACCTGGCATTTGGGGGACAGCAACCATATAATGGGATCATTTTCAGCCCAGCGGTTCACCCATAGGGCTGGAGAAAAGCCTTACACCAGGGGTCACCTAGGCTGCTCTGGGGGGTGAGCTGCTCTTTGATGGCAGACACTTCTTTAGTGTCCTATTACCAATTTGTAAAGGTAGCTGGTTGCCCAGGTGGGGTTTTACTTGCATGCCTGGTGCTTTTTTTTTTTTTTTGTGTATGACAGTATTCAAATACAAGTGTCCTGCACCCCAGGATAATAACAAGGAGTGGAGGTAATTTTTAAGAAGAAGCTGTATAAGCACAGCAAAGTTATAGTTCTTGATGTAAAGAAAGTCACCAATCCACAAAGGAATTTGATTACCTCTATCCATTATACACACACAGTGAGTGATCGTGCTACTAACCATCTGTCATCTATTTCATTTGCATCATCAACACCTGCCCTGTTTATCTGCTACATTCTTTTCTTCTCTGAATTCTTACACTGCTTTAATAAAATACAGAAATGTTATTGTTAAAAACCAATTAATTTACAATCCTCCACAGAGATCGTATTACTTATATTTCAATTTAGCTTCTAATGACCTGCTTTCTTGCAAAATGACTTAATTCTGGTGTCAAAGATTAGTTATTAGACATTACCCTGATGCACCAGTCATGTACTGCTGAGACAGCCAAAGCAGCTCTAGGTGTCCCTAGTCATTAATCAGAACTCAGAGACATTTTTTCTAGAACTCATTACAGAATCTGATTTCATCTGTCACTTTAACTCTTTGCTTTACTGAGTGTTTTAAATCTACTTTTCTTTGTTGTTTTCACGGTTTGCACCTTCAAGGGGGAGAAAATAAGTGGAAGTCTATTTGCTTTGGAAAAAACCTGTTGTTGCTTGTATTTTCTGCTGATCCTCTGCTGAGAAATTCATTTTGCGTTTCAACTGTCATGTGAACGGGGCCTAAAGAGCAGGACTTCTTGTTCGCTATACTGGTTTTGGGAGAAATTAACACAACTGGATTTTCCACACGATTATAGCACTGGATGTACATTCCTTCTGATGGCAAGAGATGGTATTGTAATGATCAACCGCAGAGGCCAAGCTGCATCTGTGGGAGTGCCTTGGGAAGGCAGCTATCACCAGCCGCCTCCTTCCTGGGCTTCACAAAAGGTGTTATGAAGCAAGTGGACAAATCCAGCCAATTCTTACAGCATCAGCTGGGTTTGTGAGCATTCAGAAGGATGGCTGGTTTTGCAGTTCGCACACTGATGTTTCATACACAAAATATTATGTGCAATCTAGGGCAGGGCCAAATTCTTCATTCTCATCCTATTCCAGGCAAGGGTTGGCTTTTCTTGCTCATAAACTAGTATGGCTTCTTCCTCCTTCACAAGTGGTGTAGCACTTCACTGGGAGTAACCCTATTGGTGAGGCATTTGCAGGCTGTGATTTGCAGACAGTAAAGAAGGATTAGATCTTTGGAAAACAGTATAAAGCACTATTCTGTCTCTTTGTTTATAGATTCTGTGACATATAAGAGAAATACTTGCCATTACATTAAATCCCAAATCTTTAGAACATTTCTGCAACTATGGCATAAAAATTACATATACAAATGAATGGATTATATATAGAAATTAAAACTTCTAAATAATTTATGACAATTTAAGCTTTTGAACAATTACATGCAGAGTACTTTAAAAATGCATAACAAAATTAAAACTTCAGACTTATAAAAACTCATTCATGGACATGGCACAACTGGCAGGATTTAATATAGAAAAGGTTATTTCTTTTATTCACAGCCAAGTCTATATGCCGCAGTACTACTTCCAATAAAATTTTATTTTTAGCATGTGTAAGTGGTGCAGTTGAGAGTAGGTGAAATTTTTTACTTTCCCAAAACACAATCACTTCTGTCTTTGAAAACTGAAGAGATACCTAGTGCTATAAAAGGCAAATAATGTCTCATCTGACTTCTTGACAACTGCATACCATGCTGGAAGAATAAGAGATGCTCTTCCTTTTCCTAAAGCACAGGAATTGGCTGTAGAGTGTAAGCTGATGAAACTTCAACAGCTGTCTTCTAAGAAGTAGTTTTTTTTCACAACAGACTATCAAGGGACATGTGAATAGTACACCAGACTAACTCTTAAACAACAGGCATTCTATGAAATTATCAAACTCAGCTATGAGGGCCTAAGAATAACCTCCTTTGGATGGCAGAGGTGGGATATTGTTCTTCACATACTGTGAATGCTAAAGTTGTACATAAAACATTTTGCTAGGTGAGTGTTCTATTTTTATCGCTTATAATATTTGCATATAAAATTAATCTGAAACACTAATATCTTAAATACTGTGAGGATCAACCCTTTGGACAGTATGGCATGTCTCTTTGTATGAACATCCTTAACAGTGCTGTTTCCAAATGATATAGACTAATTGTTTCAATCAGACTAATAAATAATTCACATTTATAAATAGTTTCTACACAGGGTGACAGAACATGGTGGTAGGGTAGGAAACATCCAGCTAGAGCCTAAAATGTCTTCAGACATAATCCTAAAATAATTCTGTTTTCAAATGAAATGAAATGTTGTGAAATGTTGTGCCTTCAACTCAGGCAGCATATCATCAGCATCCAGATCAGGAGTTATGCCAAACTAGATGCAATCTAATATGGAAATGAGATGTTGGCCTTGATATTGTGTCATTCTTCTGAATGGGATCACCTGCACCCATATCTCCTAAGAGGAAATTTCAAACAGAGTTAGCCCCTTAAACCTTCTAATTAAAATGAGAAATCCCCAGGCTTCCATGACTCAGCCTCGGAAAAAGATTATTAGGAATTTAATAGGGAAAATATCGCATCTCAGACCATCTGTGACCCAGTGCTCTGTGAGAATTTAAAGAAAACTGGAGGGAGGAGGTGCACGCTCCAAAGCACACTCTAGAAGTATTTTGTTGGAGCTGTAATAAATCAACATAGTTAGAGTACAACCTTTTTCAGATTTAATTACTGTTACATAATTATTAGCAAAGCAGTCTCCTCTGAAACTGTAAAACTCATTATATCAAAAATCCCCAAGCTCCTGATAGAATTTATGAACTAGTTACTCTCTTCCTAGCTCTGGCAGAATGCAGTAAGATGCATTTGATTTTGTCTCCAGCAATATTTTTAGTGTGGGGACTTTTCTATTCTATTCTATTCTATTCTATTCTATTCTATTCTATTCTATTCTATTCTATTCTATTCTATTCTATTCTATTCTATTCTTTTTTAGGGGGAGAATATTCCCTATTTGTCTTTTTTTATTATAAAACATGTTCTTTTTCATTTGTACACCTCTCTGCTCCTGGCATAGAATCTAGACACAAGCACTCAGGACAGATACCCTTTCCCCTTTGTTGAAAGGGATTCACATCTCATTTCCTCCATCACTCTAGTAGCTACTGATTGAACTAAAGTATGCATGCCCTTATGGAGATGCCAAAGGACAAAATTTTTATTGTCTTTTCCCAGAGGTTTTGCTATGAATACACAGTTTCAAAACCTGTCAGTGATGTGAACAAATTGCTGCCAGGGAAGGCTATTCAGTGTCTGTATCAAGCAAACCTGGGGCCAGCCACTTCCCTGGGCGTTGTTGCCTGACTCAAGACTTTTGGCAGCTGCCTCCTGGCTCCTCTGTAGGACAATGGAGAGATTGCAGAATGCCCTAATGGACAGGCTGACCTCTTAATCCATGACACTGCTCCATAGATAGAAACAGTAAGAGTTATCTCCCTCAGAGAGCTGAGAGAACAAGCAAAGAATGGAAATGGCCATGGCTCCTTCAGAGTCACATCATATCACAGCTGGTGGGACTGGGCTGAGCAAGCAGCAAGGTCTCAGTCCAACCAGATGAATAAACTAAAGCAATCCTCTCTTTCCTATTTCTTCCCTCAGTCAGGAAATCGCAATTCTTAGCAGAACTTGTGCTAGCACAGCCCAGCCATCAGCCCTGGGAGGTACTCCTACATCTAAGCGGGTCTGCAGTTTCTTGTAAGCTCATGAGGCATAAGTCTAGGAAAAGTATTACAGTATGTTAAGGGATAACTCACAGACAACCAGTGCTTTTGTGCCACAGCACAAACTGAAATTATACTGAACCTTTTGAAGTTGCTGTGATAATACTGCCAGATAGAACAAGACCAGCTGGCTTCTTCTTGAGCCGCATAAATTTGAGGCATCAGACAGTAACTGGTCTTCCTGCATTTGCCCACTCCAAAAAATGATTGCATTTTTGTATTAGTTAACTTGGAAAATTGCAACTCTTATCCTGGTAATTTTATATGTGTCCAAAATTTCTCAGATCAATCCAATTTTTGTAACGTGTAGACATAATTGTTGAGATAACAGTTCCCCCAAGGTTTAAACTAGTGCCTTACAAAAGTTGAGATACTGAGCTATATTGAGGGTAAGGTATATTGGGATATTCACTTTTGCTCTGCGTTTAATATAATTCAATTATCTTCACTGATATTTCTCTTGGTAGATATTAGAGGTTGCAATATAACAAGAAATAAAATATAAATTAATTCTGCATGACACTTTAATGTACTCTGTATCCTATATTTAATAAATGATACACTTACAATACTCCAAAAGAGAAATTAAGGAAGTAAGATAGAATGAATATGTGCCCTCTTTCCTATAAGAGGGCTCAAGGATCAGGATGTGCATTTCACACGGCACCAGCTGAAGTAAGACTGCTGTACTACGTTTCTGACAGACGATATACGAATAGATGGTTTAGAGAGAAAGAAAGAATGACAGAGACAGCTTGAAGCTGGATTTCTGAATGAAATTTTCTTTTCTTCCCAAGGAACAAGCAGTTGCTTGAAGTGTTCTGGAGAAGTACATCTTGAGGAGATCACAAGGAGAAATTACAATAGGTAAGGAAAGAGGAATCTATAGTGTAATACTTGTTGGTGGGCTGAAGAAGAAAACATGGTATATAAAACAGAAAGCAAAGACAGGACATGAAGAAATCCTAGTACCATCCATGAAGTTTATTTGAATTGCAAAGAGATTCAGATCTCGCTGCTTATCTGAATAAATCTTCTTCTGAAACATCTCACTGGAAAATTGTACTGAGCTTATTTTCTTGGGCACATCCTTACTTCATGGAAGATGGGCTCAGGAGGTTTATTGGCATGGAGGCAGAGAGCATTATTTGGGCAGTTATGTGGGCCACTGGGTAGAGCATCAGGCTGAGGTTTCAGACTCTTGAGCAAGTTACCATAGCTTAATGAGTTCCTGTGTAGCAGCTGAGCTGTTGTGAATGTAGGGTAGCACATGCTAATTTAAACTATTTTCACTGGGGCTCAGCTGATGCATGGCAGCCATTAAGTCAAAGAAGCTCAGTCACATGTTTGAAATCTGATTTAAGGAATCGGGTTCAGCTTGATTCAGGAGGTGGATCATTAGGTTTCTGCTCAGTTTGTAACTTCTTAGGACAGCCATTTCATCTTGGGTTTTCTCATGCATTTAAACTGTAGTAGTGGTGCCAGCTCACAAATATGAAGTGTTCTGAGGGAAATGAAAAAAAAGGAAGGGAATGTTATAAGAGTAGGATGTTTGGATTTGTTATTGAGTAGAAGTGTGGAGGATGTTGAACTTTGACAGAATTAAATGCAAGTTTTTATGCTTATTCCCATTAATACTTCAGTAAATCCAATGTGTCTGAAGGAGTTTTGCTGGTAGGAACAAGGGCAGAGTCTTGCCAAAGTGATCTAGCCTTCTATTGGTGAGTGCACGTAACCTTAATTGAGATTTAGCACATTCCTGGGAAGTGCTGGGGAAAGCGTAGAAAAATCAGGAAATGTGAATTTTATTTACCACTTACTAACTCTGGAATTTTTGAAAGCATCAGGTGCCTCTATCCTCTCAGGAGAGGTGAGTGAACAAATGTCCATTTTTATTTTTCCCAACATGGTATGCTTTTAATAATTTAATATTGAGAATTTTGTTTTGTCCCCCGGTTGAAATGAAGGCCTCCCCCATGGAAGGATTTTATTTTGTATTTGTGTGCTGATCATAATATGTGGCACTCCAGACAGCTATTCTGCTCATAGCTGAAAAACATCAAGCCGTTCCTTTAATACTACCAATAAACATTTGTGTTATTTTCCCCCACAAAGTGGTACTCTAAGCATTGTTCCCGTTCTCCAAGTGACAGATGCTCTTAGAGGTAGAAGAAAAGTATCAGTATTTACTGGTTACTATAACTATTTCCAAACAATTTAAAAATCACTAAATCCTAAAATATTTATGTATGCATCTCAGTTACAGTATTCTGCTACTATTTATTAGACAGATTGACAAAATACATGTATCAGAGTTACAGCTGCCATGATAATTACTCGAGGGAATCACTCTGTAATGAAAATTCAAAATAAAACCATAGTATTGTGTACAGTGATTAAATATTTTTGTGATTATTTCTTATTCTAAAGTCATTGGGGTTGCTCATATATCAAAGTGTTTGATCCAAAAAGTAACGTCTTGCTGCAAAAATGATAACTGTATTCTTAAAATAGCACTTTTGGAAATTGCAAAGGACAATGCTTCTCACATTCTTACAGTCTGTTTGTCTTGCTCCTCCTGCTACAAAGGATTTGAAGACAATAAACTCACAAACTTCAACAAAAGTCATCTGACATCACTCCTGTATGCATTTACAGTGGATGATAACATGGAACAGCAGAGCAAGATTTGAAGCCCTGGGATTGGGGGTCCTCCTTTGTAAGCATATGCAGTCTTTGCCTAGTTATTCATCAGACTAAAGATTTTCAAAAGAGCTGTGCTACCCCCCTCAGCTATGGCTTCTGGGCTGGCAGAAGCAGCTGTCTCTTACCATTATGCCTGGAGGAAGTGGTGGCATTTGCCAGCAACTCCCTTTGTGTCAAACTCATTTTCTACATTCTCTTATTTCATTTGCATAGTCAACTGGTCCTTACGCCTGAAGAAAATTAGGAGAGCATCTGAGGAGTAAGTTGTTAGGAATGGAGGTACATGAACAGACCTCATTATATTCCTGACAGATCTACCAGCTCACGAGAACATAACACACCAGAGAGAGACTCTCTGTACTAACAGTTGACAGTACTAAAATAAAGAAAGCAGCTCCCCCGCTCCCTCCAATTTCAGGAAATCATTGTGTAAATTCAGAGAAATATATCTGTGGGCCCTGTCTTCACTGTGATGCCCTTCTGGTGGACAGGCCTTACTGATGTCAGGAGTGCTGGAAAGAGTAAGAATTAAGTTATAATGGGCTGCCTGCTTCTATTTTCTTCCCTCCATCTGTCTCACTTCTTTCACAGTAATTTAGTCTGAGGTTGTCCCAAAAGTGTAGGCTAGAAATTAGTCAAAATAACCTGAAATCTTAGAATAGCCTAGATCAGAGGCTTTTTTTTTTTATTGAATCCCTTCACAATCAGGGCTTCAGCACTGTCAGTGCTTTGATCTCTGATGCTTTTCCCTCGTCTGTGGCTAGCCTGGCTGCAATGGTATGCTGATGCCTTTGCTGTGCAGGAGAGGTCTGGCAAAGATGTTTTCCAGGAGAGGGGCTGTGCTGACAACAACCACTATGAACCACCAACAGCTAATGACATGTCTCTGATAAACAGTCATCAAGAACCTCTTTCTCATTCTTCTTGAGTAGCTCCGTGGATATTTGATAATCCTGACCTCCTAACTCTGGTTCTGCTCATGCCTTTGATAGGTATTTCTGGGCTGTTACTTGATGTACTATGGTCTCAGGTTGTGAAAGTCTTTTTTTCTGCCCCAGCCCAATGCCTTTTTACTCTGAGTTTTAATATAGCTGGAGTTGTGCTGGATGTGGTTTCCCAGCTATAAGTGAAATCCAGGCACAGATGAACAGTGCCAAACCAAAACTAATGCTGACTTATCAAACAAGTGTCAGTTGCAAGTACTGTTAATGAAAAAAGATAATTCTGTGCCTATGATTTTGGACTTATTTACTGTTGGTGTTGATCACCATGCCACAGCTGGTGCCAGTTTAAGGAAAAAGAGAAAGTATGCTGGGAATCTCTGACAATTTTATTAACAAAGCTGATCAGAAAACTTCCAACAAAGCAAAAATGCTTTGAAATATCTTGCTTTGGTTATGAGATATACTTTGTTGAATGGGTTTTTTTCAAGAAGGAGAAAGAGGGACCTGTGCAAACTTGCAATCTAGTGAATAGAACTGTGGCATGGGATGCTGGTGTTCATGGCCTGCTCTTATTTGGAAAGGACTTGGGTTATTGCTCTTAGTCAGGTAATCCATCAATCAGATTTGAATCTACAGGCATATATTCACTGTAATCACTCTTCAGCACGCTTTCTTAGGTAACAATGAACTAGGTGTTGCTGGAATTTGGTGTGGCTGAAGAAGGTGAGAGAGACAACTTTGAAAACAGGCACTGTTGCTCATTCAGACATGACAATATTCTGCAACAAGATTACCGAAAATGAAATGTATGTGCAGCATATTGCCTTTATCTAGTTGATGTGTTCAAGCTAATCACAGTGCACACACAACTCTGGGTACATTATGCAAAAAATCAGCAGTAGCTCACTTACAGGTGATCTATATATCCTTGTCAAAATTTAGGCTCTTAGGTTGTTTATAAGTTTTGTAGACTTTTTCTTAAACTTTGTAAAGTTGATGTTGTAATATCTTATTATATTTTGGTCCTGTTATCTCTAAAAGAGATATCGGATGCTCAGTGCTTTTAAAAACTGTGTCTTCAGGGTTAGGAGGATGAACTGGTAATAGCAGTTCTGACTACAGATGCCTTTTTATAATAAGCACTGGTTATATCTGTAGTTCTGTGAATGCATGTAGACATTCCTCAGTCTTAGGCAGGATATGATAATCCCAAGAGGTGTTGCTGGTTTGGGACCTTTTTGGACTGTTGTGCCTGTATAGGAACCACCTTGAACAGCTTTTCTTCAAGTAAGCACAAGCTGATTTTGTATGCCTCCAGACCACTCTGCAAATGAGCCTCTGTATTGACCAGGAAACCTAAAATTGAAGCCATATGGAAACTTACTGTGCATATTAAATCGCATGCAGCAGTGTTAACAACGTTTTGATTTGTGGCTGCAAGTAATAAATGAATTACATTAATTTTGTAGCTGCAAGCTAATTTATCCAGAATTACTTTTTAATAACCAGCATCATGTTCACTGGTAAGATTTAAATACATTTAGGAAAAAGTCTGAAGATTTTTTCTTTAAAAAAATAAATGCTAGATTATAATTTGAGACTGAGTTTATTCTGTAATTCTCTAGATATTTTAAAGTAAATTGCCACAGAGCAATGAAGTGAACTGGAGATCAGATTACCTCTTTGTGATGCAGGAACTGGGGTAAATCACAGATGAAATGGACAAACCAAGCAAAGACTTTGTTTTATCTACTACTACCTTCACACTGGCCTGCAGAAGAGAAGGGGCAGGTATAACATTGATCTAGGGTATCTGAGCAGAGATATCCCTCATTGGGTGCAGTCCTTCCTTGCCAATAACTTATCCTTTTTGGAGGAGAAGTTTCTTCCCAGACAATTTGTTGGCGACTTTAGGAAGGCAGAGGATGTTAGTGAGTGTATGCTTGTAGTCTGGGACTGCTAGAAATGTCCCATATAAAATATCTTCTCTATGCCTTGGTTCGTTAATAACATATTTAATATATTAAAACTAGTTCTGTAGTGTTATTTTTTCCCAGAAGAATGCTAAATCTGAAGGGAGGACACATCCCAACACATGGATAGCAAAAAGAATTAAGGGAATATGACCATACTATATGTGAGATACTGCACTCAAGCAGTATGTACTGTTAATCTCCAATGGAGGCCACTAGGCATATCTTAAATGAACCACTGAAGAGCTTTTCCATAAGGCTGTGCCTGTGGTAGAGACCATTACTCATGGCAGAGTCACCACTTTACAGAACGTGCTGACATCTGTGAGAGTACCTGAGGGTACAAGGGAACCCGTGATTAAGTAAGATGTGGATGTGTGGTACAGCATCATAATCTCCTCTAGGGCATCTTTTGCAGGCTCAGCTGTTTGAAGTGGCTGTTAATCCAGCATGAAGGCCAGCGTAGCTGCTACGGGGCAGATAACCTGCTGTGTGAAGCAACCAAGCCTTTCAAAATGGGGATAGACAGAGTTGTATTTGGGACATACTTATTGCAGACTGGCACCCCAGCTCATGTATAATGTGCCTGTCTCTGAGGAGGTAATTAGCTGAATTTGTTGTGACCACAAAGTTGCTTTTCCTTGCAGAAGTCAAGTACTTCCTCACCTGTATTTCTGCTGGGTGCTGCAGTGCATCTTGCACTGAATTACTCTATCCACTAGGAAAGCTGCTGGTGTCCTTCTGGTGGTGTCTGTTCATATCCTGCATCCCTTGTTATGTTAGGGCTGTGTTCTGTGGCTGCAATATCTGTCATTCTCATTTCTGGGCTTAGTTATTTTAGGATTCTCCCATAGTGAGAGTGTGAGATGAGGCACAGGGACAGGTTTATCCTTTTAGCTAAACTTCTATTATTTAATTGAATAAGGGGGGGAAAAGAGTGTAGTAAGAATAAGAATATATGAAATTTAGGAGATGTGGGAAAATGATCATTATGGCTAATTTGAATCCACAGGCTGAAAATTTGTGTATCCAAACACCTGAGAACTTGTGGCTGTACATATTCACTCACTGTCTTACCACATTCATAAATTTTCTGGCATTTTGGCATCAAAATAATTATAATTGCATGCATTCAAATGATTTTCCCCACTTTTTGATGGAAACCTGCAAAATATGTCCCAGTGGGTGTAGGTGTGCCTCTGTATGTAAACTGATGTGTGTGAACTAAAATGTTTATTATATCTATTGTGGAGAAAATATTTACTTTTCTAAAGCAATGCCTGTTACCAAGACAAAGATATTAAGTGTAAGAACAGCTCTCCTTGTAAATCCAGAAGGAAAGGGCTTTTAATCTTGGCTGCTATGGACTCTCCTTTAGAATTTGGGAATGCAGTCTCAATTGCTTAATTATTGAAATGAGCACGGGTCCTGCTTCTGGTGTTCCCAATGTCTAGACAATGATTTTTTTTCCTACAAGCGCTTCTCTCGGTGCGGGGCAAATATCGACTAGCATTCATGTGGGCCTCTCCCTGGTTTCTGAGGAAGATCCTGTCAGAGTCTCTTTGTTTGCAAGCTGTCTGCCCAACAGAAATGTCATTTCAGTTGCATCTAAGCATTATACATCTGCTCATGTGTCTGTAAATAAATAACATCGTGGATAAGGCTATGCTTATCTTCCCATGTGATTTAGACTCCAATCTGGTATCTGCTGAATTCCAACAGAACAAGAGTGGACCCAAGTCATAATATTCCTGCTATCAAGAGTGCAAAATTTATGATCTAATCTGTGGTTTAGCCTGTATTCTCTATTTGTGCAAGGACCTCCAATTTGTCTGATTATTAGAATTTGCATTTGCAAACGGAATGTCCAAGCACTTCAGAATTAATAACGTTACATGTGGGCATACTTATAGATCAGGAAATATCATCAGTTTCACAAATACTATTTCACATACCAATCAATTCTGATTAAAAAAAATACTAAGAGAGGGAAAACCCTCAGACCTACTTAGCAATGTTCTACAGCAATTCAAAAAACCCCCAGAGTATCAGAAAATACAATGTTCACAAGACTTGGGTGAGGATGAGAATATACTGAACATCCCATAAAAATGAACAATCATAAGTCTGACTTTTTTTCCAGCAAAATTTTTTTTAACCTCCTGAAGTAGTGCAGATTTTCAGCTACGACCAGATATGTTCTACATACATGGTGTAGAATTAAATCATGCAAGAATAGAATTATATAATGCAAGTAATGCAGTTACAGGGATAAATGTGTAAGTCTAAGGAGTCAAAAGAAAATGGTGTTTTGGGGAAGTAGGGGAAAGAAATCTCTGCCACTCTGTAACAACCTTTGTGGCTGTTGCCAATTCAAAGCCAGTTGTGTGTCACAGGTACTCCACGCTGCAGGCATTATAAAAAAAAAGAAAAAAGAAAATAAATGAAACTTTTCCCCCCAGAGCTCTTTTGCTTGCAAATTTGTCTTTCCCTTTTCCTAGCTCATTCTTGCACATCCTCTGAGATGAGGGAGAAAGCTCTGCAGGAAAATATGCCATCCTTTTGGCATAGCATAGAAGAATTTTGTGAGATGACTTGCTCTGGTCTAATTGTGTGGTGGAGAAGGCTTGGGAGCGTGATTCTGCATGGCAGCCCTGTGTACGGTAGTTAGATTTGTCTCAGCGAGATACGACAGGTCTGCCCTTGAGATTCTGCAGTGGCACAGTGCCAGCTGTTCACCACACTGATCTGTGTCTCTCCAGAGCAAAATCAAAACCTGCTGCCATGGTTCAGCTCTGGGTCAGACCCACAGCCAGATAACTGAGGGTTGCTCTTTTTGTTTGTTTCTTCTTAATTTGAAAATTGCTAATATTTTGTAAGGGAAGCTGCTTTCCTGACAATTCAGCCTAAAGCAGCACTGTATCTGCTACTTGTACATCAAAGGCTGCAGGATTTTGGTACCAGGATTAAACCTGCTTTGACCTTGTGACCGTAAAATATAACCACAGTTATATCGCAATCTGATAAACAAGAATTTGCAAAGACTTTTTAGTTTTGCTTTTGCAAGGAAAGATTCTGCTGTGTATTACACTGGGATTTCATTCATCTTTACTGATGGCATTTCACTTAATTGCTGCCATTTGAGAACCCTATAGGCAAAGCAGAGAAAGAAGAATAAAGTAGGAGTAAAACTCAGAGAGGGAATTGATAGTATAGAAAAAAAATTCCCATCATGTTTGTGCTTGTGGAATCTCCATATATTTTAAAAATCTTTGTAGAAATAGCTATGAAATGAAAAAATGCAGACAGTCTGAAAGGGAGCATAGTCAGGATGTGTCCCAAAACAAGTGTATCCCTACTGCAATTCAGAGAAGGTTTGAGATCTGCACTGAGGTCTGGCAAAGCAGTGGCTGCCCTGCTCTCTCGCTTTGTGGTCTCACTGGGATTTATAGGAGTGGGGCTTGGGCCTCTGATTTCAATTTGTAATCTGGATGAGGTTTTTCTTAGCCTGGGGTTCAGAGGTACAGCCTGGCACTACCCAGTATATCCTACTCAGTGATTATTAATGATTCCAGTGTTGCAGAGGAAAGGGGCTAACATTACAGTACACTGTTATGCCTCCTGGCCCTTTTTCCAGTTCAGGCACATCCCTGTCTTCAACAAGACTGGAACATTATGTTTATTTTCCAGCACTTTTATTAGTAAAATAAAATATTTGTTTTCCTTGCCCTCTTCTGACACATTTGGACAGCTTTTTTATGCTCTCATTTTAAAAAATGGGTATTAGGTCAGATGGATGATTACTCTGAACCAGTACAGCCATTCTTAAGTAATTAATGTGTTTCTGATACCATAAAAACACACAGTGCTTTTTTAAAAATCACACTGAAATGTTACTCTGGGAAATAATAAATGGCAAAGAATTCCGCTGTGTAACAAAGCCACATATGAAATAGCTCTTCCTCTGCTAGCTTTGGGGTTCTCATCTCTAAAACTGACAGAAGGTTTCAATATTTTTGTGCTAAAGGACATGGAACAATAGAAATTTCTCACCTAATTTTTCTGAAGCAGTTGGTCTTTTACATAATTCTATCCTCATGAAATTAAAGGCAGTTAAGAGGAGAACAAGACATACAGAAATGAGTGGTTTTGCTTTGCTATATGAAAGGGGTTGAAAGGAGACAAACCTCAAAAAGTGGAGATAATGAGTAAGAAACCAATTGGCTTTTATTCCTGTGATTTTAAAGGACCAGACCTTTATTAGAAGTCAGATTTGTTCCCTGAAATAGGGCATCTTCAAAAGCTTTTATAAATCATGTTAGAGCTTGGAGCACCTTTTCATTCTGTGACTGGCCAGCGAAGGAGCAGAGAAATGTTTGTGTTGTGCATGAAAGAAGGTGTGCAAGGGAGTCTGCTCTCAAGGGAGTTTCCCACCTTCATATCTCTAAATAATCCATACCCTCCTAGAAAGAGGATGTGGGAGTTTTTTTATGCCATCTCAATATTTTTCTATTACTTGTTCCATTATTTATTGTGGAGTGACTTTCCAACTTGCAATGCCCTGAGCAAGCGTGGTTCTCGCCTTGAGCTACCAGAGGGGGAATCTGGCTGCAAACTGCCTCCCCATCTGTTGTGGAGTGAGTGAGAAAGATCCGAACTGGCAGGGATTTTTTTTCCCCTTTCTCTTTGTCTCTGCTGCCAGAAGGGGAAACGGGAACTGGCCCATGAGTTATTGAGTTAACACAGGCCCGCAGAGTTGGAGACCCCCAGATCACAGAGCCTCAAGACTGAACAGCCCTTGGGTTCCTGCTGGATGTATTGTGGTAGACATTTCCTTCCCTTGGTGCAGGACTTTACAGCTGCCTCCTCACACCATTCTCAACTTATGCAAAGACCCTCCCCCTGTGCAGCGAGGCTGCTCTGAAGCACTTGGTGAACTTTCAGCCGCCTAGAAGAGGCTTCTCTTAGTAAAATTGGCTAGGTAAGTTTGCTGCCACAGCTCAGTGGGGGGTATCTGCCCCTCCCTGCCACCCCCACCCCTGCCAAATTATCCCGTTTCTGGACCCTCTTGCCTACAGCTCCTTGTTATATATTATTATTTCTCAGTGTGTATGAATCTGTGCCCAAGATCGTGTGCTTTCACCTCATTGACTGGTTTCTTCCCCCTTCTCCCTCCCATCACCTTTCCATGCCCTGCCGAATATCAGCTAAATCTGAGTGACAGCAAACACAATCTATTTTAGAGTCTTCTTTTTTCTCAGATGTCTCCAATATTCAGTGTAGAACACCTGGGGATGCTTTTGAGTTGACAGTCATCACCATCACCTTTCATCCAAGGTGGAAAAAAGCTGCCTGTACCTTCCATGGTTCCTGACCCTGAGGAAACAGGGGATGATCCTGAGCCAAATCCCAGAAATTTGGCCCAAGACTCTGCTCCAAAAGACTCAATTTTGGTCTCATACTTGTGCCTAGAGAGGATATTGCTTGAACAAAATCCCATGGTTGTCCCTCTACCTCTGCAAACCTGAAAGCATTTAGACCCTGATACAAACTTTGGAAAGTGTTCCCCCTCTCCGTTGAGGGCAGCCTGGTCTTACCTAGAAGAGATGAATGTCAGGCTGTGGTTGTCCTGAGGGAGCTGCAATGGCTTGAGAGGGCAGACTGTTTACAGCAAGTCTTGCTTGTGATATTAGTCAAATTATCAGGAGAAATTGGCCCATCCCCTCTTTGTCCAGCTGTGTACTCAAGTGAGGCTCAGAGATTGATGTGTCATTAACAAACTGTGACCCAGACTGTGATTCAGCCAGGGGCTCCCAACTTGCATGTGGAATTTGCAACTTTTATACAGCTTTTTAAAAAGTATTCCGTCCTCATTCAGAGCAGAGTACTTTTGCTTGTCAGATAGCTGCTGTTTATCCATCATAATAAAGAGGTCTTGCTCATTCAGAGGTTTAAAGACTGTTGGCGTTTAGATCAACAGTTTATTCATTTTATCACTCATGAGCTTACAGATAAATAACTCTAGTTGGTTAGAAAATTGAGGCTCAGCTGAGCTCAAGTCTTTTAAGGTGTGGGGGACTGTGCAGACCTCTGTAGCTGCTGAACTAGTGTGGGTTGCAGACACATCTGTAGTTTACTGGTGCTGTTTTTTAGTCAACACCAAGTTTAGCAATGTCCAGGAAATCCTTTTCTCTGAAGTTCTTATGGTTCTCATGTTACTACCACTCCCCCATGAGCCAGAGCTGGAGGAGCCCCTAGTATGCTATGTGTCAGCTCAGGACAGTTCCCCACATAAAATCTGGCATTTTTTTGAGATATAAAGTTAACTTCTCCCCATGACCTGTGTTTCATTTAGCATGCAGCTATTTATGTGGTATTTTGAATCTACTGCATTGCCAATACATCCTTCTGAGAATAGCATGAGGTTCACCCTGACAATTCTTGACTTCAAAGCCCAGACTGGAGCATTACGGGTTTCCTGGGAAGAAAGGTGTGTAGGCAAGACCAAAGGCAGCTGTATACTGTGAAATAATAAGTATCAGACAAAATACAGTATTACATCTAATAGATGTATTTTAAAAGTGGAGACATCTATCTTTAATTGCATTTTAAGTACGTAGTGAGAAACCACAGTTATACATTTTTTTAACAAACCTTTACATCTGAAGTCATAATAATACAAATAAAAAGTGCTGATTATATATGGTCAAAATAACTCAGGCAAATTTTTGACAACATCTTCTAAATATGATCATGTGGCCCCTGTCAGCAACACTCTAAAGTCAGGCTGAATAATGTCAATGACAATCACTGTTTTTCCTTAGCTTACCGAAAACCAACAACCCAAAAATGATTTTGTTTTGTTTTTTTGTTTGTTTGCCTTTTTTTTTTTTGCATAGCTTTCAATATTGCTGCCCCCTCACCTCTGCATATTGCAAGCCCATCTATGTTCTGGATAATTATTTTAAAGTTCTTAAAATTTTTAATCCAGTTCTCCTTGAGTACATTATATATATTTTCTACCAATTATAAATACATAATTTTTATTAATCTGATTTCAATAACATGCATTTGTATAATTACTATACAATCAAAATAGACGTTGACTTTATACAGTGTGTATGCTTTTATTTTAGTAATATTGTTCAGACACACTGCTCAACAAATCAAACAAATAGAGAAATAAAAAGCTAAAAAGGAGGGAGAAAACCTCTGGGAGGAAACATATTCTCACAGTGATTACAGACAAAAAAAAAATACTTATCAGAAAAAGGGTTTATTAATACATAGAAAATCCTCACAATAGTTGAAACACAGTTTAGGAACTAGTAAACATTTTAAATAGAATTGTGCCAATTATGCAGTGCCCAAGCATCTGCTTGCTCTTAATTAGATGGGGAGGTGAATGACCACTGTTTATTTTCATTTTCCTCACTAATTGTGAAAAACTGCATTCAATTCATCTTGCATGGTGAGAGACTGGCTGCGCAGATGTAAGTCGTAAGGGAAGTGGCTCTCTGTAGGCAACCTGAACATTGAGCTCTGCCCAAGGGGACCCCTGGGTGGCACTGCACAGTAATGCATGCCGTAATTGTAATTTTTGCCATAGTCCAAGCTTTCCTCTTGCTTCAGGGAAAATATCCCATTATAGTTAATTGGGGGAGGACTTAAGGGACCTTCAAACTGTGGGCTGGTGCACTCAGGGGAAGTGCTTTCATAGAAGGACTCGTAAGCGCTGCAGTAATTGTATGGTTTCATGGACTTAGAGTTGTCGAGAGTCCCATGCCCTGGGGGGGTGCCAAGCTCCGGGCTGTGGTAGGGAGGATAGAAGGTGGAGTAGGGTGTGCGGGTATGATGGGCGCCTTCACCTGCCTGGCCCATTAGGAAACTTCTGGCATTCAGCTGCAGGCATCCTGCCACCAAGTTTGTAGTTGGCTGGGATAGACCCTTGCACAAGTTTTGGACAAAGGTGAGCAGGTCGGGTCTCTTGCCAATTCGCAGTATTTCAGAAAGAGCCCAAATATAGTTCTTGGCTAGTCTTAAAGTTTCGATTTTGGACAGTTTTTGGGTTTTAGAATAACAAGGGACCACTTTCCGTAAGTTGTCCAGAGCGTCGTTAAGGCCGTGCATACGGTTCCTCTCTCTAGCATTTGCTTCTTGACGCCTGAATTTAATCCTTTCCATCCTTATCTTGCTGGTCTTTTTTTTCCTAAGTCCCCTTCGCCTCGGCAAGCCATTCTCATCCTCCTCTTCTCTCTCTTCCTCCTCCTCTTCTTTTTCTGTGTCTTCTCCAGGGGATCTTTTAATATTCTTTCCTCGGAGGATGATCTGCTTTGAAAAGCTTTCTGGGTTCTTCATTTGCTTTTGGTCATCACTTTCTCTGGGAAACTTTCTACACATCTGGGATTCTGGTATTACAACAGACTCATCAAATGGTAGTGTTAACATGGTTCTATAATCTTAAGTTACCTGAAAGAATGCCAGCACAATGTTTAAATATTTCCATTTTCAAAGTTTCCCGACTCACACAGACAGCCTCATGCACCTTACTTATGTCTGTGTGTAAGCTCTCTGTATATGTGTGTGTGTATGTGTGTGTGTGTGAATAAACGCTCAATCTATATTTTTTTGAATAAAATGGCAGTAGCAAATGCCCATTTTTTAAAAGATAATGGCTGTTGAGAATTCTAAAATAATTTGAAACATTTGACCCTGAAACTAAAAAGCCACATTTCTCACAGAGAAATATAGAGTAAATCGATATTTTAAATGTACAATTAGATCCCTGCTCATTTATTTTATTTTTAAACAAACCCTTCAAACTCTCACCATTATGGAATTCAAAGAAATGCAAAACGTGAAAAAGCAATACAGAAATTTCATTAATCCAAATTCCCCTGGGTAAAAAAATGAGGAGAGCGAGTGCCGTTTTAAAATTGAAAAAGTGCCATATTTCTGTTACCTGATGGTAAATATTTTAAAAGCACTTTTTGACATATACTTCAAAATTGTGGGTTTTTCCCCCTCCACATTTCTTCCTTTATGTATCAAGATATTAAACTTCAGTAAGTTACAGTGGCTGAGAAGAAAAAAATAATGGAATATACCCCCCAAATCACTCAGCTAGTAATATAATTCAAAACAAAGCATTTTTCCGAATTATTTGTATTAAAATCACATAATACTTATTTCTTATTACGACAAAAATCAGAATTATTTAACCCTAAACGTATTCAGATTAGTTAGGAAATAAAATTCCCCTACCTTTTTTTTCTCTTTTTCAAGCAAAAATTCTAACTGATATTATCTGTTTAGTTAGAATCAACTTATTTGCTTTTTTTCCTTGTTTTTTTCTCCTTTTTTTTTTCTTTCCCATCAATTGGGAGGGGGGGAGGTGAAAAATTCCCTGCACGCTATAGCAGTGTTTATGTTCTGCGAGGCTCAGATGTCTTCCTCCAGCTCTTAGCTGACAGGAGCGGTCTGTAGATTCTGACTGTAATCCTGCACGTGTGCTCAGAATCCAGCCTGGAATGGAAAAATAATTTCCTTTTCCCAATCACTTTGCTTTTGTTTGCAGTTTGGGAGCAGCAAAAGCTTGTATCCCATGGACTTCAAAGAGACAAGCAAAGCAAATGCAGGGACTTTTTAACAGAACAAAATTAAACAAAAACCCCAGTCAAAGACTAACTCTATCAGTATTGTCTACACACTTGCAGCATTACATAAAAGCAATGAAAGTTTGTAATTGCATCAGAAGAATAAAATGTTAGGAGTTATTAGACAGCAAATAGCATACATAAAATACAAGACAATGTTACTGTATCTTTAAACACTTGCATGCACACCCAACACCAACTGAAATATATCTTTATTTGTATTACCTTAGCTTTTTATTTCATTCAACAATCAGTTTTTCATTTTTTGCCTTCCAAATCTTTTCAGTCTGAATGCCGCATCGTCTCCTGGAGTCTAGATCTGTGTATATCTGCACTATCTCATTGATCTCTAAAAAGTGACATTGATGCCAACTGCCAGAGCTGGTACCCATGCCATCTGCTAGTGACGTCACAGGGCAGAGAAAACCACGTGAGCCTTTCTCCTGGGACCTTCATTCTGCACTGATCATCTGGCATCCCTCTAAGTGGGTACCAGCATTCATGTATCAACACAGAAGGTTAGACTGATAGAAAAAAAAAAAAGAAAAAAATCTCCGCACCAGCATTTCACATACAGTAGGTGCATTTCCACTGTAGCTGCTTCTTTTTAGCAGCCTAGCTGCATGGATAGACATGCCAGCATTTGGTACTATCCCTGCCTACAGGTACAGATGCCCTGTGGTTGTTAATATGGTATTGTTTATATGAGAAATGCTGTCTTGTACTGATCTGAATCCCTCC
The DNA here is from genome assembly GCA_013397175.1 of Platysteira castanea. Lineage (NCBI taxonomy): Eukaryota > Metazoa > Chordata > Aves > Passeriformes > Platysteira > Platysteira castanea. The sequence continues at coordinate 19,987 of VYXC01007590.1, read as the reverse complement.
AGTGCTCCTGGTACCCAGGGACAAAAAAGAAAAGGCAAGGAAAGGAAAGCAGTAATGGGGAAGTAATGTTGGTGCTACAACGCATAGCATGGTCACAAAAAGTAGTATTTGTGTGATGCTGCTGGGTGGGATTTTGGGGTATGGGGGTTTTTTGAGTGCAGCTTGTTGGCCCAGAGCACAGAATAATAGGAGCAAACCTCATACCATCTGTAAGAAATCCTTCCCTTGGTGTTTTTTGATATTGCAAAATAAAAGAGGCATCTGTAGAAAACTGGACGTACAGCATGAAGATTTAACAAATCATGCCTTTTTTTCCGAAGCATGTGGCAGGGCTCGCTGGTCCCTGACCTGCTCTGGCATATTGCAATGTGACTGGGGTGCACCTGCTCACAAGTGTAACTTAGGATGCTTGAAGGTTTTGGCCTCTGCCGTATTTTCTCAGTCTGCCCAGCCTTTTCGTGAATATTTCCCCAATATCTCTTTAAAAACTGAGTTATTCCCTTTGGAAACCTCAAAAAAATCTCCCCCTGCTCTTCTGTTTTCATACCTAGCTTCTCCTTTCTTCATGCCCTTGTTTCTACTGTCAGCTGCCTCTCCTGTGCTCCCTGCTCTTCCTCCTTTAACCCCTTTGTCTCTTTCCGCAGGCAAAACACTGTTAAATGAAGCTGACAAAGACTTTTAGCTCAGCTTTGCCATGGAGCTTATGGCAAACTCCACCTTCATGTGTTAGGGGTTTGTGGGTTTTTTTTAAATTTAAGGAGTGGCATGTCATATTTAAGCAATATCTAGAGAGTTACAGGGGGAATGATGTGTCATCTTAGAAACATTTTTTTTTTTAATTTGGTTTCATTATTATTGTGTATCACTGCTTTTTTGTAACAAAATAATCTCTGTATTAAAATAATGAGCAACTGAGTATGCTTTTAGTATTAAAATAATCCCTAGCAGAGCTGCTATTGTTACGGGTCTGTGTCAGCGTTTCCATTATAAATCCTGGTTTTGAAGGGTTTATAATTCATCTGCTTTAATTCACATTGGTCCAAACCTTGGCATTAACATTCTCAGCCCTAATCAAATTATTTTTTTTCCACAAAGTTTCATTTAAATATGTTTGGGCATTTTTTTGATTAGAGACAGGAACAAAAAATAAGACTGCAGTGCAGAACAACGTGTGTGTGTGAAGACCGTGTTTTATACTTCTATATGTATGTGCTCAATGATTTTAGAGCCTTTCATTAAAAAAAAAAAAACTCACCCCAAACTTTGCAGGATGTTTTTGTTTTTGTTTTATTTTAAAGAAGTAAGACATTCAAGTCACTTATTCTTTACAAAACTCAGGCTTTTTTTGTTTTAGTTTTTCTTTTTTAAGGAAAATGTATTTGAAGGGACAAAGATGTTAAAACTTAAGGGGAAACTGTTCGAAGACAGCAAGTGCTGTACTATTCAAAGCATTTGCTTCATTTTTACTGCAAATATTACAATCTGTGTAACAAAGGAGAGGGTAGAATCCCATTATCCTCAATAGGAATTTATGTACTAAGCTTTATATTGTTAAAGGATCTAGGGCTTGTCAACCTTCTCAAGGATTTTGCATATTCAAAGTATTATAAAGTGTATGATAATCCAAAAATGAAAAGTCCCGAGTAACCAAACATTGTTTCAATACATACTAAAAATACTATGAGATACTGAAGGAAAGGTTGAAATTGTAATAGTTTTATGTTTAGGGAAGGACCAACAAAATTTTCCGTTATATCACACAGTGTCCAAAATACATGAAAATATTTTCTCCATCCTTTTTTATTGTTGAAGTAGGTGGTTATTTTTTTTTAAACAACTCAAATGCATTTTTGAACAGCTTTTATAGTGCTACTAAAACCAAAAATGAATTAATTTGTGTTGAAGGATTCTTTCCATAGGAGTAATATTACAGTTTTGCACATTCCTAATCCATCATTTGACCTTTTTAATATTTTCAAATAAATAGTGGAGAAACAAAATAGCTGAGATATCAAGGTTTAAAAAAGCCTCTACTGTGCATGCATAATAACTTTTCATAAGGATTTTACTACGCATTTTGTATTATGGATCCATGATATGCTAATAGGTACTGTTGTTAATATGCATTCACAGCATACCCGATAACTGCTGCTTTGCTGTCTACTGTGAATGCATGTTAAGAATAATACACAAAATACAGTTAAATGCACTCTATAGAATGGTTGCACAGCACCAAATACATCACTGAACACATATCACAAATGTTTTTCCTGTACCCAGACTTGAATTAAAAGTGAGTTTGTTTCAAATGCAATATTATTATAATACATTCATATTAATATATATAAATAATAACACAACCAAACATTTATTTAAATGATTCATTTAAATAATACTGAGTCATTAATAGATTTACTGAAATAATACTGAGTTCCAAGGACTGCAGAATCTCCATGGTGCATGAGGGGGTACTGACCCAAACTGCAATGCATTCAATGGGAGTCCTTCAAGTAAGTTCAATATGCTACCATGGAAGTCCTGGCAAATGTCTTACTCTAGTTCTTTTTCTCTCTCTTTTCTTTTTTTTTTTTTTTTTAATTTTTTAAAAAAAAAATTTATCATCTTTTCCAACCATCTCCTAACTGGCCCATACCTCCCTGTCTTCCTGAAACAGGAAAAACCACATCAAATTAAGGTACTCAGGAACATTTCAGTGTGGTAGTCTTGGTCATTCACTGGGAGCAATGGAACCTCATGGGCAGCAGAACTGTTCAGAAGCGGAAGGCAGCTGAACCTTTTTCTTGTATTTTTTCCTCATCTTTCTAATGTACACACTAGACGTCACTGCAACTTAGACACAGCAACAATCATGCGATGCCAAACTCCCTCTTCCACACTCAAGACCTGTCATGAGTTTGCATTCCTACCATAACACCCACACGCACAGCCCAAACATCAGAGCAATTGCTGCCTTGGGAGTGAGACTGGGGGAAAACGTATGTCTAGTGCATCCCAAATAGCAAAGTCAGACCACAAGGGACAAATACATGTGGAAGAGAGTAGAAAACAGTCGCCCCAGTCTCCTGCTGAGTTTAATGCTAAGGAGGAGGTGGGAACACCTGTTTGGCAGGAGTTTTGTGTGTGCTTTCGGGGTTTTGCTTGGTTAGTTGGTTTGGGCTTTGTTTGTTTTGGGCTTTGTTGTTTATTTAAATCATATTGTTTTACAAAAAGAGGATAGTATCTTGGGCAAGGACCCTGGTCTGCCAGTCTCAGTGAGTATCAGACTGGTCAGAATTGGGGCTTTCTGGTGAAGGCTGGACTGTGTCTCTACAAAAGGAGCTGCTGGGGAAAGAACCATGTGCATGTTGCATGCCAGCTGCCTGTTCTGTGTGCAGCTAGCACACCATGGGACCAAAGTGATGTGTCTCTCTGTCTGTGAAGACCAGTCCCTCTTCTGCCTCTTCATGTCCCCAGTATGCTGCTGTAGACTTTGGACTTCTTTCTGAGGGGAACTCGCCATTCCCATCAAGTTGACTAAGCACTCTTCTACCAGTAATAAGACGATATATGTCCTTCTCTGACAGATCAGAAGACACCAACAAGGACCCCTGGCTTCAGAGAAATAATCTACATTAACTCAAGAGGATTTAGTTCAGTCTGAAAATACAATTTTTAACCTATCTGCTAATGTGGCAAAATATGTGTGTTTTGCATTAAGCTCCGTTTAATAAGGATATTCTTCTTGCTCTTATCAGACATCCTTAGTTTCATGTTTCGAATAGGCTGTTAGACACAAATAGGAAAGAGCTGTGCAGGGGTTAGTTACTCTATTTTAATGGGAGTTATTTGAGTAAAACATTAATGCAGAATCTGAAAATGGTCACTAACTGTAATTGCATATGGTTAACCAAAGAATAGTTTGTCACCAGAAATTACCCTAAGATTTCTGAAACACATGACTAGAATAAGTCTCATGTAGATACAACATACATTTGGGATAATGTTATTAATTTTGAGTTACTCCTGGTTCACACTACTACAAAGGAGTTGAGAGATGGTGAAACCAAATAATCTTAAAATGGAAAATACTTTTTTTTTTTAATCAGTAAAATACCTTTCACCTAGAAAATTAAAGGCACAATATAGCCTAAAATTTTAGTACCAGATCAAGAGGTAACGTGTACTTCCCAGGAATATGGGATTTAAGGTACTTCTCTCCCTGGGGTAAAATATTCTAGTCAGACCAGTGATGTAGCTGTGTCATTTCTTAAAACTGCAGGGCGTTAAGATCATTGCTATTGCTTTGCAGTGTGAAACAGCCCTATGGGACATCTGAAAAATGTTTTTTTTCATTCATACTTGGTGACTGGAGTTGTCACACTCTCTGCTACCCTACCTTGAGGATGGTCTGAGATCAGAAAGTTTATAAACATTTAGAAGCTGCTGCAGGAACACTTGGCTCTAGGACACTGCTCATCATCATTCATTCTTTAATGGCAATCTCTGTCAAAGAGCTGGTCAGTGATGATGACTTTCCTCCTTTTCTTCTGCTGATGCCTACAGTGATTCATACATGTGCTTCCTTTGTGTTTCCATTTTGAGCATCTCTGCTCCCATCAATGCATGTTTTTTCATGGACCTTGCAGCTAGTCCCTTTTAGTAGACAGAGTGTTGCCTAAAATCAAACAAAACAAAACTTACAACAGTGTTAAAATGGTGAGATAAGATCTTTATTGAAAGCTTCCAGGTGCCCCCATTGTCATGGACACATCCAGCATCGAATTTCAACAATTTTTATAAGTTTAACAAATTAGCATATTTAAAAAATATTGTCCAGTTAGAAGAGCAGTTGGTTAGGTAATTTCCCCTGGGTTCTGCCCCACTGGAGCTTTTCCAGGGGCTTCTTTGCCCCATTTCTTGTTATGTCATCTAAGTCCTAGTGGAAAAAGAAAATGTCCTTGTCAGGCTTCTTCTTCTTAAGGATACAACTAAACAGAATTCCAAGTATGCATTAGAAGGGTTAGCTTATTATTCTAATATCTAAGAGAAAGGGTAGGAAAAATACCAGGAGATATGTAACTGTGTATTAACAGTCTACAAAGTTGCAAATATATGAAAAATGTATAACAAGCTAAAATCTTTAGGTATCAATACTGTGGGTGTGTGTGACCCCAGAACAGACCTGCACTGGTTCCCCTTCCCCAAGCAGACCCCAGAGCTATGATGTATGCTTTTTTCTGCAAGGACTTGGTTGCAATGTCTCTACAGCTAATGGGCTGCTTACTTCTCCCCACTGCAAATCTCCCTCAGCAAGAGGTGCCTGATGAGTAGATCACCTGTGTAGATGTTCCAAATACTTTTTTCTCCCTTTCTGCAGTCTTCTCCCTGTGACAGGGTTATCTATCCCACATGGAGTGATGATGTGCTGCACTCTACATGGCGTAGTCAAGCTGGGGCAAAGCCTCTCCAGGAAGTGGTGGGGGCTCCATGCACATGGCTACAACGCTAACACACAAGAGCAGAGTGGCCTGACAGAAAGCACATGCCACAAGGTGAGCAGTTTGCTTAGGACTTAGTCATATATATGTATGTGTGTGTATATATATATTTTATAGATGCATTCTGTAAATTAAATGCAATATACAATGGAAGAGACTTAAAGATCACAATTGCCTTAAATACTGTTAAGATCACCAAAGGACTTTGCCCACTCTAGCAAACAGTACAAAGAAGCAACTGCTCATCTGCAACTACCCCAGCCCACCCTCACCTGTCCTCCCTACCCATCCCCGCTACCTGTCCCCTCCGCCTCTCCCACCTACCCCCAGCATGCCTCCTGGATTCCTGGAATTTGGACCGTCAGTTAAGTCAGCTGATGGGAATTTCAGGGAAGTTAAAGGTGTTACTATTGTCCAATTATCTCAGGTCTAAGGAGAAGTAAACAAGGCTTCGGGAGAAGAATGTATCCACAAGGAAAGCCAAACCCTGCAGCTGCCCTGAAAATGAGCTCTGGCTGGGTCTGGTGGGGGAGGCCACAGCCCAGAGACACACTCCTGAGGCCTTCCACCAGGGGACTGCACATGATACAGTGTTGCAACAGGGTCTCAGTGCTGCAAAAGGCAGCGTAAAACTCTCCCCTCTAGCATAGGGGAGGTGCTTGGGCGTTCCCACATGCACCTGAATGTACATTAACCCACTGACCTTTCTTTCATGGGAGTCCCTTCACCAAGGAGACCAGAAGAACAGCAGCAGGACACGGTCTGGATCCACGAGGCAGCAACTATTTTTCTCTCTCACTCTCTCCCCTCCAACCACTCTCCCCCTTGCCTATTTCTTTCTCTCTCTCACATTTACTGTTAAGTAAAATCCGTACTATTGGCTTTGACATATGGTCTCATTTGCACCTTAATTCGGGTAGAGGCATCTCTAGTAATTGAATCTTAAAATGCAAGGAAACCAAGAAGTTGAATTAATGATGACTTGACAAAAGTGAAAAATAAAACCTAAGAGTAACATTAGCTTCTGTTGGACAGTTCCCTCCCAGCAAATTATAGGATGCTTTGTAATATCCCCTGCAAACTTTGTAAGACAGTCTGACGCTTATTATTTGCAGCAGACCTTTGAAACTCAGCAGGGAGAAAGCCCTCAGGCTAGAGAAGTGACTTCTTTAGCCTCATGAAACTTGACTAAGTCCAAGCGGCCTATAAGCTCCTATGTAGGAATCATCATTTCCTTCTTCTTATATGCATGAATGCCCTAGGAAAATAAATAAATAAATAAAAGAAAAAACCCCCAGACTTTAAGCCTATTTTTAATGCACATTATTAAAGGTGAGAAGGCAAGTAGCTGCCAGAAGTAAATGCCAAAGCTACAATTGCCACTCTCTCTACACACAAGTATGCAGGTAGTTTCGTAACAGCTCAGCAGAGGTGCTTGATTTTAGGAAAGAATATTAAGTGTTGAGCAGGATGACTCAGGCTTACTGTAATGGAAATATATGCTCATTTTGGTTTGCATTTTATTATCTGAATTTATAACCCTTTTTGGACAGGACTTTTTCTGAGATACTGGTCTGACTAAGATAAGTAAATTTTCATTCAAAAAGCAAAAGAGCTGTGCAATCAGGCATCCCAAGCTGTTAATGAACTATGGCGTCCCGTACGTTTCTCAAATCTGTCTTACACTTTTGACTGCTCCTAGCATCCATGATTGCCAAACAGCATCTGCAACATGTGATAATGCATGTACTTAAAAACCTTACTAGGGATCTTTCCTTATTGAAAAGAAAGGTAATTTTGGATTAAAAAAACAAAAAGCAAAATAAGCAAATCTAAGCTAGTGCCAGAATTAAATGTTTATAGGAATGAAGCAGGTAAATGCTACTTTCTAGAAGGAAAAGGGAGGCATAACAATCTTCCACATTGATCCTGAACTTTTTTGACTGATTTAAAATGCTCAATGCAAGTGTTAGGAGTAATGAAGAGTCCAATGTATATGTGATAAACACACCAGAAATTATTTTTCAGAGATCATGTATACAGTTACTGAATCATCTAGCCTTCCTGCTTTTTCTTGTTACACAAAATTATACGCAGCTTTCACTGATTTGAAAGCAGTGGAAGGTGGACAGCTATATATGTTGAATGGTCTTGAGCATCTCATTTTACCTCGAGACAAGCCCAAACATTTCAGGTCTTTTACCCACAGGATCAATTTTCCCCTGGCAGTCCTGGCGATTTGGTGGTGGAATTTGACTGCAAATAGAATAGGAATTTATAAAACTGTTTTCTGGATTCTATCCCCAAGCTTCTGAGGAAGTGAAAGACACAGCTAATTTCATCTTCGTTGTAAAATGGTGCTGAATTCAGATAGGGCTGTAATGATATTTTCCCAAAATCATTTTGGAAAAACTGATGTTTAAAGAACAATTTTTCAGTGAGGAATGAACAATTCTATTACTTCTAGCTGCAGATCTGCTTTCAGAGTAACTGATGTTTTTCATCTTTATAAAAACCCATTTTAAAATGTTTTTCACCAAATTTGCTGAACAAACAGATACACTGGTATTGTAAGATGTAATTTTCTGAGATTCTTAACCTAACAAATTTGATTCCCATTTATTCAAGTATACAATTAAAGAAGTAGAGTCAAGAGGGATTTTGCTTACACCTGCATAGAGGTTTTTTATAAAATATGTGGACACCCTCAGAATCAGCACTATCAGTCAGTCAAGTTTCCCAAAACAGTCAGTCAAGTTTTCCAAAATCAACATGAAGCTGTGCACTGCTGTAAAGAGAGGTGAGGTTATCATGCACTTAAGCACAAGATGAAGTAAACAGTACTTTTTGTAATTAACATCCCTAATGTCCGAGCAATCTCTAATGAGTTGTGTAAACCCTACAGCTTGCCAGGTTCCTTGTCCACCAGTCACCATGAAAATCAATGCCACAGGTTGAGTACACAGTGTTGGTTTTGAAGGTAACCACTCTGTCAACCGGTCTCACCTAACAGGATGTGCAAAGGAAATTGCGTATCTTTTGGCAGCCTGAAGTTTTCATTCAGGTCAGGATGAGGACGAGTTTGAATCTCCAAATTGTTTAAAACAACCACGGCCAGAATGCACCTAGAACTTTGGCAAAAAGCCTTTTTTCAGGGCAAAATCCCTTTCCTAAGAAGGCAGTGTGGTTTGCTGAGCCTGAATCCTGCTTGTGTTTCCCCTCTGTTGTGCTAATTGCTGTATTAGCCTTCTACCTGGCTCGTGTGGCCTTACTGTGAGCCTGCCTCTTTAAGCTCTTGAAGTGCTTGGACAAGTTCATACAGGGCAAGTTTGCAGAATGCTGAAACAGTCAGTGGTCAGCAGAAACAGTAATGAATATGCATCTATTTTTGCAAGTTAGAAATCCTTTTTTTCTTCCCATGGTATTTTTCACAGTGTTAAACAATATATATCTGATGTATCTGGCTTTATTTTAGCTCCTTTCTGATCATCTTTAATTCATCTGCTATTTTTTGAGAAATACGTATAGCAGTTCAAGTCTTATTACTGTAGTGTGTCCAGGAGAGAAAAAAAAATGCACTTAACAAATTGTTCAAAGGCATGCATTCTGAAGAGTGTACTGTGGTATGTTCAGGGTTTCGTTCTTGTGTTCAGGAATTTTATGTGGACTTGGGTTGAAGTGTGCTTTCTGCTTAGAGAGACCTGCTGGAGTCTGCATTCTGCTTTTGGACCTGTAAGACATCTTGCTATGTAAAGCCATCTAGGTAAAATTCCACTCAAAAGGGTACTTTGCTATGAATTTTGAAGACAGCTGATGTCAGCAGATGGTGACTAGAATAGCCATCTCTCCCAGTATCTCTAAATCCTTAAACAGTGTGAATACAGGCAGTGCACTAATGATTTGGCGAGGCGACATAGGAAATACACTTGGCACTACGGCATGAGACCAAATCCTGAGAGATTCATAGTTCCTGCACTATGTCTTGAAGACTGGGTGCTGGAAGAATGAAATCTGTGATGCTCAGGTTGGTGGGCTTTGGAGTAAATATTGCTTTCCATGCAGCCTGTTATTCATTTGGTTCTTGTGGCACAAGTTAACAATAGGATTTTTTTTGCAGAGACTCTGTGCAAACGCTCTTACTCGCATAGAAACCGAAATCTTGATTATGAAGAAGATATTTGCAGTTTGACCTTGTAACATAAAGTGGCAAAAAAAAAATTCTTTCAGAAGAGTGTATTAATTTTTTGGCAAAAAACTTTATCTTTTAAGTGCACTGTAATGAAATTTCATTCTGAAAATAAGGTACTTAGGAAAAGTAAGATCTTTAAATCACTTCAAAGGGATTTGAAAGGATGCTTCTTTTGAAAACTGCATATAATATGTAAAACAAAAAACAGAGCAATTTTTTAAAAAATGATTGATTTGAAACAAATATTCACTGAAAAATTTACATTGCAGAACATACTTCTTTTCTTTGCTTTTGTTTCATATCTGAAGGAAAGAACCTTTAGAAAAGTGATCTTTCTTCAAACAAAGGAATGTCTCAGTTTGCCTAATGTACTGAAATCCCTATAGCACCTGTCTTAAATTATTATTCCCAAAAGGCAAGCCTCTTTCAGCCATGTATTGTGGATTTGCAGTTTTCACTTTTTTAATCCATTTCTCTATCATTTACAGTATTCTGAATTCTAAATTCAGATAGCCTATGCTTCTTATTTAACTACCATATCTAAATGTTTCTACATGCTCCCCAAATTTTTTTTCCTTTAATCATCAGCAGTTCTTGGAAGTAGAGGTCCAGGCTTCCTTATACCCTCAATTCCATTTTGCCAAACACAACACAAAAAAGATAGCCTTTGTTTAAAAGTTTAATGTTCTTAATTAGTAGAATTGTCAGACTAATTGGAATACCAGTTAAAATTGGCAGGGCTATCATTATTTAGAAGTGCTGTGGTCTAGTATTAACTACTATTAAACCTCACAGTTTGTGAAAGAGAGGGAGTAAGGAGATGTATATACACACACAACCTCCATTTTAAATGATAAGGGTCCATAATGAGCCGTGCTGTCAATGTGTACTTAGGGACTGTTTAATCCATGAAAACACTGATGAAAAGTTAATGACTGTTTATGCACAAAAGTAGCATTATGGAATAAAAACTATTAAAATGGTGAAATTCTATCTGCGGCTGGAAAAAATACTCAAAGCACCACGGATTTTCATTTGAGTTGTGCAAGAGAAATCCACTTTATTTTACTTTCCGTACTTGTGAAAGTTACCTTGCGTTTCTAACAGCACATGACAAATAGAGATCTTACAGCATTGTATGAACTGAAATTTAGCTTCAGTGCCCGCTGGTTCAGGGAGTGTTTCACAGACAGAGGGGCTATCGCTCAAGTTCCCATAGTGAGTCAGATGTACAACGAGAAATACACTGAGAGCTCATCAACTTTCAGTCTCTGCACATGTGCCCTTCCCTTTGACCTAATTTTAAGTTCTGAGATGATCACGGAAGGAAACAATTTTCTTTTTCAACCTCAAAGGAAAATAACAAAATCTCTATTCTGTCTATGTACCTAAAACATATGTTCCTGACTGAAACCATAAGGGACCACTTCCCAGAGGTGAATGCTGTGAATATTACTGCGAATTCCATACACACTGCTACCACACGCATATAACCAAATTTATATCAGCAAATGACTATATCTACAAGTGATTAGGAAAAAAGGGTGCTCAGGCAGTTAGAGAAGCCTTGAGAGCCCTGCATGTTCAAGTCCTGAGTATAAACATAATGTTTCCATTTTCTAAGCACAAATATATTTTCATTTATCAAATGAAATCAAATATCAAATATCTTACCAGTGATAGATTGAGGCAAGAGTGATGGTACTGCTGACTGTTTATGTGGGGCAATGGTGATGTGAGCTAGAAGAGGATAGACAGAGGGCAGGGCAGAAAAATAAAAGGTCAGCACTACTGCTGTTTATGGAGCATGTGGAGGTAATGCAGCACAGCATAAACATTTTTTCTGTTCCTCTCCAGCCCAATATAGTTCAAGTATTTCTCAATTTACATCACAGCCAGTTCACAGTCTGATAAAATCAATCTAGACCTAACCGTGCTTCCCCTTCTATTCCAGAGAAACTGAATAATTCATTTTCATGTAAGTCAGATGTTTAAATTGTAGGTGTATGGTCAAAAACCCTTTGCCTTGATCAAATCTTGTGTGCTGATGCTTTGTTTAACCTTTGCTTATGTAAAGCTAGAGTCAAATATGACAAATGTGTCTTTGCTCTTACAGACGAAAAGGTGTGAGTTTACATGCTTTATATAGGAAAAGTGATTTAAGGATCAGCTACAAACTTAACCTTCATAGTTCCTATTGTATTACTGCACAAAAATAAATTAGGTTATGGATAAATAAAATGCTGAAAAGGAGAAAAAAATTAAGATACTTTAAAAGACATTAACTGATGAAAAAATTTAACTAAAAGACAGTATTTTCTTTCAGCTTTTCACTAAATAGGCGTTTATCTCTTTTAAGTGTCTGGCAATAATCTGTTCCTCCCTACTTTGTACACCAAAGCAGGAAATGGTCAGCTTCTGAAATTTAAATGCAGTTTTTCTGTTGAAAATACTGTGAGGGAGTATACCAACCAAATATTTCAGTACTTCATCATGGCTGGGATTAAAAACAAACACGGAATTTTTGTGATAACTCGCTGGAAGTATTCTCTAATTTCATTTTTCCTAACTATTTCAAGGTACTTTGCAGCCTCAACTTCATTTTAACCTGTTACATCACAGGTTTATTTTTTCTGCCTCAGTGTGGTACAGTGAGGTATCCCCCAACAAGCTGAGCAACGGACTTTGAAATATAATAAAAAAGAGAGGAAGCCAGACATTTTTTCTCTCCAGTAGGGATATGGTGGTTTTGTTTCACTTTTCTGACCTGCACTAGTAACCTGCACACGTGTTCCTGAAGCAGTGAATATCTTCACGCCTTGATTTGTATTAGAGATGCTCCTTGCTGCTGCCTTGGGCAGCTGTAAACCACAGTGTCGCAGCCCCGGGCTACCCCATTGCTATATTTCTTAATATTCCCCTGGCCTGGCCCCAAGTGTGGTTCCTCACACAGATGCCCTCTCTGAGCTGTGGTGATGATATTGCATCAATGTGGGAGAGAGAGGAAAGCAGCACTCTACTCCTGTAAGAGATGAACAGCAGTCTCAATTTGCTTCTCTGGATATCTTACTACTTAATACTTACTACTTGGATGAAAAGGCATCCTTGTGCTTGGAGTCCCTGGAGGCAAAGAGCTGAGGACATGAAGCTTCAGTACAGAAAAATGATTTTCCTATTTCACTGTTATTTCCCCAATCATTATTTTTATTTTTTGCTTAGGTGGTTTGCATTTACTATACTTAGTAATTCTATTGTTTGCCTTTAGGGCTTCTCTTTTCTCCACCATTAGGCTGTTCTCCTTTTTTTCCCCAATGATTTTATATGTGATCTTTATGTTAATTTAGCCTGATAGTTGTCCTCTTGTCCATTGTGGATGCAATTTTTTCTAAAGAGATAAACAATATTAATTAATTTGTTGGGTACAAAAGACAATAGAGGTATTATGCTACCTCCATTGCTTAATCACTTGAGTGATCAAGTTCTCCTTAACCTTTTTTTTCATTCCTTTTGCATTCTAGCCCTATAAGGAATTAGAAAAGAGACTAGATGAACTTCCAAGAGCCATTCATTCCCCTAAGACGAAGGACCACATAGACATACAGTCCACAACTGAGAACATAGTAATTTTTGGTATTTGTTTAGACCTAAGATCATTCTTATCTCATATATATTTTCTAGCATTAGCCTATGATGAAGAGAGACCCCTAAAGTCTGTACATGAAGGTTGAAAAGAGATTACTCTTATTAAATCTCAGCCTGTTCTCTAACCGTTGCTGAATTTTGAGAGCCCTGAAGCATGACCCAAAAGCATTACTATAATTAATTATGGTAACTCTGATATGCATATAAATTCCTTTTTCCAAACATACATTTTGGAAATCCACTTCTTGTAGTAGTGTGTTGTCTAGCCTGAGTACATATTGAGCCATACTGAGTCCATTTAGGATGTTTAATCTTCCATTTTTTTTCTGTTTAAACCCTCAGTGTGTATGAGAAAATCAGTCACATCTCAGCTCTAGCAAAATAGAGATGTTTTAGCCATCCCTTTGCCTTCTCTCTATCACTGAGTCTTTTATTCCTCAATTTAGAGTGAACAGACATGTTCAGAACCCATCAAAATCCTTGATGAATTTCTGGCAACCGTTGCTGTATTGCCATAAGGCTTCCTAGTTCTGTGCCCTTCCTCCAGACATCACTGAGTCAGTACACAAGCAAGGAAAAGACTGCAAATAAGCTCAGCAGCGTGGTACATATTCTGTGTTACTGAGGCCACCTATCCTTCCCTCGGCAAGGGAGGGAGGGAGGGGGATCTTTACCCTTAAAGAAAAAGATATTGGAAAGCAGTGCCCCAGCACTGTGCCTATGGAAATTATTCACTTGGAAGCAGCAGAGTGGCTCTAGGCAGGTGAGGTCCTCCTCCAGAGCAGGGCAAAGGAGAGGAGCATCATATAGTACTTGTTCATGCTTTGCTCACACTAAATTATTTTTGAATAGAATACTAATAGTGAAAAGTATAAGCAAAATACACAGTTAACAGAACTCAATTGTAAGTATGCTGGTTTACTTGCCAACAAAAAACAAAAGTGAAAATGTTAACATGTGAATGATGCTCTGTGTATGAAGAGGTGCCATGTTCCAAGCATAAGTGCAAACTAAACCCCCATTTGTGTGAATAGCTAATTACAAGGGTGAAAACACTGTCAATCTTAACACTCAACTGGGTTTCATCTTGGATACCAAATGGGTCTTGCTGTTCTATATGTTAAGAAAAGTCTTGATTTTACAGTCCTGACAAGAGAATGAATATCAGCCAGAAGTAAGTGAAAGGGCATAAACATAGATTATCATGATGGAATTTTTAGTAGCATTGCTTTTTTTTGACTATATGTAAGTATTCTGAACACAATCAGAAAAAGAAAGAAAAAGAAAAAGAAAAAGAAAAAGAAAAAGAAAAAGAAAAAGAAAAAGAAAAAGAAAAAGAAAAAGAAAAAGAAAAAGAAAAAGAAAAAGAAAAAGAAAAAGAAAAAGAAGATATTTTTGTTCATACCTACTACAATTTGCAAAATATGCATGTTCTGTTGAAGCTTTCGAATAGAAGCAAACCCATCAAAGGATGGGTTTTATCAAATGTCTTAAGTTACATCTCATGTCCTAGTACAATTACAATTTAAATGTAACTCTTTAAAGCACACCGCAGACAATCAGAACATTACTATCTTGTATCTATTCATTATTTAAGAGGCACCTGTTGAGTTTTGTTAAAATCTTTACATATTAATCTCTGAAATCTTGTAGACCTTAAAAAAAGCAGCTGCAAAACTCTCAGCAGGTGGGGAGGCCTGCACTCTACAACAAATAATTTGGATCCCATGTGACTCCAGGAACCTGCAAACCTAGAAAGATCAAAGGTGGTTAGCTTTTTAATAAGTATTTTAATTTGCATGATGTTGAATGGCATAGCCATTCGTGTATATTAGTATTTCAAGCAAAAATGACAACTGCTTGAAAAATTAATTTTATCTTTGGCTGTTCCATAAACTGCTCTTTCAATTTAAGATATTTTAGTTTTTTTAAAAATTTTCCTTTATTTCCTAGAGCCTAAATCACAGGCCTTCAGGTTATCAGTTAGCAGTATTTTATTCCAGTGGTTGGATAGGAAAGCAAAATAAATAAGAAAGAAGCTATCCTAGGGTTTCAAACTATGAGAAAAGTATACAGCTCAACTTCTGGTTGAATCTAGAATGATAAAGGCCCTTGGAATTTAATTACCTGTAAATCTCATTTATTGTTTCCATTTAAAACAATTTAAAGCATAAAGCAAAACATTTGCTAATGCTTTAGATTCATTTTTCTAAATAATGGAAGACTATGATAGGTGAGTTGTCTGAATTTCTGATACTAGAAGTCCTCTGTTGAGTTTTATAATATCTTTGGCTGGTTTCCAACCTACATATATGAGGCAGGTTAACTTAAGACACATTCAAACTCTCAAGAAAATTCTCTGTAGCTGTTTCACATTAATGGAAGAAATGGTACACAACTGTGAAAAAAAAAGTAAGCAAGCGAAGGATGAAAAATCCTGGGAGCTGTGGAAGAGTTCTAGTTAGCCTGAACTTGTATGACAGAAGAGGGTTCACTTTGCTCAATGCCTTTCTAAACCTCTCAGGAGGGTCTTTGGCTCCCAAAATGCCTGTAATGAACTGGTTGGTGTAGCTTCATTTGATGAGGGGATTCTTTTTTCACAGCCAGGTGCCACTGGGTTTGTTATGCTATGAGGATGAGTTTTTTCTCTGCCCTAAAAAAAAAGGAAGATGTAGAATAAACCCCACCTTGCACACTGACCTTCACACCTTGGCAGGCTTTAGTACCTAAGATTCTATGAGCATGATTCCCTGAGTGCCATTGTTGAGGCATTAAGTCAGTATGGGGAACTCACTGCACCTTCCAGATACTGGTGTGGGGAAAGAAGACTAGAGATCACCTGAGGCTGGGCAAAGCGTCAGTGGAGGGGAAGTGGGATGACCCTCCCTATTCTCACGGAGAAATGGCAAGGTAAGGATTGCAAGGGAGAGGTGGTGCCAGATGGGGAATTGAAAGTTCCCTGCTGAAGCGGCTCAGAGACAAAGCAAAATTCACGACCAGGGAACGGCTCTGCAAGCAGTTTCTTCTTCAGCTACTCTTCATTCTCCCTGAACAACCCATTCAAATGTGATCTAATGAGGCTGCAGACTTAAAGTGTATATATAGCAGACCCAGATTCCTGGGATTTAAGTGCAAGCCTTAACAGAACATTCAGGTAGAGCAAAGTGAGTGTTTTCCTCCAGATTATCTTTCATGGATATATGAACAGCATTTGCTGCAAAATGTGTCAACTATGGAGCTCAGAGTCACAGCCTGCAGCACAGCAAACTGGCTTTTCCTGGAGCTCATAATGTGATAATTAAATTGCTAACAGGCACCTTAGTGATGGCATTTGCCGGGGATGTGCAAGACTTCTTACAATCATAC
This sequence comes from Platysteira castanea, assembly GCA_013397175.1. Classification (NCBI taxonomy): domain Eukaryota; kingdom Metazoa; phylum Chordata; class Aves; order Passeriformes; genus Platysteira; species Platysteira castanea. The sequence continues at coordinate 3,292 of VYXC01007590.1, read as the reverse complement.
CTTTCTGTAGGGAACCTATCAGTAGAGTCAGAATCAGGGTTTTTTTAATATATTTTCTTCAATTAGTACATTAAATTTTTATGTGGAGTGAAATGGGACAGGATGTGTTTCCCTTCCACTGCACAATGATTTATTACCCCAAAAAGACTGCAGAACTAATTAGCAGAGTAATTAATTAATATAAATTTGCATATTTGCATTTGCAATTAGTGCAGCCGACTGATTAGTCTGAAAATGGGAAGTTTGTCTCATTAGATGTTAGTGTCTGCTGGACCGGAAAGCGGCTGCCAGATGAGGCGAAAAAGCATAGAATAAGCAAGAGTGTGTATGTGCACACGCGCAAGCCCATAATTGTCTTTTGTTAGAAGAACGGAGCGCAAATATCCAGTCTAAGATACTAAGATTGCTGGGGGGGTTAAATACTTTTTTTTTGCTTTTCATTTTTGATCACTTTTTCTTCCTGGTTTTCTCATTCATTTACTTCCTGCAGTGAGTCACTGCAACCATGAAACTCATGGATGGTTCTGAACAGTCAGATCTTTCAGGCAGGGCAGCTGCTGCAGATTTTCTGATTTCAGTGCTAAAGGGAACCTGTAAGGAGCCTTCTTTCTGTGTGATTGATGGGACAGGACTATTTCCCATCTTACTAGTTACATCATCTAAGCAATTCCTAATGCTGAGAAGTCAAACTCAGTGGTGCCCAGAAAAGCCCAGGATAAGTGATTAGCTTTTTAGGTTGCTGTGCTGTTGTCTTTTCCTCCTTGGACACACTTGTAGGTATGCCTCTTTGTATACATCTAAACAGTCCTTCTGCTCTTCCTACGTGAACTTGGTATGACCGGACAGCTATTGTCCCAGGTTTTAGTGAGGTTTGAGAAGATTTAAGATGATGTGTATGTCTGTCAGGTAAGATACCCAGATGCCAAAATATCTGTAAACTGATTACCAGTGCTCTTCTCAGATTGTCAGAGCAGAGCTAGTTTTCATGGGGGTCACTGAAGGAAGTCCTGGTACCTCATTGGGGCACTTTACTTTGCTCTCTCCCCTACAGCTGGAGGAAATCTTCAGTCCTCCCCCAGTGAGACTGATTGTCTCCCCTTCAGGATTACTGAGACTGAAAATGGTTGGCATTAAAGCAGTCCTCTGTAAGTTCACTGGGTCCTTGTTGAAAAGGTTTGATCAGATTTCAGCTATTTGGTGCCACTTTGACACTTGTGCAAGTGTTGTGAAGATTGAAATGCATACTTTTGATCACTTGCCATCAGCATGCACTTAGAGCACAGTGAAGTGCAAGTTCTCTCTAGCTCCTCTGCAATATCATAGCAAGTCACGTTGCTTCTTCTTTTTAATTTTTTTTTTCATTTTATACTAAGCTTAAAATTTTAACTACAGCTGTTAGAACTATGGTACAACTGCAGTTATACTTTCAATAAAGTATAATTCCGTATCATTCCAGGAATGAGCTTAAGCTAATGTACACTTTACAGATACAAATTCTGTCCCCTCTAGTATACCATCACTAGTTTGTACAATCTAAGTGCAAACTGGGCCCAAGTCAACAGGAATATCTTATAAACTTGAATCCAATTTTTTTTTTGAGATTTTCAGATGCTGATTACCTCTCAAGGTGCCCCTGTCCTATTAGATGTATAGAAGATAATTCAAAATGTAATCATTCCTATGAAATGATGAAACCCCTATTTCTTCTTTGTATACATATACTGATGTATGATAATTTGTTATTATGATGTCTGTGTGGGATTGCAGGTGAATAGTGTACTAGTTTTGTTTGCAATCCATTACTTAGTTATTCTCCTTTTGTGAGATAAGAATTAGGAGAAAGCAAAGCAGGCACAAAACTTTAAAGAATATAAAGAAAGCTTTATTAACAGAACTAAAATAAAAAATAATAAGAGTCAGAATAAACCTTCAGAACACTTCTCCTTCCCCCACTTCTCCTTTTTTCTCCCACTGATAACGTGAAGAGACAAAACTTGGGGTTTTTCTTCCAGTCAGTTTACCACCTCCGTATTAGTCTTTCTTCAGTCTACTTAGGAAGAGGAGTTACTTTTCAGTGTGCTGTGGAGGCTTCTCCACAAGAAACAGTTCTCTCATGGCTCCAATATCACAGCAAAGTAGCTGCCCGGGATGGTTATCTGCTCTCATGTGAAAGTCCCTTCCCCGGATTTACAGCTTTCCCCACAACTGTTTTCGAGGGTTCAACCTTTAGCTAATGGGGTACCATTTTAAGGATGAGCTGTTCAGAAGTGAAGGTTCTCTTCATCTATCTCTAGGATCATCTTCATCTCTAGGAACAGAGGTCTTCTTCTTCCCTGGCAGCAAGGGTCTTCATTTCATCACTCTCATCTCTTTTTGTTCAAGATTCTCATTAGAACACAGCTACTTCAACATTTGCTTATTTCAGCACAGGTACCTTTGCTCAT
>VYXC01007588.1:126183-201008 GCA_013397175.1 Platysteira castanea | reverse complement strand
CCGCTCCCCGCAGTGGGCGGGCGGGGAGGGGCCAGGGCACGGGGGGCCGCTCCCGCCCCCACCCTGCCTTCCCCCGGTCCGAGTTCACGCGGAACGAGCCGTCCCGTGAGCCTGCTTTAGGATGTCCCCGCTGAGCGGACTACCCAAATTATCCCGTTGATGTAACCAGCCCGCCACCTTCCCCAGCAGCCAAGTTCTTCGTCCACTCGCCGTGGGCATCAGTGCACAGGTGATGTCCTGCAGTCTGTCACATGTCAAACAGGCTCTCCTAGCACTGCGGTGTCCCCTGAAAACATTTTATTGTTGATTTCTAGACCGCTAGCTATTCTAAAATGCCAGTTTTGCGCTTAGCTTATACTTGAGTGCTGTCACTCACCTAAAGTCACATCTTTGGTCACAATTAATCAGCTCCCTAATACCTCCCGATTTGTGAAGGTAATAAAATTCTTCGTGAAATGTAGCTTGACTAAAGAATGTTTCTAGTGATAACCAGAAAGAAATATAATCCAGCGTTTACTTGCCCGTTTGGATTTTTGGAGTAAACTAAAAACTCAATAAAACTAAATTTCACCATGTTATGACTACATAAATCAAGGATGTTGTAGCAAAAGTTACTAGATTATGCAATTCCTCTTCAAAACAGATCAGTGCTTTCAAGAATAAAGTCAAACGCAATATAAAATGGGAATTGGCTGTGTTTATGCAGTATATGAATCATTTGAGATTAAGAATCATTCTGAGATTAAAGAAAAGCAAAATAATAAAAGATACTCCATATTAGTCACATTACTCAAATTTTATGAGACTGAATAATGTTTACATTTCTAATAAAACAGTGCATTTCACTTATATGTCCCACCAAGACTGTGAAAAAGTTTATAGACACAAAATTGTACCTTCCTGTAAGCCTTACAGAGAAACTGGTTGCCTTTTTGGGGAATTGGCAGTCCAGGATCAGGTAGGAAGCCTATGGAAGGCTGAGTAGGAAGGCTCAGAGTGAAAAATCCGAGTGCTCTACTACCACCAACAGGGAGTGACCTTTTCCATTTCATGCTGCAAGCAATTAAGGAGATACAAATCATCAGCTTCACACATTAATATATTCTCTCCATTTATGCCTCCCATTGAAATGTCTGTATAAAAGCACCCTCCTATATGGGATGTTATCTTCAGTGCTTTTGTGGGAGTTCTTTTTTGGTCTTAAAATAGAAAATTTGTGAGGTCTATGGATGTGTACAGACTAAAGGGCAACAAAGAATGGGATGGGATGGGAAGAACCCATGATTTTGTCAGAAATATTTACATGGCTTCAAGATAAAAATATTTTTTCCCAAGAGTTTCTTAACTTGTAGGATACTACAAAGAATCTACAATTGGTATTTGAACAAATTTTGACCAAACCATTTTGTGAGATAATTTTAGTGAGTTGTGTTTTCTACATCCACTAGGATTCCCCTCTGTAAAAACATACCAGGAACAGTACTGTATTTTGCAAGGTCTTTCACTTCTGCATCAGAAGTTCAACAGATAAATAATTTAAACACACATGTGGTTCTAACAGATTAAACATGAGCCTCATTCATGATTTCAAATGCAGAATTCAACCTACATTATTCTAATCAGCATGTAGAGAGGAAACTGGGAGATTGCACAAGGTTTTTTTAGAAAAAAATAGAGACTTTATACCACTGTTTGTTAAAAAATAAAAGCATGTTGATTTTTATAGTTCACTGCCCTATAGTAATCGTAGACAAATACTTGAGACTCTCTAATCTTATTACCAGCTCTGCAAATAAGTGGGAATCTAAATTGCTGCCCTGGATATTGTATAGACAGAATCCTTCTGACTTCAGCCCAACTCCAGAAATTTTGACCACAGTGGCTTTACAGTACAAGCTCCTCAGGTCTTCTACTTCACAAGTTTGCTGAGATCTAGAATGTAATAAACTTTACACATCATTTGCTTCCTTTTCCTGACTGCTGAACAGCACTCCCTGAAGTCCCATCAGGGTTCTCTGAATGTTCCAGACCATTCACCCATTTACAAAAACTCCCTTTATTTCTGTTACCTCTAACTTTGGATTTGTCAATATGCACCAGTTCTTCCATTAAAACAAGAATTTTTTTCTTGTTCCTGCCCTGAATTACTTGTGTGCATCTTTTATTACAGTAACTTCAAATTTCCCTCTATTCTCTCTGTAAAAGCCAGGACTTACAACCCTCAGAGTACACCTACATACCTGAGAAAAAATCTCCTGCCCAGGCTCACAGGCTGCACAGATCCTTGCAACCTTGGAGTGCAGGTGAGCATCATTTCCAGAGATCTCACAAGACCACAGATATCTCCCGGTCACACACAGCATCAAGTACAACCAACCTGCTGTTGGTTCACCTGTGCAACCAGATGATGGCAAGGCCAAGACAAAATCATAATCTCTGCCAGTGTTATGAATACAGGTTTGGTAATTACTGACAGTAACAGTAATTACTGACTGACTGTAATTACAGTCAGTGTTACTGACTGTAACAGTCTGTAACTTACTCATTGATATACAAACATAATTTTTTACAGAAACATCATGACAAGCATTTGATGCAGAATTTGCAGATTACAAATTAGAATTCCTCTGAAATATGAGCAGGAAACATTCTGAGGAAAATCTTGCCTTAACCTTATGGGACTGCAGTGTCAATATTCAGGCAGGAGAGAAGAACAAGGCATTCTTCCTGGTTTACATATACCTTGTAGCTGAAGAGCAGGATGGCTTAGGGAAAAGTGGGACAATCAACTTTGCTTTTGATCAAAAGGCAAATATGCCTGAAGCAGTGAGTGCTCTTGACTGCCACATACTCAATAGCTGGGTTTCCAGGAGTTGAAAGGGGCTGGAAATCCCCTAGGATCTTTTACTATAAATAACTGTAAATATATAACCATAACAGAATTAATTGATCCTCTGGAGCAAGACATTGTATATGTCACCAGGTGCACCTGACAGACATTCCTCTCAAGCACAAGTCTAAACCTTCAGGAAGGGCTCTGCTCTGTTGCATATCCAGAGTAAGGGAGCTCTTCCTACAGTGTTTACTCCCCACTCAGGATTCTACAAGTGTCCTGGCAAGCAGCTCTGCAGGATCCAGCCCAAAGTGACACAACAGCCCTCGTGCGATTTTAGATGGTTTGTACATTGTCACTTTTTATAACAACACTTGTAGATCCATTTTCTCAAATGCCAGTACAAGTGATAATCCTTTCCTGTATAATTTACAAATTAAACCTAAATTATTCAGAAGTACAGCTGCTGTTTTCTAATCCTTGCTAGTTCTTTATGCAGCTTTCTCTCTGTAAGTCACAATTTTTTCTTGGAATCTAGCACTGAAATGAGTGCAAGAAACACCTTCTGTCATGCTAAAAGCAGAATTCTTCCTCCAAAATGGAAAAGCCAGTGACATTTTCAATATCTTTCAGTATTTTATAACAAGTACTTTCCAGTTTATTTCAACCAGCTGGAAGACCCTTTCTGCTGTTAAGCATGGTGTGCTATATACAAGTCCAAGGAGGTTAGAACAAATGTTTTAATTACAATAATGTACCTAAATGGACATACCTATGCAGTCAGAAACACCTCCTACATTACTTATAATCAAATTAAATCAGCTATACAGCCGTATCAAAAAGTGACACCCGAGGTGTGTTGAAATCAGACAACACAGTCACGATCAATTGTCACCAAATCACACTTTAAAGGTATACTCTGTTTTTCCTGGCTGGTGCCTTACTGCCTACCAATAGAAATACATTATTAATAATGTCAGTAAACAGTTTGAAAACCTTTACAGAAAAGCTCTTTTTAAACTCCTAAGTTTTCACATGATAAAGTTTTTTTGACTCATGACTGACACAGAAAAGGTAATTTAACTTATTTTTTTTAATAATGGTTTTTGCATTACTTTATCCTATGCTCTGAACACTCATTTTTCTCAAAACCATGTTCCATCCCCATAACTGCCTTAATAAAATGTGTATGTGAGAAGCAGACTGCTGTTTTCACATTCAATATGTAAAACACAACAAATACATATACCCAATACTAAATCTTAGTATAACATTCTTCCATTTTTTTTCAGTTATTTGTATACTTGCAGTAAACATAAAGAATCCATTCATTCTTGCTTGTCTTTCCTATTTACAAGCATAATTCTCCATAACTTCAATATCTTTTTTTTGGTCATCACATTTCCCTGTGTGTGAAACCCAAACTATTTTTACCACAGCAGAACTAATCAGAAGAACAATTTACATTGTCAGAATGTGCAGATTTGGCAAAGAAAATGTATCTGATTCCATTCTGCCCAGCTTCCAGCAGAAGCCAGGCAGGCTTCTGGTGAGCTGCTCACCATCATTGAGCACCATAAAGGGCTGCTGAGAAACCTTCCTCAGTTCTGGGAAACACATCATTGGACTGCAGCCCTATGGCTTGGGATGTGAAGGCTTCCAGGGTATGGAGCAGACAACTGCTACAAAATCAGCGAGCCCACATCTGCCAAGGTGTCCTCGGTTACAATATAAGATATAACCAAAAGTATGTATTCTATTATCATCTCCACAAGCTGTTAAAATAAGTGGGGCTGTGCTCGTTATCCCCTACCATGACTCATCCTTGATAACTCGCTCCAGAGCTATCTCTGCTTAATGGGCAATCAAGGACCCACCATATGACTCATAGAATTACATCGCCCCACTGTGAGATGCTCTGCCCAGAGGGAAGAACCAAGCATTCCCATGTGGATATAATCGGGGCTTTGGAACAGCACAGGCAGCCTTTTCCACTGGATTCCCAGAGGAAGATCTGACCCTTCTACACCACCACTGGGCCTTCAGAGGAACACCAGACCCTTCTACAGAATCACTGCTTCAACAGAACCATCACTCCAGGAGGACTGCAGCCACCATTTAATTGGACTGCTACCAACCCCCTGACCGTCAGAGGGTCAGGTTGTACTCTGACTCTGTCAGTGGGTTGTGGTTTTTTGTACTATTGCATTTATTTTATTTTTCCTATTAAATTGTATTTCTGACTTGAAGTCTCTCACTAGTTTGCTTTCAAACTAGTGCACAAGGTCAGTAGCTCTGAAAGCCACAGATGGACTGACCTAGATCCAGTGTCCAGTGTAATATTTCTCCATAGAGACTTTCTGGGTTTGAGAGGGGTGTGCTCCTAGGTAGAAGGAAGCAAACTTTGAAGTATCACACATCAGCACATTTAACAGAAAGGTACTTACAAGAGGTTTCTATAGACAATCCTTTGAAAATAACGTTTGTTTAAATAACTATAAACAGTGTGACAGTACCGCGCACTAGTGCCCAGTTCATTTGAGGTGTCTTACACTGTACATCACAATTAGTAAGGGTGTCAGTCAGAAGAGTTATTATAAGAAATATTCTGGTTTAGTCAGTAATAAGGAATAATGTACTACCAACAAGGGCAGAAACCATCTTTAAAGTAATTATCTTCATCTTTGAAAATTAAAGAAGCTCGACAGTGATATAAACCTAAACTAATATTCTGATTTATCTACTTACACTTTGTGCTCTTCCCTGTTAAAAATACTCAAGCATATTAATGCTGGAAATTTGGAAACCAAAGCTTATGGCTGCTGTACAGGGGATACAGAGAAAATATTATTGTTTGTACAGCCCAAGGAATCAGTGAGGAACAATGCCTCTGTGAAGTATTCATCTTTCATGTGACAGGAAACTGTGGTGAGACAAGCTGAAGGCAGTCTACCTCTTGTTTAATTCTGTTGGAAATAACTGCAGGTAAAGGACTGTTCAGGCAGCAGATCCCCTGCTTTCCTCATAATACAGTTACAATATTTGCTTTTGTCCTGCTCTACTCCCCTCTCTTAGAACAGCTCACAGGGGTGAGGAACAGCCAAAGCTCTGAGGGGTCAGCTCAGGCCTTCCACCACACCTTGACCTAAGCAAAAGACAAAAGTAAAACATGAGCAAGAACTACTTTTTAGCCCAGCCTCACCTTTCCTCTCCCAGCTCTAGTCTTTGGATCACCTCCCTCTCTAGCTTTCTGTGAAATCTGGCCTGCATTTATTCCTGTGTCTCTCTTTGCATGTCTTTGAAACAGCAGCCTAAAGGGGAAACAGACAGTGAGGTAAAGTGGGTAACTACAGTATTTTTAATGTGCATCTTTTATTCCATGGGCTCTTAAATAAATAATTAGAACCAATAGTGTCCCATAACATTTAGAGTAGACACTTTTCCATAGGCTACAGCAAAATTTAATAGTTGGAATGCAATTAATACTTGAAAAAAAAACCAATGAAAATACTTATGTTATTTCCAAAAATAAGGAAAAACCAGCACTAGTTCATGTCTGTTAGTAAAGCAAGAACACATTCACTACCAGAAGAGAACCGCTGGCTTTGTGCATCTCTTTTATACAGTAGTATCTTTTAATAGAGCTGTGCTTCAAATTTATGAAGTTCAAAGATTATGGAAGGGTTTCTTTTAGGTTGTTTTGATTTTTTAAAAGCAAAAAGTAATTCTGGCGGACAACAAGGGTAAACTTCCACATCTAAATGTAGCAACAGTTATGACACTCCTAAATGAACACTTCCATAAAAGTGAGAGTATCTAATTTTTCTAAATAAAACAATACTACTGGCAACTGCAACAGCTTTCCTTTTATTTCTAAATTGTCTATTTTCTATAATTCATAGTTCAGAATTTTTTGGGGGAGCTAGGGAACATGTTTCAGAACAAGCAATATTCAGCTGCAAGGAGAGCTAAGGAAGAAGGACAAACCTGGTCTTCTCTTACAACCCCCTTATCTGACATAATTTAACAGGATCGTGTACAATTACAGGCAGTGCTTAACCTGCTCAGCTGAACGCAATGGTTCTATACTGTCACTACAGTTGACCCATTCAAGTTAATTCCTACTTTGAACCTGAAATATGGGCAAAAAGACTTTAAGGGACAGTAAAACAATACAGTCAACATTCCTCATTAACCAAACCAACAAATAAGTGACTAAATGCTTAATCTTGTAGAAATTTAACAATACAGTAAATATTATCAGAGGAAAATATTACCATTCTGAAAGAAAAACAGGAAGTTGGTTTATGCCACAGTCCAGCCTCACTTCATATATGTGCTGATAATGCAGAGTTCCTGATTTACTGGCTTTGCTGTGCTCCAGCTCATTACACACAGCTGTTTCCCATGGGCACAAGTACAATACCCAGAAGGAGAAAGAACAACCCGAAGTGTAAGATTTTTGCCAAAAAACTCAAAGGCTTTCATGCTCTATTTCTTGATAAAGCAAAAGAAAAAACATGTAACGCAAATGTTTTTTAAAAATTAAGACATAAAAGCATGCATATAGCAATAAAAATCCCATTAATGGCTTCAGCCAGGTTAAAGTAACTATTGACACCTGTGTAGCCGAGTAAATCCATGAGTGATGGCAATCCAAACCCAGGAAATATTCATATAGATATACATATAGTCATTTCAGTGGACTGAAAGTTACACATGAACTCAAGTACTTCACAGGTGTTGGACTTGAGCCCCAATTCAGTCCCTACTGAAATCTGTAAGACACTATCACAGCTTCTGTATCCCACTTTAAATATAAACATATATACATGTATATAGCATAAGGAAACACCTGAGTGTGCTCCTCACATCTGATGGCACTATTTGGATTATATTCCTGCAAAACATTTGCTATTTAGTCTTTGAAATAAAATGTAATTAAAAAGTCTGTCAACAAAACAGTAAAGAGTAATATTTTTCCTTTTCTCATTCCTGTCTTTTACAGTCTGAGATCTCCTCACACATGGACATCATTCCATTTCAAAATCATTCTACTGTATTTTGCTATTATTGCATACAAATCTTTGTAAAGCCATGATCCAGCCTGGGCACAATGTTTCTCATTACAGTTTTTATTTATTTATTAGTGCCCACTGCTGAGGCACACCTTCAGAGTGTTGCAATGCAAATAATCCTTGTTTGTATGGGTGTGTTTGTTTATGGGACAATGGAAATTAAAGGGAAATTTTCTATGGCTTCAGTAAGCTTCGGAACAGGCACAATGTTATTGTATAATTACTAATTAGATGCTTAAAATTCACTGTTAATTATTGAAGATTATAAATTTAGTTTTCATTGTTTCTGTAAGTTTCCCCCCTTTTTTTCACACCAAACACCGAATTCGGGGTTTTTTTTTAAATATTACTTTTTAAAAAATGTCTTCAGCTTTTGTACAGTGGTAACATTTTGCAATGCTTATTTTGAAGGCACTGTAATGTTTGCCATTTTTTTATAGCTATGTTTCTGTGGTAATTTTTATTAAAATTTTAATTTAGGACAGAGAGGACTAAGCAAGGATTTCATCAAACAAGGATTTCATCAAACAAGGATTTCATCAAACAAGGATTTCCAGTGTATTCCAAGCAGAAGTGCTAAACACAGAGTTTGCAGAATGTTGTCACAACTATAGGTATTTTGGTTTATTTACAAATGCTTGAGGAAGGAGATGTTTTGTTCATGAGTCTTTTCATGCATTCTCTTATGACTCTAATATGGTGTCATTCCGAGGATGATTACAAGGTCAATGTGAGCCTTATTTAACAAAAGACACCGTTTATTGTGATTAAAACCTTGCGGAAAAAAAATCAGCAGCTTTTCTTGAGCCCTCTAGTGTTTGAAACTGAGTCTCAAAGGGCTTGTGAAGGATCCTGCTTATTGAAAGTGATCTCCTGGAGATTTTTACATATCTGAAGTAGTCCTGATAACTCTGCTGAATTTCTAAGGTACACATAGTGCAAATCAACTCATACTGAGCATTTTTGACAGCTGACATTCCTAAAGAATACAGAGTATAAGTGTCAAAATCAGAAAAAATACTCTTTAAAGCATCTCTTTTCTGTTTACCATCCTTCATCAATGTAAATGGCACACAATTCTGTGGATATATCAAATGTGTCTAGAAATTTCAGGAATCCACTATTTCTGTATCACAACTAAAGGTTCTGAACACTATAAACAATTAAACCGATTCTGAAAAACCTTGGTCTATCCTTTCATACGTTCACATTAGGAGCTGCCCAGTTTGCAGAGGAAATGATCTATACCTCTGAGCAGCTGAAAAAGAAACCAGGCAGCTGACGAGCCACAAATGATATACGAAACTAAAGCATTGTTGTCTCCAGATTTCTTTAATGAACCAAATCTCCCTTTTTGCTTCCTGAGCCTTGTATCATAATTGACAATAACTACAACATCTCGAAACACAATAACTCATCAACTGCCAGCTCCCTGCTAATAAACTCACCCAAAACAACTTATTAAGACATAACCTTTAAGTGTGTGAACAAACAATATGCAGTAAAACCCACAACACAAGTATCTATAAAGCAAGATGAAGTATTAGGATTATTGCAGCTTTCTCTGAGCGAAGCTAAGCATATGGTGGTATAATGGAGCATGAATTTACAGCAGCAGAGATGTACGATATAGATTAAAGCTTCATCTGGGAGAACATACTGCACGGCAAAAAAACCCCAAACCAACAAACCAACAATGTTTTTGTTTTGTTTTCTGGTTTAATGAGGAGCACCGAATACTCTTGTGTAGAACGGGGGCTCCCTCTGCTGCCCATGGGGGAAAGACAAACCAAACCCTGCCTTCAGAGCCGCTAAAAAAGTACCCCCGAAACAGCCCTGATTTTCAATTGGTCTGATTTTCAATTGTATTCTGAGAACATGTTTCTCAGAATACAAGAATGGGCGCAAGGTTTTCAGGCAGGATGGATAGGCTCCTATGATCCATCTGGAGGGTTCGACATGGAAGGATCAAAAAAAATTAACTCCACTAATTTTGTCCGCATTCACTGTAAGAGTTATTAAAGGAACTTGACACATTTTGTTACTTTTTAAAACTAGACCAGGAATATTTGATAATACATCTTTATTAGCCCTGCTTTAAGGGTGTTGTGGCTCATTCATCCTGGTAGAACAGCTTTTGGTGTTGTTTCTTTGGTTAAATTAAACCTTAAATTACGAGTGGAAAACCTACAGCCTTTAATAAGAAAGTGTGACTGACCAACACTAAAGGCTGAAATTTGAGATGTCAAAGTTACTTTTTTAACGTGACTGAAGCTATTAAATGAGTGTGCCAGTAATACTTGCATTGCTATTATGACGCTATTGGAGTGACTTTGTACTCAGTCTTATGAAAGCCAGTACCTTTGTCAGCTTTTGGGGGGAGTATGTTCTTTTTTTTCTATTTGACTCCAGAGACAGGGCCATGGCTGAGGGGCAGGATGTCTTCTAGTCCCAATTACCGACTGTGGAAGAACTGGGAAGCAGGTGGGCTCAGCCCAGGGAGGCACTTTTGGGGAGCCCCAGCCGAACAGAGCTTTGGGGCAGCGCCACTGCCTGCTGCACCCGTGGGATGATCGACCAAATCATGTCCCCACGGCTGCTTTTTAGAGGAAATCGGAGGGCCCGTGGCACACACAGAGCCCAGGCCACTAGTCCATGGTGACATTTGTACCAGTCACCGGCACGAACTGACACGGCAAAGCCTCGGTGTTCCATCAGCTCAGCGGGATCGTGCCCGTCCCGCCGTGCCCTCACACACAGAGCGCTCCCGGGCTGACCCCGGCCCGCTCCGGCTCCTCACGCCAGCAGCTCCCAGAAGAGGGGCAGCTCAGGAAAGACAAGGAGCGGCTAGAGCGTCCAGCAGAGACCACAAAAGTGCCGAGGGATCTGGAGCATCTCTCTGATGAGGAGGGACTGTGAGACCTGGGCCTGGAGAAGAGTGAGAGGGGATCTCATCAATCCGTACCAATATCTCCACGAGGATGGTGCCAGGCTCTGTTCATTAGTGCCCAGCGACAGGGCGAGAAGCAAGAGCGGTAAACTAAAACAGAAATTCAACCTCAATATGAGGAAGAACTTATTTACACTGAGGGTGGCAGAGCTGCCCAGGGAGGTGTGCAGTCTCCCTCTCAGGAGACATCCCAAACCCACCCGGACGTCTACCCGCGTCCCCTGCTCCCCGCGACCCTGCCCTGGTGAGGGGGTTTGGGGATCGGCAGTAGGTTGGCCTCGCCTGGCGCGGGCGGGGCGGGGCGGGGCAGCGCTCGGCGGTGGATTGGCAGCGCCTGGCGCGGGAGGCCTCAGCCATGGCGGACGAGGAGCTGGAGGCGCTGCGGCAGCGGCGGCTGGGCGAGATCAGGGCCGAGCACGGGGTGAGGGGAACGGGGGGGGATCAGGGTCGAGCGCGGGGTGAGGGGAACGGGGGAGATCAGGGCCGAGCACGGGGTGAGAGGAGCGGGGTGGATAAGGGTCGAGCGTGGGGTGGGTCAGGGCCGAGCACGGGGTGAGAGGAGCGGGGTGGATCAGGGCCGGGCAGCGGCAGACCCTCCGCCCGAACCGCCCTCGGCGCCCCTCGGGGGCTGGAGGGGAAGGGGAGAGGCCTCTGTGTGACCGAGCCCGGGGGGAAGCGGGAAGAAGCCCGGCCGTGCCCGGAGCTGTGGCTGGAAACGGCACCGAGCGCAGCCCCGGCCCTCGCCGCCACCTGCCTCCCCTGCTCCTGCTGCTGCCCTGAGAGGGTCGGCACACGAGCGTTCCCTCCCCGNTGGTGCCAGGCTCTGTTCATTAGTGCCCAGCGACAGGGCGAGAAGCAAGAGCGGTAAACTAAAACAGAAATTCAACCTCAATATGAGGAAGAACTTATTTACACTGAGGGTGGCAGAGCTGCCCAGGGAGGTGTGCAGTCTCCCTCTCAGGAGACATCCCAAACCCACCCGGACGTCTACCCGCGTCCCCTGCTCCCCGCGACCCTGCCCTGGTGAGGGGGTTTGGGGATCGGCAGTAGGTTGGCCTCGCCTGGCGCGGGCGGGGCGGGGCGGGGCAGCGCTCGGCGGTGGATTGGCAGCGCCTGGCGCGGGAGGCCTCAGCCATGGCGGACGAGGAGCTGGAGGCGCTGCGGCAGCGGCGGCTGGGCGAGATCAGGGCCGAGCACGGGGTGAGGGGAACGGGGGGGGATCAGGGTCGAGCACGGGGTGAGGGGAACGGGGGAGATCAGGGCCGAGCACGGGGTGAGAGGAGCGGGGTGGATAAGGGTCGAGCGTGGGGTGGGTCAGGGCCGAGCACGGGGTGAGAGGAGCGGGGTGGATCAGGGCCGGGCAGCGGCAGACCCTCCGCCCGAACCGCCCTCGGCGCCCCTCGGGGGCTGGAGGGGAAGGGGAGAGGCCTCTGTGTGACCGAGCCCGGGGGGAAGCGGGAAGAAGCCCGGCCGTGCCCGGAGCTGTGGCTGGAAACGGCACCGAGCGCAGCCCCGGCCCTCGCCGCCACCTGCCTCCCCTGCTCCTGCTGCTGCCCTGAGAGGTTCGGCACACGAGCGTTCCCTCCCCGACCACTCACTATTCCATGGATTACCTTCCTAGCCTTTCCAGCCATCTCAGTTTTCAGAGCTGAATCACAAAATCACAGAATTGTTAGGACTGGAAGGAATGTCTGGAAATCATCCAGTCCAACCCCTCACCAGGGCAGGGTCACCTGAAGCAGGTGACAGAGGAACGCGTCCAGGTGGGTTTGGAATGTCTCCAGAGACAGAGATTCCACGCCCTCTCTGGGCAGCAGCTCCAGTGCTCTGCCACCTTCCATGGAAAGTTCTTCCTCATGTTGAGGTGAAACTTGTGCTTCAGGTTATGGCCATTTCTTGTCCTGCCGCTGGGCACCACTGGAAAGAGTCTGGCACCATCCTCTAACACTCCTTGGAGATACTTGTATGGATTTATATAAAGTGTCAATTTCGTCGTTACTGTGGAGGATCTTTCCTACCTCTGACCAGCCCCATTTCCTGTCTGTATGGTTTTCCATTCTGCTTTCACACTTTTATATGTTACCTGTAAAGTCTGAGGTGTAGATTCAATATAAAGTTCAGCTTTTTTCCTCTGCTTTTTGTTACTTTTTGTTACTTGCTTCTGACTTGGAAGTTTGCCCCCTTTTATTTCTCTTATGTACTAGTGTTTAATGCAGGAACCAATTCTTGTAGAACCCCCCTCATTAACTTTTCATTGGTTCCAGGAGTTAGACTTGATGATCCTTGTGGGTTTCTTCCAATTCAGAATATTCTATGATTTTGTGATTTCAGCTTGGCATGCTGAGATTGTGTTAACATTTCATTTTACTTGTCCTTAACTTACTCTAATGGGTTTATAATGCTTTTGTCAGTTTTCTGGGCTTTGGGGAAGTTTATTATCCTAGACCTAAGGGGAAGGCCTCTTCCTATGCAAAGCCACAGGAATCTGTGGATAGACCCGGGAGCAGCACTTACCCCACTGTTGGCATTACTGTTTTGAGTGGAAAGCAGAGTGTGGCATATTTATTTGCTAGGGCAGCAAATTCCCATTTCCAGGATCTCATCCGTGGTCAGGCAGGTTTAGCAGGCAGGTTTAGCTTCCATCGATGCTGCTGGAATATTTTTACTTACTGTCCTGTGTGGAATGATTCTGGACTGTGATATTCACTCTGATCTCCTTCCTCAGGATCCTTCCACTGACCTGTCACAACAGGAAGCAAAACAGAGGTATAAATGAGACTATTGAATTTTGGTCTTCCATCTAATAATTTTTAACCATTTATCTTTGGGTTTTTTAGTATTTAATTTCTTTGGAATGCTGCCCCATATTTGTTTTGTTGCTGGGAAAACCACTAAGAAGGGAATTGAAATGCCAAAGATTTCATACTGGTGTGGCTCCCATGCCATGACTGTTCTGCCTGAAGCCTGCTGGGGTGGGAGGGCATGATGAAAGAGCAGCAGCAGTTCATTTTGACTTGGAACTTGCCTGAGTTCAGTGACCTTGTGACCTCTAGTGATGCAATAGGGTGGTCTGGGGAAGCATCATCCCTCCCACTGTCACCTGCTTCTGGAAGGCAGAATCCTTGGCTCTTCAGGGTTGGTAGGAGTTTATGATCCAAGTCTTGAAGGCTAGCAGAACTCCTCCCAAACTGGTGCTTTTTGTTAGTGGTGAGTTTGGGGTTGGGTTGGGCTATTATTGCAGTGGGAAGAGCCTTTCGTAGTTGATTTGATTTTTCTGGGATATCTGTTGCAGTTAAAAATCTGAAACAAAATGATTTGTGTTGGAGCTTAGTGCGGGAACAGTGTTCAGTATTTGTGCTAAGGGGAAGACTGTAAACAAATGTTTGAAGAGCTGACTTTGCACAATCCAAGTTTGTATTAACTAAAGTTTCATAAACTAAAGCTCCAGTTTTGCAGATACTTACTGTCAAATATTGTAAATATACGGAGACTTGGAGAAAAATTCTGAATACAAAAATGAGGTTTGGTTTGGTTTAGGAATTGCATGGCCAAGTCCTTGTGCCTGCTCTGCCATGCACTTCCTTGGGATTAATTCCACATGGATAAATGCAGGATCTAAAGGGTAGCACAGCTTTGTCTCTTCAATGTAATCATGAGCAGTGAGAAGGTGTAAGTACGAAACTCCACCTTGATTTCTTGGAAGATGTTGCCATCTGTGTAATTTCAGCCTACGTAGAGGTGCCCAGGACAGGACGTGCTGTAAAAGGTATCATGTAAATGTAAGGTTTGAACTGATCTCAAGAAGCCACTTTCCATTATCATGAATCAAAAGTCTTCTGCAGTTTGCTGTTTTGTTCATGTTATTTTAGGTGTTTGAAATCCCACTTTTAACGTGTGGTTCACTTTTCCTTACAGGGAAGCAGAGATAAGAAATACTATTTTAGCTCAAGTTCTTGATCAAGCAGCTCGTGCAAGGTGTGAGTATCCAAGTAACTTTCTAATAAAAAATACTCATCTAAGGGACTCCTCAAAAGAGTGTGGTGTACAGAGGCCAGGAAAAATACTGTTGTTGCTGAGAAGATAAAATTGCAGCTTTTTAGTTGGCAATACCAGTGCCTGGAAGGGAGAGACTAATGGGTATCTGAATTATGTTACTGTTTTGGGGTTTTTTTGACTGAGAGTCAAAGTTGTTTAATTAGGAGCAAATATTTAAAAGTAAGAAATATAACTGTCTTGTACCTGGCATAAATAAAAATACCTTTTTCGATTTATTTCACAACCCTTGCATAAAGAAGATGGGTTCATGGGGACATTTCCCACTTTTTAGTTAGTAATGAAGGTATTTAAGAATGTTTTAAACCCAAATGAACAGAGCCTGTTTTTGTTGCAGTAAGCAATTTAGCACTTGTGAAACCAGACAAAGCAAAAGCAGTAGAGAATTACCTTATACAGATGGCAAGATTTGGACAGCTAGCTGGAAAGGTGAGTATATTTCCTAATTCTTTCTCACATATTTATTTATAAACCAAATTCACTGTTTAAAAAAGGTGTTTATAATAGATGTAAATTAAATCAACTGTAAATAGCTTCTGAAGACTATTATATAATTCCATCAAAAGCCTTTTGTAAGAAAAAAAATTGTGATTCAGTTGTTTGATACTAAGCATCTCTCAGAGCATGTTTATCCACATTTTGTTTTGCTTTTGTAGGTATCAGAACAAGGTTTGATAGAAATACTTGAAAAAGTGAGTCAGCAAACAGAAAAGAAAACAACAGTGAAGGTGAGTTTCCTTTCCTAAATGTAATACTATAAAGTAGAGCAGCAGAATTGCACCTATGGGACCAGTTCAGGGTGGAACTTTGTATTTGCAGCTCTTCCCCTGCCCTGGTGAGCGCGGGTTCCATCAGAGCACTCCTATGGACAGGAGCATGTGCAGCAGTTGCCCCGGGGCCAGTGTGGTGTGTGACACAGCCTGGCCCGGCTCTGTCCTGTCCCACTGGGCCAGGCAGGGCACTGAGGGGTGGGGTGGATGTTCTGCCCAGGCAGTGCCTTCATTGCCACATGCATGGAGTGGGAAAGGTTTGTGCCAGCCTGAATTTACCATGACCATTTAATTTTCACTTTATGTATTTCATTTTAGTTCAACAGAAGGAAAGTATTGGATTCTGATGAAGAGGATGATTATTAATACTACTGTAAGGCTGCCAAACAATAGCCTGGAAAAACGCTGTTAGCAGGCAGAATGCAAATCTGAAAATGTTTACGCTTCTTGACTTTTTTTTTTATTAATATAAAAGGCCAACAAAAAAACTTGTAAAATAAATCTGAGAAGGGGGATTTTATAACTTAAATTTTTGTAGTATAAGAGGCCTGAGCAGTGTGGGGTGCCCTGTGGCTTCATTAGCATGAATGTTTTGTTGCCCCTTACTCACTGTAAGCTCTGCTTTCAGCCACTGCACACACTTAACTTGCTGCTATTGGAGATACCAAACACAGGAGGAGCCAAGTGAGAAGCAGGGAACAGCCACTCAAGAGTTTAAAGTCTTGCTTCCAGGCTCTTTCATAGAAGTGTTAGAAAGGAGATTTCCTGAGCCCCTGAAGAACACCTGTCCAGCCATTCACTGGTTCTCAAGTCCTTACTGGAAATTTAAAAATGAAGGTATCAAAATAGTGTTTGGATCAGGGGGTTCCTATCATGCAGTCTGTGTAAAGAAATGTTACCAGCGGACAGTTGAACTGTTCCCCTGTGAGTTCCTGAGCTCTCTCAAACAAAGCAAGTTAACTGTGTAATACACAGCACTGTTCAGACACTTGGTATGGTGTATTCTTACAACTACCTCCACTTTTATCAAATGGCTGCAGTGTTTCACACCTGGAAAAAAAGCGAGACCATTTTCCTAAACTCTGCAACTCCTGCATGCATAATGTAAAACTGAACGTGTGCTGTACCTTTATTCAAGAATATGGTTATTGAAATCAGTAGGATGCATACTGTAATGTGCTGATAAACAGTCTCCCACCACAACCCCCTTATCTGACATAATTTAACAGGATCGTGTACAATTCCAACTGCAGTGTTTTTTGCAACAGAATAAACTTGTTTCAAGTGAGCACTAGTGAGTGTTTTTCATCTTGTCTGAATGGGGTTAAAAATATTAAACAGTTGTTGGTTTTGTTTCATTTGGTCTAGACTGGGCATTTTGCTTCTCTGTGTATGTAGTTAGGATGCCTTAGCTTTAGTAATAACCTGAGCGTGCCAGATTTCTTCAGACTAATCACCCTTGCTGAGTTTGAAGCCAAGGTGTCGTGAACTGATTTTTGTCATCCATATAGTCAAGAAATCTGAAGAATAATTTAGCTAAATGCATGCTACAATTAAAACACAAGCAAAATTCTCATTGTAGTTTGGAAATCAGATCTGTGAAAGTCTACTTTACCTTAAACTTTAATATCTGGGTTATTCTTTCTACAGGTAAGGACCAATGACTTACTCTGGGTCATCTTTATAGTGTCACAAGAAGGAAAAACCTGTTTTATCTTCCTTTTGTGTCTTTTAACTTGTAATAGCTGAACATCCTTTTTTTTTTTTATGTGAATGTAGAGCTAGAAGAGGAGGTTATGTGAAAATGCTCAGTTTCACTAACAATTCTATTTTGTACACTTCTTGTGCATAAATCTAAAACCACACAACCTAATAAAGTTACCTGTAAATAGAGGAGGAAGGAAAGTCCAAGAGTAAACAGAAAGTAAAGTCTTCAAATGCCTACAAAACCAAGCAAGGAAATCAGTGTAACAGACTCAGTGCTTGGACAAAAGCACTCAAAGAAAACAGCATTTTCAAGAGTTCTTTTACTAGTTTTTTCTTTCCATCATTTGGCACAAATCCAAGGCACATCAGAAAATCAGATGAACTCATAAATTATTAGAAAAATAAACACATTACCCTCAAATCCAAATGTCATTTGACATTTTATCTCTTAGATTAAAAAGTTATCTGAAAAACCCACCACTTTGTCTTCCAGCTTTGTATTTTGCCAGGCAGTTTACTAATACCACAGTTAAAAGAAAGAATTATCTATACAAATAGTTCATGAAATAAAATGCAAGCTGGGTGTGATGAGCCAAGAATAAAAAAATACTGCACTGCAAAATCTGTCTTGTGCTATTTACACCTTCTCCTCCCATAACCGAACAGTAGAAAATGAACTTCAAATCTAAGACGCCACTTTGTAGTTCCCTGTGAGCATTCAGTTCTTCAGTGATCACCCCAGGGAATGGGGTAAGATTTGGCCTATTCCAGCCAGTGCTCACTGACGTAAGAAGTACCTTTCATAATGGGAATGTCATCTTTTTAAGAGCAGTCCAGAGCAGGCTCCTAAGCAGGTTTGTCTGTGGATGTTGCCCAGGTTCAGAATCATGAATACTTGTGCATTTTTGCATTACCTGCTTTAGAGGACAGGAAAAACAGCTTAGTTTTGTGTGCCCTTGCACATGCTTGCTTCTGCTTTTTTATTAGGCTGTGAACAGCAAGTCCAAAGTTTAGCATTGTCAAAGGCTCTCTACTTTCTCCGCAGCGTCTTGGCTCCCCTGTAAGAACTTGATCTTGCAGCTCCAGTAGAAGGGAGCATTGCTAAAAGATTAGCTAGGATTACACCCCTTCACATTAATAATGCAGATGTTGTGGTCTATTGTTTGCCCAGCTTCTGAAATATACAGAAATATATACTATAATGGTTTGTAACATTACAATAAAAATAGAGACATTTCAGCTACCTCTGGCAATAAATACCTTGTTATCCAATATATCTTTTTATATATGTATAAATATATTTAATTCTGAATGTAGTGATAAAAACTGAAAATGCAAAAATTATTCAAAGACTTTTAAAACAAAGTGGGTGGCTGAAAAATACAATACAGGGTTTCATTTGGTTTACTGTTACATAGAACATTTTAGTAAGTGCTAAATAGAATAGGAAAGTAATTTTGCTGTCTTCATCTCATCATGTCCCTGTTTGTGAGATCAATAATGATTTGGCTGGGTGGTCACCTCCATCATGAACAGAGGAGTCAGTCCCCAAGGTGCCAAAACATTCCAGCTGTGCTGCAGGGCCGGCCCGTGTCTGCTCTGAACTCGGGTGTGTCAGTGTCACTGACATCTCTGACACAGTGAAGGGCTGTTGAAATTCACACCACCAACTTCCTCAGCATCGGGCTTCAAATCCGTGCTTCCCTGTCAGTGCTCTGAAACTGAGTCATCACAGTCCTGTGATTGTGGAACACCTGGATCTGCAGGGCTGGATGAGCCACTGTCACTCCCCTCCTCTGCTGGCAGTGGTACATTGACCGTGTGTCTGCGCTGCAATAATTTACTCCTGAGAGGAGCTGTCATGCCATCATCTTCCACAAACTCACCACTGCACCCTGTGTCAGTCAGCCGAACTGTGCTCTGCTCCAGCATTCCAACAGATTTCAATTTGCTTTTATCAAAGCTTTTAATAGCCATCTGTGAGGAGAGAGAAATTTTACATTAAAAGCATTATCTACTTCCTTCATTACAGAGAAGGAAAGTGAATATGTTGTTTCTTGAACATTATTACCACATTAATTTCACAGTATTCTTTACGCTGAGAACACAGCCAAGATTAAAAATAGCATACTTTGTACGAGAGTGATTATATTTGGGCTACATATGAGAAAACAAGAGGCCAACCTGCCCCAGGCTACACACACATCAGTACCAGACCTGAAAACACAACGGACATTCCAAAACCTACTTTCACCTCACTATCCTATCATCCCACCTCTTCAAAATACCTTTTGTAATGCAAGTCTCAATGCACTTGAAATTAACAGCCATTTCTTTTACTATTAAGAAAAGCGGAAGTAGTGACAGACAGGGTCACACAGGCACTGCTGAAGGCAAAGGCAGCATTCCCTGCTTCCAGAGGTCACCTGTCAGGGAAGAGACACCAACCCTGCCCACCCCGCTTAGTGCCTCTCTTTGGTCACTCCAACTATTCATATCTTCTATTTCCACACCTGCTCCTACTTTCCCTGTACAGAGTGGGTGCCTGTCCTTGATTACTGGCCACTCTGCAAATGTTAAAATTTCAGCAGAAATAAAGAGATTCCAAGCATGCTAATGACAGACCTTGTAAGATGAGGACTAAAGGAGAAAGAAGCTTTTTTACTGAAATAATGGAAACAATCTTGAAAAAGCTGCAGACAGAGATTATGCACATTTAAATTCACTGACATTTCAGAGCTGTGTGGACTCATGAATTTGTTCAGCCATTTGTTTGAGTATAAACTCAAAACCACAGCACAGCATTGGAGTGCTCTGTATCACGGTCACATTAGATTTCTGACACCTGTGTACTGAAGTGACATACTGCCT
The DNA here is from genome assembly GCA_013397175.1 of Platysteira castanea. Taxonomy (NCBI): domain Eukaryota; kingdom Metazoa; phylum Chordata; class Aves; order Passeriformes; genus Platysteira; species Platysteira castanea. The sequence continues at coordinate 180,746 of VYXC01007588.1, read as the reverse complement.
TCAGTGATCCACAGTTATAAAACCTAACTCCTGAGTTTAAATAGTGAAATAATATTACTTAGAAAAAAAAATAAAATACTACAGCCTTATAGCATTAATTTAGTGTTCTCAAGGTTTTTGGCAAATACTCAGTCTTCTAAGGGCTCTAGGAAAAGGAAGAGTATCCCATTTTCTAAATGGACATGAGCAGCAGAGTCTGCATTTCCAAGGCTGTGTCAGTCTAATGATGGGCAGCTGCTGGACTAACATGGTAAAAACTGTTTTGTTTTGGACAGGTCAGTTTTTCTCTTGATTTAGCGTTTTGAAATGGCTCAGCAGAAGATGCAATGAGAGTCAAAGCCAGTGTAAAGGAGGCAGAAGGAGCACAAGTTCTGGAGGAAGGCAGCATCCAGCAGTTGGTGTGGAGTGTCACTGTACGCCAAGCAGAGGTGAATCTATCACTTATGTCTGTCTTACAGCTGACAATGCAACATGCAGTTTGCCGGCACCCTTGCAAACACTCTTGCATAGCAAACCCATATTCAATCTACTGAAAAAAGTCTCTCTTCCCAAAGCAGCCCTGCTTGGCTACAGCTCCAGGAAGCTGCACAGTTTTTCAGTTCTAGGTTTTGCTGGACAGGACACAGAAAACAAGACAGAGATGAAGCCTGCAGTAAGAGGCTTAAGAGGTTTTAAAGTAAGAATAAAGTGTTTTAAGAGGTGTCATAGAAGCACCACTGAAGTTTGAACAATGACGAAATGAGCAATTTGGCAAACAGGTCAGAACTTTTGTAATTCAATGACCACCACTAGTAAACTTTCCACTTACATGTACCCAGAGCAATAGCAGAGCAAACAAACATATTTGCTGTAATATACAAATAATCTGAGCAAGTATTTCCACTTACCTGGTGCAGTAAGTGATAGTCAAAATTAGGGACACTTTTATCTCTTGTTATTGTTCTCCGTAAGTGTTTTTCTCTGAAGAAGATTTTAAAGAGATCAAAGAAATTAATTGTCTTTACTTAAGCCTTTCATAAAAGCCTCTCAGAATCTCCACAAGGTGGAACCATCTCACCAGAGACAGGCAGCTCCCTGACCACACCTTCCCAGAATTACAGCCTACTCATATTCCTTGAATTTCACTACAGAATACACATTAAGGTTTTAAAAGATAATAAGCCAAACTCAACCAATGAGTGAACACCACTGCAGTATTTTTAAGAAGTCTGGCTCTGAAACACTTAAATGATGGTACACCAAGTATTAGTGTAATCCCGATTTTAGATACATTTTCAAGCCCTCTCTCCCAACCCCAGTGAGCTTGTCGTGCCCAGAACATCTGCCTGGGGATGTGACCGTGCCAGCCCTGCAGGATTAACATCCACTGTCACACCACCATGTCATGTGTAATCACCACTGACCCACTTTGGAGCTTTATTAGCAGCTGGATTTCTCCTTTGCTTATGGGAAACAACAAACATACTCTGAGCAAGCTTTTCTGCTTACTTGTTAAATCTGTTAATTGATTGGACCAGCTGAAGTTGTCTCCTTATGGGATCATCGGCTTCCTCACAGGGCTTAGGATGCACTGGGGGTTTAAAAGAACAGGCAGCTAAAATTACAACTGAGTCACACTTAGGAATTAAAAAAACACAGCTCTGATTTTAAATTTTACAGTAAAACTATAACAGTGCTAGCTTGAATTAGAGTGGTGGTTTGTCTTTGGAAATGTTAAAAATTTTTAAGTTGCAGGAGTAAACATTCTTCCTCAGATTAGCACAACTGGCCAAGTTTCTGAAGAGACTGGAATTCTGGACTTTGAGGCCCTGAATTCCAATTTTTACCAACCTGAATTAACACACAGATGCTAAACCACCTCTTCATTAGTATTACCAACTCATATCTTCTATTGCTCTTTTAGAACTATTCATGACATTTGAAAGTACTATTCTCCATTTTAGGCATCAGCATGCTGTGATTAATTGTGGTTTTATATTAACTCGATATTCACAATCTTTCTGACGGAAGGAGGCAAGAGTTACTTTGAAAACTCATGGATGCTGTAATGGGCACTCCTGCTCCTTGTCTTCCCCAATTCCTGCTTTGCAGCCTCCCTGTTTTCTTTCTACAGTCCTGGTGGCAGCAGGTCCTTTGCTGAGCTGTGCAGCTCAGGGGGAACAGCTTTTGTTACATCCCTCACCCCAGGGTAGTGAACTTGAAAATTCACCTGAAAAACTTCTGAGCCAGCATAGTGGGAGTAGTGGATAAGGCAGATCAGAAGCTGAGGGTGAGAGGTAAGGAGGGAGAATCCGTGGTCATTGAGCTACATCTCAAAGGCTACTTAAGCACATTGAGATAGGGGACATGTGTCAAATCCTTTAAGAAGTGAAATAATTTGGCATCATTTAATATTACACATAATGTTATTGCTATTAATAAAGGGGAAGGTCAGAGTTAATATTGGAAGATAAAAGTTATCAAAATAATGGTAATTCATCCTTCCCAAAGCCGTGGGGCCCTGCTGCAGCCCAGCTGTGCTGCCACTGCACCTCATGGCTGGCACTGTGCCACCTCCTGCCACTTGCCCAAATGTGCTAAAAGGTTCAGTCACCTCTGTAGCTCTCATTTCTGCCCCAAAATATGGGGGACAGTAACTAATGAAGAGTCACTCCCTGACCTGTTTTAGGGCAATGTAAATGACTCCCAACAGTCATTTAAATCTGTTTTGCTTTGCTCTGAAATGCACAGTTATTACATAGTAATCATATCATCTCAAATGTGGCATGTTTTAAAATTTTAAATGTTTCTGTATGTAAAATTTACACATACACCCTAAAAAAAGTGAAAACTAAGTCTGAAGCTATATCATGAGTATAGTACAAAGTCTGCTGCATTTACTTACAGTCTTTTAGGTGTTATCTATCATAAATATGCAAAATAATTGACTGCCCTATAATTATACATAAATCAATTACATAAAATATTTGGTCTAGTCGCACATGAGTACCTAAATCCCTTTTTATTCATACCAGTGAAAATACGGCAGGTACCTTTTTTCCTTATCTTGACAGTAATGTGCTGCTCATTCTCCTTTCCCTCTGCTGATGTGGGGACACAGCTTGGTGCTGCTTCCAGCAACTTCATGATGCTTGAATTCTTGATTTTAAGAGTTTCCATTTTCACCATTATTAAAAAAAAAGAAAAACAACAGTACAATTTAGTACTTTATTCTGTGTGGAGTGTGCTAATTAATGCTTCCACAAATCAATACAATACATGCAAAAATATCTCATTATTAAAAGAACCCCTTTATATTGTATCATTTTGAGTAGGGACAAAATCTGAGTTCCACAAGTCACACTGTAATGCAGTGATGATGTTGGAGTCTTGATCTCTTATTTTAAGCTGTATTATTTATGGCTAAGCTAATTTCAGTTTAAATCTCCTCACATACTAAGATTTATTCAGTACAGAATTTTGTGGTCATTGAGATACATCTCAGAGGCTATTTAAGCACATTAAGATAGGGGCCATGTGTCAAATCCTTTAAAGAGTGAAATAATTCCGTATAATTTAATATTACATATAATATTATTGCTATTAAAAAAGGGGAAGGTCAGAGTTATCCGTTGCAAGATAAAAGGAATCAAAAGCCTTGAAGGGCAGAAGATGGTGGGTGGAACAAGGCACATTGCTGCCAGTGCAACTGATTAGTGCAAGGTGTGCATTTGCCTGCATCCAACAGTGCTTCTGCTCTCTGTGCCATTACAGAGATTTTAATATTAAATTTATTTAGGTCTGTGCTTTCACTCTTTCCAGACTCATCCTTTTTGTCTAGGATAACTTATTTTAGAAACATAACCAGTTTCACAGGCCACAGGCATCATCTGTACGCTGTACAACCAGCAGGCATCTTAGTCTTTATATCCCAGGAAACTGCTGAAGGCAGTGGAGTCTGCCGAAGCCTGTTGTGACAGCAGCTGTGTTTGCTGTCCCGCCCCGTGGCCAGGCTGGTGCAGCACTCACGGGCTCGGCGCAGTCCGCGGGGGTGCAGCTCCGCTCGTCGCGCAGGTGCCGCAGGGCCCCGTTCTGCAGCAGCAAGGCCACCAGCGCCTCGTTCCTGCTCGCCACGGCCTCATGCAGGGCTGTGCTGCCCTTGGCATTGGAGAGGTTCACAGAGGCTCCGTGCTGCACAGCGAAGTGAAACCAGAGTTAGAAAGGCAGTACGGACCAGAGCCATGCAGCAGCCCCGGAGCTGCGCACGCACAGAGGCATCTGCACCACCAGAACAAGAACCCACCTGGGCACATTATTCCTCAATCTCAAAGCCACAATTTCACGGACCAGCTCATTTTGGTTTTGCATATATGTTATATATTCCAAGCTTAAGAGATATTTAAAAAATCCCCAACCCTATGGGATAGAATCCCACGCAAGAAAACCAAACACCTGCCACATAAAAGTTCCATAAAAACAGCCATTTGTACAATAGTAAGGTAATATTTATCTAATTAAAATCTGTAAAGGGATGGGATTGAAACGAGTAAGTCAACAAAAACTCTTATTTTTTTCCCCAAGTAGTTTTGACAAAGAAATGCATAACTAAAAATACTGATCCTGAGTACTGGGTAAGCATAGATATCACATGAGAAATACAGTTGAACATTCTGTCTTCAGTGATCTTACCTGCAACAACAGGGCAGCAGTCTCATAGTGACCATTCAAGCATGCATAAATTAAGGGAGTATTTCCATATATATCCTTTTTATTTTGTTTAGCATTGTAATCCATCAGACACTTTGCCACCTATTGAAAGAAGTAACAGCTTTACTCTTACTATGAGACTAATTTTCATATTTTAACATTAACTTTTAAAAAAGAAAAACTTAAGCAACTGCAAGAAAGGCCAGAAAATAAAACCTGAGGTATGTGAAAAACAAATATAACAAGTAACCTTACAAAACATCAAAACCAAACCACCACAACAGCAGCACCCTTTTCCAAACTCATCACAACACTTGGAAGGAGTTCTTTATACTGTAATTATCGCATGAACTAATCTTTATTAACCTACAACTGTGAGTTGTATTCTTGGTTTTCCTCGCTTCCCTAGTGCTTTGTCTTCCCATCATTTTCAGAATTCTCTTTTTTTCCCTCCTGCAGTCCTTAGCTATTTATTTTTAAAACCCTAATTTTCCACTTTTCTGCATCTTCCCATGTGCCTGTCTGTCTCTGCTTTTCCATAATTATTTTCCCCTCATTTACTCTCCCTCCTGTATTGACCCCCTCCCCCCATGGGTTCATGCTTTTCCTCCACTGGTTTTGCTTTCCTGACTTGAAGTGAGAGATGAGTTATCTGCTACCTTAAAACTCCACTCATGATCTAATTAACCAAGTTGAAAAGACAGTAACTATTTAATACTGTGGCTACTGAAGATACAAGACAGAAACATTAGGTAGAGAAGAAGGTATGGAGGAACCTACACAGAAGATTCAGGTGCACAAGGAATTTTTCAAGCGTTTGAAGTATGACAAAAGGGTTTTGCAGCATTTGCATTAAACCAGTATTTTAAGTCATTTATAAAGAAAACATGTCTACTGAAACAATTTCAGCTGGAAGATCCCCTTTCCATCTGGACATTTTAGACACTGAAAACAAAAACCAGAACCTCCAAACTCATTTTCTCTGTTACTGGTTTAGTCTGGTTGATGATTTCCCCAAACAGCTTTCGGCTGGTGGGCACGAGTTGGAGAACCTTGTGCAGAAGGCAGGGTTACCTGGGAGTGCCCCTTCTGGCAGGCCAGGTGGAGAGGAGCTGCGAGTTTGGCGTTCTTGGCACTGGCGCTGGCGCCGTGTTTCAGCAGCAGCGAGGCCAGCTGGCAGCGGCCGTGCAGAGCAGCCACGTGCAGCGGGGTGAAACCATCCTGGTTTGAAACGTTCACCCCGAGCCCATTGGCGCAGATCCTGGGAAATTTCTGTTGAGGAAAATACATAATAAAACTATAAAAATAATCGTGCTTTGTTTTAACCAGAGAAATAGCCAAATACCTGCTAAGTTTAAACAAAACAGGCAGATGGGCGTTACAAGAACTTCTGCTACAGAGCCTAACTTGAGGCCTTCAGTAAAAGTCAGTGAAACAGAGCAGCGTGGTAGTATTTTTCAATAGAAAATGACTTTTATTGTTCTCTCTTTTCTTCCAACATGATAACTTCATAGAGAGAAATTCCAGGCAAAGTATTCACGATATTAAAAAGAGGCTAAAGCAGCACAGGTTGAGACATATGTAAAACTAAGTTTTTATACAGCTGTTAGGATGCTCATACTGGATATGAGTAAGTGTTAATTAGTTACTTTCATTTATACAGACATTTATGCTCTTTGAGACGGACACTAAACACCTTTTAATGCTACATGACGTTTGAGGTAACAAGGATATAAAGTAAAATCATTTAATTCATCTGGAAGCAGTAGCAGCCCAGAGAGCAGAATCCCCTGGGGAGTCAAGATAGGGAAACCACCTGGAGGACAACTTACACAGCAGTACAGAACATCCTTTTCCACTCCTCTTGCAAACTCTGTGTGCCTGACAATTACAGTGGTGGACAACCTTTAATTCTGTGCTTTCAACGTGTGCCTGCCCAATTACAGGGGTTAGGATTAATTAACAAGTTCCTTTCTCTTCTCATTCAGCAGGCAAGTAAATTCCACAGCAGATGCCATTCCCTCCTCTGTTAGCAATAAAATGAGCTTTATGGACTCGAGCTCTGGCATCTTTAGCACAGGATCTCTGTCCTGAGGGCACAGGGACACCCCTCACCAAAGAACAAAGCACGGTGTGAATGTGAAGCATTTAAGGACAACAGCACGCTCTAAGCTGGCACAAAGTAAACATGTGGTGGCAGTGGGGAATTTAGAAGTTAAGCAATCTCACAGTGCGTTTAACCCCAAAGTAGCCAATAAACTGAAAATCTGTACTTTGGTTTATTTTGCAATGATTTATCCAGTTATATATACCTTCAGACACCTCCTGGAAGGCAAGTAATGGAATTTCTACTTCCAAAAAGATGGGATTGTTCCTNAAAAAAGAAAAAGATAAAAAGAGTGTATTGTAAAGCCTCGTTCTATTCTACAGAGTGTGGTAAGTTAGGGGGAAGGAAATCTTTGCAACTGAAGAGAAAGTCTTTGTAATTATATTTAATCTCTGAAGAGACTTCAGATATGGCTTGTAGAAAAGATGCCATGCAATGTAAAACAAGACTTTATCAGCATTACATGGATTATGGGATTAGCAAAGGATGTTTATTCACAGTTGTCCAAACCTTCCTGACAGCACTCCACATATTCTAAAAGCAAACTGTGAAGCTTTCTCACTCCATTAGACATTAAGCAAGTCCATGAACACCGTTCCTGTATCCAGAATTTTCAACAGTTCAATTAAAAAAGGAACAATTTCAAACATCCGATGGAGCGTGAAAATCTGTATATAGTTAATTGCTTTTTAGACAGAGAGACAGAGGTGCTGGGCAATATGAATGCTATTTCCCTGGAGCTAAAACTTACATTACAAGAATATAAATTATTCTTTCTACAGAAAGAATATTCCAACCTTTTGTGCTGGCCCACATTTTGAGCACTGGCATAATGGATGGCAGAATTCTGGTTTTGATGTACTGGCTGTTTCGTCCTCATCTTCCAAGTCTTCTTCCACCCATTCCAAGAGGTAACGGACCTGGCATAAAAAGCAAGTCTTTATAAATAGAGTCCAAAGGTTCCATGTCCTAACAGACCTGCATATGTAGACAAGTCAGATTTGACTTACACTTGTGAGTATCTCAGGAAGAGTACACAGCTACCTCTTGGCACCAGCTGCCCACAGGCCAAATTAAAAAATCAAGTGTTATTGGTGACAAAGCAGCTAGGAAGTTCTCCAAGTACAGCAGTGAAGTGAATTATAAATGACTTCCTGCTGCCTAATCACAGCTTCAGTGTTCACCCACTCTCAAACACTCCAAATCCTTTTAGCTCAGATTTGTGCCAGCTCGTATCAATGTGAATTTTGTTTCATCTTTTGCTTTAAAGAACATAAATGACAAGGATGACAACATTTAACTGATACCCAAACTTTGCAGGGGCACTGACTTTCCTTAGGTCTGTCACCGCCCAGGAGTTGGACAGTTTCACTTTTCCCACAATGTACAATGCCTCATTTTTGAGAGAGAGGCCCTGCAGTGAAGTCTTAGGGCTCAGGGCACTCATGTTCAACCTGCAAACAGCGATGCTTAGGGCACATAAATTTTACATTACATTTTATGTAACTAAAAAAAGTGTTTAAAAAATACATTTTTACCTTGAAATTCATTAATCTACAGTTCACTAAAGACATCTTAGAATTAGCAGTGACTGTATTAAGTCTCCATTACTACTGGACCAAGCCAAGAGCCCTACAGCTACAGTCCAAGGGAACGGGGACAGTCTGAGAGGTTCCTCCCACTCTGCTGACTCTCACACTTGTCACAGGTTCTGCTGCTCAGCATTGAGCTCTGGGAGAGCAACACATTCGTGTCCTATCCACTTAAACACATGCAGCTACAACAAATCCTAGGACAGCCAGTAAGGGCCATATACCTGATTCTGAATGATAACATAACTGAGACTGAAAAGGGATGTTTTTCACAGACAATGCTTTCCCTGCAAATTCCACATTGTTCTCTGGAGTAAAGGAAATTTTCTCTCAAACCTGCCTGTTTATGGAAGGCCAGCTCAGCAAAGCTTTACTACTTGCTACATTTGTACACGTCTAAAATAAGTAGAACTGTCACTGCATTCCCCCTTTCCCCGCAGGCTCACCAAGACTCACAATTGACTTCCTTCTCCTGTGACAGCCCAGTACTGCTGCTCTCATTATCCAGCTCCCAACATATTGATACCAGTGTCTCCCAAAAACCTGAACACACTACTCCTGTGCATACCTCTTTTTAATAACAGTGCAATAGACATTCTTCTTGGCTTAAAGGGTTTTTTTGTCAAAATATTAACTGTACGTTCACATAGACGCATATTGAACCACCTCAGGAGATTGTCCACAGTCTCATTTGCCAGGTAATGTGTCACCTAAAAGGTTCTTTACACTGCTGAGTTACTTTGGAATACTCAGCCAAGCCCTCTTGCGTCTGTGTACCCTCATGCCAACCTCTCAGCTGCTCCACAACACTATTTCATATGAGAGATTTGCTTTTTTTGTGGTGGATTTGCACATATCCTTTCCTCTGGACATGCTGAGTAGAAGGAGAGCACCAAATGCAGTAGGTAGACTTAGACAATGCCAATCACTTCATAATGTTTATTTTTTTTGTTAAAATCTTCCAGTTTCACAGCACTTTTTTAAAGCCTCCTCTTGCAAAGCTCAGTTGGCTGTCACAGCAAAAATCTACAGCAGCCCTTATGACCTGGTTGCTGAGGCTGTTCCTATGGAGACAGACCTCAGGCTGTCAGAACAAGATCAGAGTTCTTAAATACTCATAGTTTTTTAATAGATATGCAATCCGTAACCTTTGTCATCCAGTTGGATGATTCCCTTTTTATGAACAGCTTTACATGAACTTCAGTAATGAGGAAAGTAAAGCCACAAAAGATAAGGTGATTCTGTCAACTGAATGCACAGGTTGGATTTCTGTATGCTTTTCATGGCTGGTATCTATTGAGCAGTTCTAGATGCTAACTTTCCAGCAAGTTGTATCACTATATTTAACTATCTTGATGAAGTTTAGATTATCACAAAGTGGATGAAAAGTTAACTGTAATACATGCACATTTACTACTCGCCAAGAAGATGGCAAATACCACCATTGTACATTTTACTGCTTCCTGAAATGACTTCAGGGCTGGCATGGAAATAATTACTTATATTAAGTCACACTGCAAACTAGGATAATGATATGTACTCAACAACTGAACAGTTCTTTGCTCTATCAGCTGATAAATTATTTCTATCATCTTAGTGGAATAGAACATGAGAGAAACAGTATTAACCTGGTACATATTTTGTGACACGGTTTTTCTATTTTCTGATGACTGTGTGATGCTTTATTGGCATTTGTAACTCCTGGTACAAACCAAACCCAAACAAGTTTTTCAGAACATGCACCCACCAGAGTAAACCTGCATTCTCACGCAGCTTTATGGTTTTGTTCTGTGAACTACAAGACAATCAAGAAATCTACAGCCCCATACACATTTCCAAAAGCAAAACTTCTAAAGATTACTGTGTCATCTTCAATTTTTCAGTAGAATGGCAATGGAAGCATCTTATTTTTTAAGGAAAAAAGGCAATAATAAAAAATAGTCAAGACAGGTGGTATCACAAATTACAGAACATCGCCTCAAACTGGTATTATTATAGCCATCAACCGTCTATTTGAAGTGAAATCCAAACTACACATTGTTGTGTGCCCCACAAATAACATCTCTATGCTAACTAGTGTCACCTAAATTTCCTCTTTATATGAGATTATCACCCAAAGCATTCTCCACTTGGTATTATTTACAAATAACTTCCTCAATTTGAATAAGATAAAATGGAATTCAGTAATATTCAACAGCCACGTTAACACTTACCATTTCCAAATCTCCATCAGCAACTGCTCTCAGGAGTTTTTCCACCTATGTATGAAGAAAATAATTTATTTGCTTTGTTAGTGTTGGTATTAAGGAGAACACAGAATATCCTGTGTCCTTTGCTAACCTCCTAAGCTCATGCAGCAGGATTACTGCTGGCCCATTTCATATTTATTGACAAAGTTTTAAAGGAAAAACCTTCCTCTTTTATGAAATAGAAAAGCTGTACAAGGCCTGTGGCCATTTGATGATCTCTGACTTGCTTGGTTAAACAGTACTTATCTAAATTGAGGATATGTGGCCCACCCATAAACAAAGCCATGTAAGCTCATATATATTATTATGCTGCTCCAGCAGCAGCTGTCCTGTGCATTTCTGTGTGAATCTAACACTAAAAATCCCGACTCAAGGCAAATTTCTACCCTAATAAACACTAATACTGTTTGGACTCTTGCTGAGCTACTCTATGCTACCAGGAGCACAAAGGATGGCAGGTTTTATTGTGCTATTTGAGAAACAACAGTTTAAAATGAAAAAGATGCTTTCCAATCATTCCTTTTACATCTGCAGATCGCTGTTCCTATCCTGAACCCCAAACATTCACAAATCTAACTTGACTGTAAGTATGAAATTTTTTTTCTTACTGAAAATCTGGAAAGATAAATATCAAGGGGTATGCACTAGGAAAAACACCAGCTTTAGCCCAGTTAAGTGTAAGGTCAAGGAGGTAATGCCTGGGCTCCACTGCTGGGTGAAGGTGCTCTCCTGTTCACGAGCTCTGCAGTAGAAAGAGACACGTGAGGCAAGAAGAGGTGGAAGGTGCTCTGCAGAGCACTGGTGCCATTCCTCTGAGCCATCAGATTGCTTGTGAAAGCAGGACGAGGAGATTACCTTGTCTCCTCACTTCTCCTCTAATTCTCTACTCTCACATGAAGGAGTCAAGATCCAACCTGATAGGAACAGGAAAGATGCCAGCAAAAGGGCAGGGAGAGCCCATCAGTCCTCTCACAATACACCTGGCCTCTGCAGAGTGCTGTGCTGAAGAATCATTTAATAAGCTTTGTAAAAGTCTGTTTCACCATTACAGCAAATTATTCCAGCACTGTGATAGAATCACTGAAGATGCTGCTGTGTAAACACATTTGTTTCAATAGGAAGGAGCATCTCGCAAGTTGGAGATGTCATGGAGTGACAGCTACAGTCACGTTTCAGTCTTTACCTAGAAATGACCACCTTGCTGAGTGTGACAGTGGTGTTTGGCAAGGCAAACAAGGAAGAATGAGACTGAAGTTGGTGTTTTAATGCTCTGATCTCATTCTTCATGGTTTTAGATGAAGAACAGGACACAAACAGCTGAAAGATCAGAGGCCAGATTAAATCTCTCTATTTTTATCTCCTCTTAGGAAAGCTGCTATGTTTTGGGTTATTAGTATCTTTCTAATGCAGGATGAAGGTCCTTGAAGTCATGCCTTGGTCACTCCAGGCAGAATCAAGGATTCTTTGATTTTTCTTTCCTAACTCTGAATGTCTGAAAGTCAACTGTCTAAATCTAAGACAGGCATTTAAACTCCCTCTCTGGTAACTACAGAACAGAATGCAGTCAACAAATAACATCTGAGTGCAACTCAGGTAAAGTAAGCATGTCTGAGATTAACTCCTCTCTGGAGTTAATTTCCCTCCACTGACTAAGAAGGGGAAATAGATGTCTAAAGAAGACAACTGTCTTCTACAAGTTGGGTGAGCTGAATCCCAATCTCTCCACATATACAGCTAAAATGGACAATATACACCAGGGAGGTCCATGCCTCCCCTAAACTTCCCCAAATCACACAGGATAACGTCACTAGAGAATGTAAATGTCTCAATGGTTTTTCAGGAGTCATCTTATGCCATACAAGATGCCTAACAGTAATAGCAGTGACCACAAGCTCTGATAATTTCTTTCCAAAAACAGTAAGTTCCTTACAGTACTAAAAACTGCCTCAGGCCCCAGCAGTGGTACCACATCTGTTATGCAGTTTATAGATAATTTATTAAGAGTACTTAGGGCAAAATGTCTGCTACATGCATTTCCCCATCTTTCCAGTTTGTTTTCTTGCTCTTCCATGGAACAGAACCTTCCCTTAAATGCAAAAAAAGAATAAACAAATCTACTACAAATTCACCCACATGGCCAGTTTTTCAGCTGCTGAACAGAAATTGTGCATGGAGATTTTAGTTCCAACAGAGCAAGTCCCAAATTTACAATCCTGACTCTTTCATTCTCTCCTTTCTAAGTCATAATAAACAAGCCAATATGAGTGGGTCATTTAAGAGTTTAATTCAGTATTGATTAATAAAGGTGTGACTGGATCCCCTGCATTATCCAAGGTGCAAACCTTGAAATCTGGAAAACTGACCCTATCAGTTTCCTGTTACTTCCAGTGGCATTGCCTCCATGGAGCTCTCTCAGGATCAGGCTCTTGCCTCTTTGAGCAGGGAGCGCAGGTGAAACTTGGCAAACAGAAATGAACTAAAGCTGGATTACAGGGAGGGTCATTAACCCCAAGGACCTAAAGTGTAAGCAGTTTGTAATCGTTTTCCCTGGTTTGAACTACAGTCTTAGCACTTGGGTGTCATAAATTTGTTCCTTCAAGGAAAAGTAAATCCTCAGTCTATGAGGAGAACTTATTTAGAGTGCTTGACTCTGTACAAACAGGGAGGTACTGCCCTACACTGAGCCTCTCATAGAGCACCACAGGTGTGAACTCACATTGTTCAGTCAAAATTTACATCTTTGTGTTTCTTCAGTATTTTTAGGAAACTGAAACTTTTGGCAAGAGAAGAACCTTTTAATAGCAGCAAAAGAAAGAATTTAAATGTAGTGGTGATATTGAGAGAAATAAACATACTTAGGTGGTCAATTTGGAAAAAAAAAATGAACAGGCAGACTAGGAAAAACAAAGAAAAGCATCATAATGAGTGGTGATATGGCAATCTTAGGAAGGGATAACAAACTATGGATCTGAGGTCCCACATGAAAAAAATTCAGAGGATTCCATCTGGTGCAGACAGCAAAATCAGCAAACACATATGTGCAAGATATTTAATATATGCTTTGCACCTCTTCACTAGTTAGAAAATTGATTCCTGTGCCTATTTTGAAAGTTTGTCTTAACATTCTGGCTTGTTGTTTGCCAGCACACCTGTACAAGTCTCTTTTTCCTGATCGATTTTGTAAGCTAACAATGGCATTTAATTTCTGAACAGGACAGCCAGGTCCTTGGGGCACTGACTGCCACTCTAATTTTGTAAACTTCAACAAATTCTCAAATTACATAGTTAACTTCAATAAATATGAACAACTACTTCAGAGATGGTGTCAATTTTTCCCCAGAAATAACCAACAGAGCAGTTGGTACCACACAAAAATAAGTGCTCAGGTATTGAGATGACAAGCTCCTGAGGATAGCAGCTATCATTTTCCAAACCAGACAGAAGGCTGTTCCTGAAGAAGCAGTTTAAAACACTGTGGCAAAATATCACTCTTCTAGCTTCCTTCACTTTGCTTACTGTCAAAACTCATACCTCAGTCTTACCTCTTTGTAACTGTTTTTTACTTCTTCCTGCCTTATATCAGTTGATGCTGATGACAGGCTTGAGACAGATGATCCTCTGCTGAAAGTTTCTGTTGAGTGCTGAGGAGACCTAAGCGGTGACTTACAGTTGGAAAAAAACATAAAAATCAATCAAACAAACAAAAAACCAGAAAAGGTTAAATATCAGATTAAGGAGGTTAAGCATAGGCAAGAAACTCGCATGAGCTGTTACCTCAGAAGCACTCTGTCCTCTTTCAAATGTTACATAGTTTAATTCCATCAACGACAAAATCTGCATAAAAATATTAAAGACAACCAATGTAACTCCACTTAAAGAGGAATCTACTGACTGAAACACAAATTAGCTGACAACCTAATAATTAGTAACAGATTATGACTGAGCAGATTAACAGTACCCATTTACAAGTTCATGTTCTATCCCACAGAGTGTATCCCCACTGCTGGAGTTAAAATATGACCCCTCTTCCTCAGAGTGAAACACACATTTTCTCTTTAGTAGTGAAACCCTATTAGCAGTGAACATCTACATCTCTGTAGTGTTGCATCAGAAAGAAATCAGCTGGAAGATAAAGAGGAATACCTTGGAATTTAATGCACACTGTAGGGAAGTCTCTTTCATCCGGTTTTGAATTTCTGGGTTTGCCCCATTTTGCAAGAGCACTTCAATGATCCCTTGATAGCCCCAACGAGCAGCGATGTGGAGAGGAGTGTCTCCCTTCTCATTGCCAATATCCAGTCTGCAGGAATGCACATCATAGTACACTAAAGCCTTGACACACTGGAAAGAAAAGGAAAGCCATCAACAAATTATAGTGTTGTGTCTCAGTTCAGACAACAGGCACAATCGTAAAAGATTTGTTTTTATTGCTGCTCATGGAACCCATTACCTAAAGAGCAGACTTTAGTGGTTCACTGTCATTAAATAAAGAGTTAAATAACCACATTTGCAAAGCATTGCTATCTTTAATGTGAACTCACATTAAAAATTTCTGTAAACTACCAAATAAATTCCTAATTTAGAGCACTAAACAATTTAGCCTTCAAATATTTTTATTTACTTTTTAAACTATGTAAGTTTAGTGCAAATTTGCATCAGTTTAATTCCATCCTATTAGAATGCCCATTTGGTTTGTTACAAAACAATTACTTACATCCTCATGACCGTAAGTGCACGCTAAATGAAGTGGAGTATTTCCATTATTGTCCTGAACATCAGTACTTGCCTTGTAGTGCAATAAGAGCAGCTTAGAAGAAAAACAGAAGTAGACATTTAAGTAACTAAAAAATTAATGTACAAACAATTATTGCTCTGCAGATTCCTTTAGGTTTCTGGCATGGTGAAGCACTTCATGAGACACTAGGTCTGCCTCCTATTTCAGATACCACCCTCTTGGCACTGCAGCACTGTTTATGCCCTACCCTGAGAACCAAAAAGTGTCTTCTTAAATATTCAGAACTTCAGTTGAAAAAAATGAATCCTCTACTGCAGCAAACACTGCAATATATTCACTACATCATCTGCCTCGCATTTCCAGAGCCTATGCAAGTGAAGACACAGCTTAATTTCAGCAATGCTAATTGAAGAATATCACTTATATTAAATTCAAGTAGACAATAATTACTGTAGTCACACAGTCTATCCTAAATGCAGTGTGAAGCATTTAACTCAGTCCAATGACTGCAATGGTTGTTCTGTCTCAAGCAAGAGCAGAGATGCTCTCCATTTGTATTATTTGTGTTAATAAAGTGGATGAATTATCAGGCATGCATCGCTGCCAGTTGGTTATTACCAATGGCTGAAAACCTTGCAGTATAAGAAAAAATAAAATGTCTTGCAAACTACAATGATGAAAGAGCCTCCATTCTGACAGCTTACACAGTTCTGGTGAAAGCTTCTTAGAAGATCTAAATGATAGTAACAGTAGAAGAGCTTAGTAAGAGTCATGTATTTATTATTTAGGTTAGGTGTTGTGCTTACTGTAACATTTTGGTATCCCTTCTGACAGGCGAGGTGAAGGGGAGTTGAACCGTGGTAATCTGTAGCATTGACAATGGCTCCTTTGGCTACAAGTAAATCCACTAATGAAGTCTGACCTTGGAAAGCAAGCATTCAGAGAAATGAGTAAACTGCACAAGAACATTGCTACTTTTCAAATTCAAACAGTGACTATAAACCAAGATACCCTGCATCTCTGCATACTGTTTCCATATACTGCATATTCACTGCCTTGGTATTTGGGATTTTTGTTGTAGATTATTCAAGGTCAAAGCCCCATAAATGAATCTCCAGCTAAAAGCAAGCTATACTTGTATCCTATGAATAACACAAGAAAATATTTGGATTCAATATAATAACAAAAAGGGAAATGATAAATAAGAAACCACCAACTAAGAAAATAATACATCTTCTAATAAAAGGAAGATCATTTACATAATGAACATTACAATACAGATGTTACAAACCTAAAATGCATAGCCAGCTGCAGGAGAGAGAAAAGAGTCACTTCTCACTCTGCCAGGCCTTTAAAACAAGACTGGTTTCTGATGACACATTTTTACTTTTTTCAGAGCTGAAGAAAGCACTATTGTGGTGGCCACTATGGCAAAAGTAAACAGCCAGCAAACAAAGAATAACTCAGCCACAAGCAACTGAGCTTAAAAGAATATACAACAACTTCAGTCTGTGCCCAGATAGAAACAGCAAAGTTTCCATAGCAAAAAAGCGAAAAACCAACTTAATGCAAAATTCCAACTTTAGTACAAAGGTGAAAAACAGGCTGACATAAAGATATAAAAACAAAAGGAGTAGGAAACACTAGTGAAGGAAAGCAAGCACACTCACCACAAATAGCAGCTATATGAAGTGGAGTGTATCCCCGGTCATCTCGGGAAAAGGGGGTGATAATGGAAGGGTCATTCAGTTTCCTTTAAAACACAAGGGGTTGAAAGCAGCTCAGTTACTCAGGTGGAGGTGGGAAGGAGGAGAGAAGGGAGAAGTTGCCAAGAATGACAAAAAACTAATTTTGGAACTTTTTATCTCTTTACATTGACAAATTATTCCACAAAGAACTTTACATGTTGTTAAGAGAAGTGGGTCTGTCCCAGATGTGTAAGTTTGATTCAAGAGAAGAAACACCACAGTTACCAAAGGACGCAGCCTCCATCACGAAACTGGTGGGTTCCAAGGGATTCTGTATTCTGCCAATATTTCTCCTGTTCTTTCAAACTACACACACATATGCTCTCTACTACATCCTGAAGTGCTACCAAATTCTTCTATAACCAAAAGCAGCGTACTTTCTGAAGCAAATCTTAGATAAAGGCTTTTACACAGCTTCCTGTGTAGTTGTGGGGATGAAGAGTGCTCACCCAGAAACCAGCTTCTCGCATTTGTCACAGTAACAGAGTGGGTGACACATTTTCTGTACAGTGTCCTTATCACTTTCACCTTGACTTAGCAGCTGCTCCACTTCCTCCTGATCACCTGAAGCAATATGCTGCAAAAAAACAAGAGAAGGGAGAATGGAACCAATATAAAAGGGCTCCTTTTAAGAAAAAAAACCCCAAGAGTAATTTACTGAAGCACAAAATGAAAGGAACTGATTATGAAAGACGTATTCAAGCATTAGAAAGCAGAAATGAACAATGTCACAGCACAAAACCCCTAATGGGCATTCAGTATTAAAAAGAAACTGTTCTTGGCTTACTTCACTTTCTATAAAAAAATCAAAACAATTCCTATTGCTCTCTTTAGACTCAATCATGAAATTGAGCTCCCTCTGTGCAAAAACACGTCTATAAAATTACTAAGTCTCCAGCCATAAGCTGTGAACACATATAATTAGAAGCTCTGCTTTGTGTCCTTGTATAGGCAAAATTCTTTTAGAGTGACAGTATGAGATTAACAGATAATATGAAGTAGCTGTCAGGTGACCACATTTAAATTATTTCAGAAAACTCTCTCAATTTCAAGCACTAAAAGCTGTGAGACACAACCAGATAGTAATATCACATCTGTGCATTAAATGGGCCACACAATACCAACAGCACTAGCATTTCATCCTCCTTTGCGTGTATATTTCGTATAACGTGCTGAAATCCGGAAGATTATATTACATTAGTACGGCTTTGGCACAGAAATGTACTCAATTCAAGATTTTTTGAGCATCTACTAAAACACATTTCACTGTACTAATCTAATTAACCCTTCACTGCATTCCATAAAATTGCAGAAAGGGAGGGATATAAACATGAAATATGTAAATACATACATATTCTGCCATAACAGTTATTAACCTTAAACAAGCAGTCTATTGGTGCAGCAGACATCTGGGACAACAAGTTCATCCTTTGTCTTAAGAGCAGCTTGTCACACAGACTCTCAGATTCCTGAAAATAAAATAGATAGATTGATTATCTATACAGTCATTCACAGGCAAAAGTGCAGTACCTTAACAGTGGAATTAACTTTTAAAACTATTAAATGCTGTATTTACCATATATGAATTATCAGATACATGTGAAATCTGAATCAGTTTCACATTTCAGATTCTGAGACATAAAAGAATGGGCACTCACAGAAATAATAAATAGATGTTCGCCAGAATATTCCTTTACTGAAATTTGCTGATTTATTAAATCAATTTAACTGAACAACAATGAAATTATGGCTGTACCAACACAGCAAAACTAAAAAATACTTATCAAAGACAGCATGAACTGTAAGAGGTACGACGCAGCTTTCTCAAGAGGAGAAATTACGACAAATTCACGTAAAACAGTACTGGTGGCTACTAAAAAAGATGACCCAGATACAGCTCTGACTCAAAGAATGCTGAACTCTCTGCGGCTTGCTGAAAAATAAGAGATTGCACCAGGCAAAGCACTGCTCTGCAGCAGATCCATTTGTAGTGTACTATTTCCTACTTGGTTTGAGCTAAGCAGATGCAGTGCAACCCCTGCATTAGTACTTACACTCTGAGACAGCTAAAGATACACCTCAGGATGCACTAAAGAATAGAAATGCCTCCAAAACTGGGTGAAAATTATTAAGTGGAGTTAGATTTTTTGCAATGGTAGCATGACCCTCCCATGAAATAAAACAACAACCTAAGGAAAACATTTTCTAAGACTGCAGATGGAAACTTTTGCACATGGTTGGTTCTGATCAACAGCTGTGTATGGTTGGCAGTGATGCTGTTGCTGGATAATGGCTCTCTAGAAACAGAAAGACTTCAGCCTCCATAAAACAGAAAACCACTGCATTTAAGATACACACCCACGTATCAGGCAAACTTCAATGGTTAAGGATCTGGGTTATGGCTTTTGCAATAAAGTCCGTCAAGGCCAGATGTAAATGAGTAAAACCAGTCTGATCCCGCTCTTAATATCAGTAAGTTAGCGTGACATTTAAGAGCCTCATGAGCTGCAAATAAACAAGATCAGCTGAGTTCAGACTTTCTAGAAATTAGACTATTCATGTTTCAAAGTCAACACAGCTGCCTCTCATAAAGCTGTCTAAAAAACTCCTTAAGAGTATAGGAAATAATGTCATTAAAAACATTTGTGAGGAGATGAAAGTTTTTATCTGTACTTCACGGGAAGTTGTTTGTATTTAGATCCATGAAGGTGACAAATATTCATCAATCTTTTAAAATCTAAATACTTTAGCTAAGGATACCCAAGCATGTCTTTTCAGAATTACAAGGCATATAACACTAGAGTCCTCAGATAGGTTCTTCACTATGAACAGGAATAACTTCCCTAAGAAATATTTGATCAAAAACTTAACTTCTGCTACAAGTTTCTGATGTCTAATCAGAATTTCTGGTGTGCATACTCACAGACAGCTTTATACTTTCACTGTGGAGAATCTAAGTAACCATGAGCAAGAACTGCTGTAGTTTTAGTACTGCTCCTTCCACAGTGTGTGTCTTCAGGAGAAGTGTTCCCCAAGCAGAATCATTATTTTAAGAGAGTCACATGAGATAGCAACCCTAATGTAGCAGCATTATATATTTATATAAATCAGAACATAAAGAGCCCAGGTGAAACCACATATCTTCAATAATGAAATACGGAATGACAAAAGAATCAGATACTGGCTGAAGGAATAAGCAAGTTTGGGCCTTCAAAGTCAAAACTCACTTGTACCAGCTTTACTTGCAGCCCAAGAATTTCTATTTCTTTTAAAAAGAGATTGATTGGAGTGGGAGTTTCAAGTATTTTAAGCATATGTTGTCTAGAAAATACACATCCAAACATTAATGACCTTTTTGTCTAATACTACTCAGTGTAGAAAAAGGAAGTATTTGTACCTATGAGAGTGTACCTGTGTAATGATCTATCCCAAGTCATTCTCACATATAACAGCTGATGACTTGGAGGAAATACAGGTGGCAGAAGCCAGGAGAGGAAATCTTGAACACAAACTAAGGCTAATAAAGTGTTTGGTGGGGACGGGGAGTAGGGATCATTTCCCCATCTCAAGCTCCTCCCCACCTACAGCTCTTTCCATACATGAAACAAAATCCTGCCTATTCCCTCGGCTGGCTCTGACACCTTGTTGTTTTATATCACACTTGAACTCTGAGCTACACAGTCTTTCTACACATTAGCTGTGCACAGGAATTAGGCTAACATCCAATACATATTAACAGGAATTCTAATTAAATAATGTTGAAAACTCCCAGAAAACAGAACTGACTCCCTGGTCCTTTACAGCCTCCTCTCCTCCGCACAACCAAAGTGTCTCACAAAGACTTGCATGACCTTGGGTGAAGGGATTTGGCAAGAACATCCTCAGTGCAATTCACTTACTGACATAAGAGTGAGAACGTGCCCATTATCCCACAGGGTACATTAGTCCCCTGCTGAGCTTTCTTTCTGGAGTTAGCTTCATTAGGGATTGGACAGCAGCATTACTCAGCTGCCAGAAGCTCCATCTGAAGCCAGCTATAAAATTAAGCATAACCACATAAGGGGCTGTAATGAAGCCCCAGGGCACAGCCATGCTCCTGCTCGCTTCAATCCCACACCCCCTTCCAGCACAATCTGGGGAAGGAAATCATAGAGCAGCAAGATGACAGCTGCTGCTGCTTCTTCAAAGTTCATCTCCTTTACCAGAGATTACAGGAAATATCTCAGCTGGTAACTTTATGAAGGGAGAGCAATGCTCCTCCACCTCCTCACTATTCTTTTTCCATTCCTGTCTCAGAGTCTCTCTCCTCATTGTGTGCCACCTTCTCCTACACTGGAGAAACGGGTGGTCTGGCTCTTTCCTTTTCAGTCGTGTTGAGGACAAGTTGTCATTCAATTCATCCTCAGGGTTCTGCTGCCTTCCAGCCACACTGACTCCAAGGAAAGGCAATGCAAGAGGATTTTGTGTTGCACATTCACCCTGAAGGGAGAAAGTTCTCTAGGTCTGGAGATGATCCAGTTGAAGTATGGGCAGAAACACCTACGGCTTTCTCTGCTCGTGGTGCAGACAGTAAAGCCCTCATTTAGACTTAAATACACAGTTATCTTTCAAGACAGGTGCCTCCCAAAGAAATAAATCTAAATACCTTAATGGCAGTGGCACTTAAGTTATGATCACTTGAATGCAATCCTAGTATGAAAACTGCTATCCTTAGCTACAGGGGGAGGGATAGGATCAGGCATTTAATAGGAAACAGTCCTTATTCTAGAAATTTAAGAGCAGTACACTGTTTTTAGCTTGCTGGCACTGTTGTGGAAGACAATTGTGTACTTTGGTTTCAGTTCTCCATTCAGAGCACCAGCTTTGCTCTTTGTATATTGATTGTGAATGACAGCCAAGTGACTGCAGAAAGCAAAACTGTATAGCAGGTTGATTCTTTCAAACTAATACTTTTATTTTTTTGAACATAATTCAATATAGCATTACAGACAAGAAATACCACTCTTCTACAATATGAAAGAGTGTTGATTCTTTTTTGAGTGTACAAGACAAACCTGTACAACAGGTTCATGGAAAAATCCCAGAAAAGAACAAAACCAAAAATAGCAAGAGATCAAAATGTTACTTTAAGTGCTTCTTCTTTAAGACTGTGCCCCAGGTTGTCCCATCCCAAGCCCTGCACACTGAGCCATTATTCTGGCCCCTGCAGTTAGATTCCAGTGCTTTGCAGTTGGGCAGACTGAGACACACTGAATTCACTCTGGTTCCAAGTTCACTCCTTTTGATTTCCACATCAGCTCAGGAATACCTAGTTTTACAACAGTAGAAAATTTTACAGGAGTGGTCAGACTGGATTCCTTGACTAAATAATCTACAAATTTCTAAAATCATAAAAGTTTCTGAAGTCACATCAGCATCACCCTTAACTGGCCTGCAGGGATGCCAACAGATTGACAGCAGGTCTAGCTGCCCAGTAGGAAAGCTCTTAGGCATCCACAAAGTTCCTGCCCCTGCCAGGTTAGAGACCCCAAGAGCTAAATTTGACCTTCAAACACCACCTTATCATAACCCTGCACTCCCCCCAAGCCATCAACTCAGTGCAGCATTGTAACCTGCACTGCAAACACATGGAATTCTTCAAGTATGAAGATTTGCTGAATAATTCTAAATTACACTGCCATCTCCATGCTGCTAGCACAGATAAGTATTTTAAAATTACACAAAAATTTAAGCTATGCCTGCTCTCAAGTACTGCACTGCTTTCACAACCATGGTAGAGTACAAATAGGAGATACCAAACTTATTAGAGACTCAGCTGTAGAAAACAGCACTATCATTTTTCCTCTAATCATATGAAGAGGTAGACTTGACATTTAAATACTTCCTCAAGAAGTACACAATGAACAAGTATTGGTACATAGCTAGGAATTCATTATAATCATTTGGGTAAATTTAGCATTTGTTTCAGGTAGTCACCTCTACTCATTTTTTTAAGCAAAAAAGGAGAATTCTTATAATAGTTATTTGTATCCTCTGGGCTGGATTTACACCCACAACAGTACACAGAACTACAAGTTATCAAACCAACATTTGACAGAGTTTAAGAGTAGCTTACTGTTGATCTGTCAGAGAGGTTGCCTTGTCGTATGTATTCTATTGCAGCCTCAATTGAGGTTAGGCAGTATCCCAACTCATCCTTCACTGAGCTGCAAAGCCTGAAGTTCTTTATGTAACTCAAGTTGGCCATCCTGAAAAAAAAGAGTTAAAGCCATGAACCACTAAAAGTAAGACACTAGCATGGCATATTGCAGCTCATTTTAGGCAATCCAGGCAGGCAATAGGTGTGAGTTGGGAAAAAGCTTCTAGAAAGCTTGTTAGGCCAGCAATATGGCTGTTCTGAGCTTGTAGATTAATCAGAACTCTACTTAGCTCTTAAATATTCAACGAAAAGTAATTAACTGAATAGAAGGAATATGAAGGATGAGATAAGGACAACAGTGGAAGATTAACATCTTTGAAGAGAGTGAAGCAATGTTTCAAACACCATAAGCATCACGGTGATAGCTACAAGCTAAAGGCCAAATGCTGATCTCAGAGATACGGAATATACCAACACTGAGAACCAGCTCAGGTACAACTGGAAGGTTTAGATAGACTTTTACTGAAAATGAGGAGACAAAGGCATAGGCTAGCCAGAAGTAATTACACATTCACATCTAGTTTCTCTGTAAGAAACGCACCAAATCTTGAAATGCATAAAAGTTGCACAGATCCCCGAATATGAGAGAGACACACTCTACGAAAGCTTTGCAGATGTGGTAGAAAGATGGCCTCCCACTACAACTTTTCCTAGGCTAGGAATCAAAAAGACACATTCTTGATAGGTCCTTAATTTAGTTACATATATAACACATCTTTGCTATTTGTCCTATAAAACATTTTCTGCATTACAACAGGAGCTCTTACACTTTCAGTAAGTTATTACTGTATGTCCAGAAACATTTGTCCCTATAGCAGCACTACACAAGATGGTAAGAAGGAGTTCTATAGTGGCAAAATAGTTAACATACCAGTTTGGGATTTCTGTTTTTACAAGCAAATACAGCAAAACAGAGAGAAGATCATCTGCACACATGGTTTCCATGTTAACTAAAAAAAGAATTCACATTTGGTATTAGTCATCTTACAGTTCAAATCAAGAGCAATAACTATAAAAGGAGTTCTGCCTCCTAAGACTAAGGGCCAGCTCTACTAGTAGAGAATGCATGGAAAGCCCAGGGCAGGCCTATAAACGTTCTCAATCTCTCACTGAAATAGGCTGTCAGGAGCCAAACAGAGATGCAGTTTGTGCAGTACAGCCTGTAATATTCGACTAGCATCCCTCCTTTCCCACAGCAAGAGCCAGAGCACTAGCTCAAGATCTCTGAAATTCTTGAGGGCGAAGACTATGCTCAAAGCTGATACATTTTTCCATAACCCAGCAGTCTTCCCAGAGAAAGGAAGAGATAAAGTGGGGAAAGCATGAGTTCTCTGTGCTACTCAATTTGCTTTGTAGAAGTATCTTCTCTTTTCAAGCTAGATAAAGTAAATGTCAGATTAAGACGATTGTGCTTTCATATCACAGAATCATTGCTGTAATCCACAGCAGCACACTTGTTTGGCCCCACCCAACACCACATTTTGCAAAAGATGCATCTCAAGAGTATCAGTTGCAAGACATCAAGGAGAGCATGGACATACACACAGAATGATCTAGTAGCAATCTTCAGTGTTTAAAATGGATCACCATCAGTGTCCTGGCAGATGTGACTTTTCCACATATCTGAGCTAAAACCTACACAAGCTAACCCAGTACCTCACCTCACCCCACAAGAGCCAGTGCTGACACATCTACCTCACTTCCCTTTTGCTATCTTTAGAGACCTTAGAGACTCCAGCTTAATTGTGTTTGATCCCCAATCACTATCCAAACACTTGTTTATATACTGAAGTGCTTTGTGTGTGCTGGTTAAGTTTAAAATTCATTAATTACTGACCTCTTTGGCTTGGAGACTGCATAATAATTTGTACAACCTTACACAGACAAAGTAGCTTCTGTTGAGGGGAAGTACATTTGTTCAGCTGACCCAGTTCTCGCTTTGCACGTGGTATATTAAAACTACAAAATAATTATAAAAGATTGATTAGCATACAGAGTCCCTCTGCAGGATGTCCAAAGCCCAAGCCTTAACTTATGCAGAGCTGAATTGAAGAATGGTTCCAAAATATTCCCACTTCTACTCCAAGTGAACCTGCATTTCTGTATCCTGAAGATGGAAAGGGAAGCTTAAAAACATAAAAGTAAGGGAGACAACCATCAATGCAAAGACTGTCCTCATATGACACTTGCCAAGCTTTAATTTTCCATTTCAAATAAATGAAGTATAAAAAAATCTCGCTCGTGTCTGAAGGAAGACACTTTTTGGCTGGCATGATCCTATTTAAGACAGGATCTCAGTGACTCTTCAAAGAATCCACAGTCACGTCTCTCACCTGAACTCAGGTTTGACTCCAATGTCTTTTTGCTGCAGGTCTTGAAGGCTCCTTGTGATTTTATTAAAATCAGCATCCTAATCAATAGAAAGGCAACAGGTTTTTTTAAATGCTTTAGATGAACATGACTAGTATGTAGCAATTAAAGGAACTTACCTCACTTGCCTCAATTGTCCCCACATATTTGAAGACTAGATCATAAATAGCATGGTGGATATACATCTGTAGAAAAAACCCCAGTATTTTAGGCATGAAAGGCAGAGTTAAAAACAACTTGCTAATTATTTTCCTCCATTTCAGATGCTTACTTCAACTGCTTGTTTGATCAGATTCATCTGCTCTTCTTGCTTTGCAAGCATCTTCTAGAAAAGCAAAGCCATAAACAGCAAGAGAAAGTCAGATAATTTATTGCTTAAGTAACACTGTACTATGTATTTAGGGGAGTAAATCTTTACCAAGTGCGAATCTCTCAAAAGATGCTGCAGACATTTGGTATAAAGTGCATTGACAGAATCCTAGGAGAGAGAAAAGATAAAAACCATCATATTCAAGTTAATGGGACTTGGAGGAACAAAGCCTAAATAAGTAAAGAAAATCTTCCCTGTCTCAAAAGTGTACAATATGGTAAGAGTTTTAGCAGTAATTATTGCATTTACTAAGCCATTCAGATAGTAAAATTCTTAAATGCAAATTACCAGTTCTCCCTCCTCCCCTTTCACAGTTTTGTCCTTTCACAACTGTAGGCTACTCTGACACAGAAAAGCTCAATAAGACAAAAACAGCAGGAGTGAAGTGAACTGTATTTAGCAAATCAGATATCAGGAAGGAAGATACTGACTATGTAGTGGCGAAGGCTTTTCCTTTCGTGTTCTTTAAATGTTCTATAGAAAGATCCTATGTATTTATCAAATCTCTCACAGTGCCTTCCCAAGAACTCTCTAACATCTTCAATGTTTTTAAGTGGATAGGAGTTTGATGAAGCTGCAGATTCACCTAAAATAAAAGCCAAGAATTAACACACAGGCTTAATAAGTATGCATGGTAAAACACAGTTTGTCCCTGCATATATAGTCATCTTGTGTGCACTGAAACATTAATTCAGCTTACTGCACCTTTAATTAGAGTACTGCCTTTAATTAAAAGAATTTAATGCATCACATTAACACAGGCTCCCCTGCTTTTTATGTCACATATTTATTTGGAATAGCTAAAACAGATTTCACATGTTTTTTTACACTGGGGTAATTTACTACCACATGCACTCAGCTTATGAGTTGTGTAAGTCAAGCTGGAAAGTAGAAGAAAAGCACATTACAATGTTGACTGAGTGCCCATGCAGGAAGTCAGGGTGCTTTAAGTGAGCTGCGAAAATCCCATCTTGGATTTTTACATAACCTATTCTTTATTTAGACATGCTTTCTCTGAACGGGAGAGCAAAGTTGCTTCATGCAACATTAAACCAAATCCACTTTTCTTCTGAATAAGACAGCTGAATCCCTCACTTAGTATTCATGTTGCTTTTCCAAAATTTTTTCTAAGCAAATCTTTCATTTGCAGTCAAAAGGCAGCCAACTAATAAGAGGCTTAAATCATTCTTTTCAAATTACTTTTGAAATTACAAACTCCTCCACTTCTGAAAGACTGCAATACAACAATATTAAGCAATGGCCATAAAGAATATCAAGAATAATTTTTGAGATATAGATTAATACGTATAAAGTTTAAGGCTATATGAATGGCAGCTGGGTTGGCTTTTTTCCCAGAAAAACTTCCATGCTTCCCTCACAGTACTACTTTCACACTACCCTAGTACTACTTCTCTTTGCATTCATCTGTTTCAAATATTTTTATTTATTTAGGAAGACTAATGTTTTTATTTCAGAAAAAGCTGAAGCTTTTAAGCTTCTTAAGGAGTTTCTGTTTTTCTTAGTAAACATAGATTGTTATATTAGTTCACAAGGACATGCTGTTAACATTCACAGTATTGACAGTAGTCTTGACTATAGTGTTACAGCCTTAAGGAGCACTTTCAGTACAGTACAAAAATTAAGACATTCAATTTAATAAGCTGGGCCACCACCAGGAGGTTGCTACCTAATTCTGCCATACAACTTCTATCCCCTGACAGTAATCATGAAAGATCTTGCCTCTCCAGTTGTTTGTGCATCTGCCCTGCATCTCAACACATACATGGTCACATTTAAGATTAAATCCCTTTTTTAAGCACTCAGTACTAAATTGAGCACTGCTAAGAAAAATCATACTAGATTAAGTATTCCACAGATCATTCTTAATTCTGCAGGATTTTTGCCCCAGTCTGAGCACTAGTTTTGCCTGGCAGCAACTTGTTATTTCTCTGAAGCAGCACACCAACATCTGGCCCAGCAAGCTGATAAATGCCAGGGGCTTTTAACCAAGCCAACACTCTCCAGAATGAACACATTTATTAAGCACATCAAACACTAATTTGCTCACTGTGCAAAGGCAGCCACCAAATTGGCACCAATACATACTTGAGCTTTCTGTTTTTTCCAACGGATGAGCTATGCACAATATACTAAAGCTTTCTTCTTTTTCATTGTAAAAGGTTTCCTCAAAGAGAACAGGCACCGAGAGATGATAATTAAAACCAGCTCCTAAAATGATGAGATTTCCTTGTATGAAGATCTCCTGAAACATAACAAAGAGCAGATCAAGTGTGAAACTCTGCCTGAAAAAAGTTACTCTTTGGCTTCTGCATTGTGTAGTTACATTTCCAAGGGGGAGAAGAGAAACTTGCAAGGCAAGAAAGCCCCAGATTATAAAATCTCTCCATTCTCATGCTGTGGAGACACTGAAACAGGATTCTTCAGTGGCTGGCCAAACCTTACTTACAGCCACTTCCTTTACAAGTCTACTACTAGAAGATGTTTCAGAAAATCACCAAGGCTGTTTGCAGATTTTAGAGTGCTTTTAGTAGAAAGAAAATTTAAAAAACCCAACAACTTCAGATCAGGACTTTACCCAGCTTCAAAAAAACACCACATACCTTTGTCTGTATTTTTCACACTTGGCTTTATTTCCCCAGCAACTCTAGTAGTGAGGACATCTGGAACAGGAAGATCTAGACGGCAGCCTGCAAACTATCTATAGTGCAAGCTGTACGTCCAAGTTCTCAGACTGTACTGCAAAATTACAAATGAAAACACTGGGACCCTATGCAGTGTCAGCCCTGCTTGCCTCTTCTGTAACCATTCGTTCACACAATCAGTCAGTAGCAGTGAATCACTTACTGGAGTGTCCCCAAGTTACATTCAGATAACAAAACAGAAATACCTTTCCATTTAAAGTTTGAAAATTTTCTTCCAGTGGTTTCAGAACATAAGATTCAAACTGACAGGTGGAGAGACTGTTGCTTGAAAGGCTTCCTTTGCATGGAACTAGCACCTAAAAAAAGTTAAATCATGCTTTAGAGAGAAATGCCGGGTATTGCCAGCTATGCATCAATAGCTTTTGTCCTTTAGAGGCAAGAAATTAAATCAGGCTTATAAATATTTACTAGTAACCTTATAGGAACTATAGGTGCTTTTATTTTAAGAAAAAGGAAAGGCTATCACTAGACACACAATTCGATCATTAACCCAGAAATTTCATTTAGTAACTTATCTGAAAAAGGTTGACAGATGCTACTGAAGCAAACAATACTAAGGGAAGTAAATTAAATCTTCAGTTACTCAGCACCAGTCACACAAATGGCTTAAAATTAAGCAGCTAATAAAAAAGGAAAGTATATTTTCAAACTAAAATGAAAATCCATCAAAAAGAAAAAAAAAAATCTTGTGTTTATACCAACAGATCAGCAATTGGGGACAAATTCTTATTAGAAAGAAACAAATTTTATCATCAGGTAACAATAACATCCATGTTTAATGAAGTCTCTACACACTTGATTAATTGCAAAATATCCAGATCAGTAAATACTAAGGACTGGAGTTTTTATTCCAGGTCAGTTTAATAGCTTTATTTTGCTACATAAAATGCTGTCAAATGAGTAACTGCTTGTCCACCAGGCATTTCAAAAGGTCAATCCCATTTAAGTTATAAACTTGTGAGGGAACATGTAACTTCAGTTCATAGAAAAGAAAGTAAGTTTCCTGCAGAGTTTAAAAGCACCACCAACCTTAGCTTTTTACTACCTTGCAATATATCAAGAGGTCCATATAAGTAAATAATGCGCAACTTAAACTAAAAATTGTTTTGCTTCATTTCCAAGTTTTGTAGGCTTGAACTAATCTTTACATGTTTCCTAGCAGACATATGATTTAAATTCAAATACCTACTATTTACTAAGCAGCTCTTAAATATACTTTTTTATACTTACAATACCATGGAGTTCTGCAACTTTGCTGCATAGATCAGGACGTCGCTTCTGAATGGCCAAATAAAAGGGATTTTTCAAGATATCTTCATCATACATA
Organism: Platysteira castanea; assembly: GCA_013397175.1. Taxonomy (NCBI): domain Eukaryota; kingdom Metazoa; phylum Chordata; class Aves; order Passeriformes; genus Platysteira; species Platysteira castanea. The sequence continues at coordinate 150,640 of VYXC01007588.1, read as the reverse complement.
GCCATATGGACTTCAGATATTCCAAGGAGATGTTCTAAAATACATATGGAGAATGGTTGATGTATCATACATGGTATCTGCTAAAACATCATATTGGGGAATACCTAGGGGCAGTTTGATTCTCCTTGTCCACACGAAAAAAGCAGCTTCAGGTTTTGATCTAAGCAGCCAATGGCATTGCTTAATTATTAACTACAGTTACTTAGAAGTTATTCAGACAGACTACTTTTCATGATTATACATTTCCAATCACACAGTTATCCCCAATGTCTCCTTAGGCCTTCCCAGTTGTTGGAGTCTAACTGTGAATATTGGAGAGAAGATCAAAATTATTATCGCTTTGATATACAAATGAACTTCTGCTGCTGAGGTCTACAACAAGCCAAGAGACAACAGCTTTTTTACATCAGATTCTGCTGCACCACAGGACATTGATGCTTTTGCACTGTGCCCTTGTAAGTCTTAAAACTCACCTGTATAAGGATTACTGACACACATCAGTGAGACACCAGACAGTGTAACAGAAGCCCTCATGTAAGGCAATCCTTAGCTTTCCAGGGAAAGTTAGAGAGGTACACAAAGGAGATATGAATATCCATGCCATAATTAAAAAGCTAACATGAAACTTGTCATCATTTGTGGTCATCTCTACTCCCATGAAAACAGTCTCAGTGATTTGAGGTCAGGCTGGTAAGTAACATTTGGCTAACCAGAGAGCAAAAGAGAGACTGGAGAGTGAAAATCCAACCTGAAAACATTGGAAATGCTATCACTAGGTGTCACAGTGCCCTGGAAGAGATGATCCCTAAGGTACTGGACCCTCAGCTGCTTGCTTCCTCAATTGCAATTCTCTACGACATCCTAGACACAAGGGCAGGAAAAACCCTACCAGGTCCCTCCTGGAATAACTTCAGAATTTCTTGTTTTTAATGAGAATTGAGATCAACAGGCATACAAATGCTTAAATAACAAGCTTGCTGTATCTTTCCCCTCATGCAGCTTCTCTTAGTAATCAACAGAAGCTGTATGATTTCCTTATGCAATTTCAGCTGTATATACTAAGAAAGGGTGAGTACAGCTAGAGACTTCAATTTGAGCACACCACCCTTACACAATCAGTACCCCTCTGTTTCCTCCAATGCAGAATTATTCCTAGCACATTATTTGGTCAGTGTAAGCTCACTGTGTGGCAGTTCAAGGGAGTGGAAAAACATACACCCAATTCCCATCAATTCCAGATAGCCTTTGAGTTTCAGCCATGCTGTCAACTGATCTACAACCTGGTAACTGAGCTGGGCCCTGGTCCCTCCTTCTAATCAGGCACCAGCAGAGTTCCCTTAGAGAGCTTAACACAAACATGAGCAGTTAAAGCTACAAGGCATTTCCACTATGAAGTTATCACCGGTTACTTACAGCTTGGACAACTCCAGCCTGAACCACTGAAGTCTGGCAGTGGCAGGTAAGTGCCTTGAGCAGTTTTCCTGCATAGTTCCAGACAAAATGGTCCATACATTTTCAAAGCATACAGTAAGACCAAGAGCTTCTATGAAAGATTACTTTTTCAGTGCTCCCATATCAGCATAGCTATGCAGTTTGCTAACACAGTGGGGAAGAAAATGTTTGCTCATTGACAACTTCAGAAGACAAACCAAGGTTTGTCTTCTGGTGAGTAATTAAAGACTGCAAACCTAGAAAAAGTCCACCATAATCCAAGCTCAGAACAAGCCAACAACCTGCATCTGAAGCTTCGAAAGCCAGCCATGCCTTGGGCTCATCCCCCTTCAGGGGTGCAGGTCAAGGGAGGGGAATCTGTGCCTGCGCCTCGCTCAGGTGAGACCCCTCTTCCTGCAGAGCTCCCTCCAGGCCTGGGGTCCCAGCACAAGGACATGGAGCTGCAGCAGCAAGTTCAAAGGCTGGAGCCCTTCTGCTCTGGAGACAGGCAGAGAGAGCTGAAGGGGGAAGGGAAGGCTCCAGGGTGACCTTCTTGCACCCTCCAGTACCTAAACGGGCTGGAGAGAGACTTGGGACAAGCCTGGAATGACAGGACAAGGGGAAATGGCTCCCCACTAGAAGAGCGTGGATTTGGATTAAACATGAGGAAGAAACTGTTCCCTATGAGAGTGGGGAGGCCCTGGCACAGGTTGCCCAGAGAAGCTGTGGCTGTTCCACCCCCGGAAGTGTCCCAGGCCAGGCTGGAGAGGGCCTGGAGCAACCTGGGATAGTGGAAGGTATCTCTGCCCATGGCAGGGAGGTGGAATAAGATGAGCTTTAAGGTCCCTTCCAACCCAGACCAACCAATTCTATAACCCATGATCTGTTCTACCACAGTGTCTGTGTAAACAGGATGATTATCAGTAATTCCACCACACAATTACTATAAAGATTTCTTGGCAGGCAGCTGCAATCCAAGTTCAACCTGTGGGCTTCTTCCTCAGCCAGTGCTGGGAGAAGGAGAAGAGGCAGCACAAGCCCTGTGGCAGGTCTGCTGCAGGAACACAGATATCTCATTGCTGATCCACACAACAGCAGGGCTGAGACACACCTTTATCAGCAGGACTAGTAAGCTACAAAAAATATTGCCTGCTGAACATCTGGCTAGGCCACAGTTCCAAGTAAGTCTTAATGACTGCAGCTTGCAGTCCAAACATGACTCAGTGACAAATGAGTATATATAACTAAATACAATTTAGTGTAAGTCAAGCACTAAGCAGGGCTGCACGAACACACATGCAACCTGCAAAATAGTTTGCTGCAGCAAGACTAGAGAGTGCTTTTTTTTGGATGGTTTTGGATGTTCCCATCCTTATCACAGGAGATGAATTGACTGGAGAAGAGCCTGAAGTAAGAAAGGCAAAGGAGCCCTGTAAGCAGCATCCAATCCATGGAAGGCAGTGATGTTTGTAATTAAGAAACTGCATAAAGCAGGTAAGGATTTTTTTCCCCACAGGCAGATCAAGCTTTCAGTGAAGGGCATTATTCCCACACCTAAGTAGGCCTTAACTGAATAAAACTGGCTTAGGTTACAGATCAGGAATACCTTTCAAAAGGGAAGATAAACACATGGTTTGGATTGCTTGGCAAAGCTATCAGGTCTCTCATGTTGTAAATCTCCAAGAATGTGTCAGACAAACATCTGCTAGAGGTGATAGTGACACAACGAAGCTGGGAGGGTGGATTACATGTCTTGAGACACTTTCCAAATCAAGCTTTCATTAATGTAGTTGTCCCATTGAGACATTTTCATCGGCCTTTAGTTTAGTGAATTCATGTATCTGGCCAAGCAGCAGCAGCAGACATTGCTGTGATCCTCCCCAAGACAGTCATGGAGAAGCTGTTAGCACACCACATACTGTGTCAGGGAAAAAAAGCACACTGACACAAGAAGGCAACCAAGCATGAGACTGCAGTGCACAAATGTCTGCAATAGCTTTATTATCAGTCTTTCAGCCTAACAAATTTTCAAGTCCAAAGACTTCTTCCCGTAACAGGAGGGGAAGGGAACACATACCATAAATCCTCATCAAAAAACCTGTACCTCACCATCAAAAAAAATCCCAACTGATAAGCTTTGTCCAGAAAGAAATTTAAAGTAACACTTCATTCCCTGGCAAAACAAGTGGAAGAGATTTATGTGAGAAGTTCCCACAGAAAGCCTGACTACATGAAGCTTGCTGTCTGTCTGACCTCTTAAATCACTGCCTGCACCTGAAAAAAAACCATGAACAACTGGAGTACCTTAAGAATCATTACTGATGGACCATTACAGGAAGAGCTTGAAATTATAATCTTCAGTTCCTGGTTCATGAGTTACACACCACAAATAACTATTTTTAAACACTTATCTGCAGCCACAGATTGTTTAATTACAGAACTACTGACAGGGTTGAATCACACTTGGAGCTCCAGCAAGGAGTGAAAAGAAACTGCATTCAAACATTGAATTCTGGCATTTCATTTACTATAATGCACCTAGGGTGCCATTGACACGTTCCACCCCAAGAAGGAAGGTAAAACTTCTAGTTCATGTGGGAATTTGTCACCCTCCTTGAGCAGAGCAGATGGGAACTCTGAACTGCTCCCTGCATGCATGTTCCTACACAGCAGGAAACAACCCCCACTGGCCACATTAGTACTGTTTTGAGAATCACAACTCTCAGTTTCCTTCCCTTTTCTCTCTCTTATCCCTGCAGCTGTTCAGTGTCTCATTAGGGGATAGCTAGCATATCTGATTAAAATGTGGGTATGAAAAACAACGGGTGGAATACTTATTACCTAAGACAGTTTAGTTACTATATTCACTTGGCCCTCCATCAACTTCCCACAGCATCCTCCAGCGAGACAGAAGTGTGGATGTAGAAGCAATTTAAGTCACCCAAACAAACAAACAACAAAAAACCCCAAAACCAAACCAAAGGAATTTAGTCTACATATTCATATTCCCCAAAGCTCAAGCATTTTTGAGATTAACTCAATTTCTTTCCACCCCAAAAGTTAAATGCATCTGAAAATAGTGGCTAATGCATTGCTGTAATTCTAGGAACACATTAGAATTCTCCATTAAGAGTTTGTTGGCAGAACACAACATCCAGCTTCAACCTAATTTAACTTGGGGGTGACACAGACTTACTCTTTTAGTTGCACCTTGGACAGCTTTAGGTTTACTGAGAAAAAAGAAAATGCACAAAGCCTTACATACATTTACCAGACCTGATCAATGCTTAACAGAATGCTCATTAAAAACTATCATAAACTATATTCACTATGAAGTCTACTAAATTCTATCATGCTGAGCAGTAAAGCAATACTCAAGTACTAATGTTATGTAAAAGGTTTAAATTTAATCACTTCAGTGTATGGCTTCATGTCTGTAAACACAGAAATAGCCCAAATTGCTGGAAGAACAGAAGCTAGCTGGATCAAACAATCTAATAAGCATTATGTTACAGTTTAAAAAACCCCATAATCATAATCTTACAACAGACAAATCCTTTCTAGATCAAAAGCAGACTGATAATTCTAATGATATAACTATGATACAAAGGACAGCTCAAGTGAAAAGCATGGAATCTAAGCATGTCACTGTTCTCTAAAACACTGGAAATGAGGCCTAATTACATTCGATACTGAAAACAGTGAATTGGAATAAATGCTAACAGTTCATTTTGTCATTGATGGTGTTTCCCTTTAGAGATGAACAAGTGAGGAAGCTTTTCCAGAGCTTGCAGGTTTCAGTTCCTTTTAAGAAGTACTTCGAAATTTAGACAAACAGCCGTGAAAGCAGATGATGTCACTGTATTTGCATCGTTACTTGGCAGTTACCTGATGTCCACATTCAACTTGTACAACTATTTACTCAAACCTCAGGCACATCATCTTCTCAGCATCTTGCTACGTCCCTACTAAAGACTTAACAAGACATACTGCAAAGAAAATGCCTTTCATAACAGAATGAGGGATTGTGTATACAAACACTACATAGTCAATACTGAGCAGCACAATATTCTGTGTTTTCATCACAGCATTTTAATGATAATTCAGCAGAACAAAGTAAAAACAGCTACCAGAGTTAATAAAAATTATTAGCTTAGTTCTTTTAGTAACCTGAAATGTCTCCGGGGAGCCAGTTAGGATGTTACACTGGGATACTAACATCAAGTACCTCAGTGTCCTCCCCACACACGTCCAGCTTCAAGGAAGCAGAATGCCATGTTCTCCAAAACCTTCAACACCAGATTCAGTAGCATGGCAAGAAGCATAAATTCACTCAATTTTACTTTACCAATACTGTCAACTCTCACATGACAACATCAACTTAGTTCACAATATCTACAACAGGAACAACTAAGGCTTAGCAAACCAATAACTTGATATTTGCTGAAGTGCTCAAAATAATGAGTAAAAGAGAAGCAACTCATTACTCAACTAAAAGATCTTTATCTCATAGCAGCAGAGAATTACACATACAAACTTCATCAGAAATGTATCATTTTTGCAAACTACACAGCTCCACAAAAAAAGTAAAAGGAAGCAATTGTCCCCAGTTCTAAATTAAGGTGTTTTCTAACAGAAGTGCCTCGCCCACACACATTAATAGCACCACTTGTAGAAGGAACAGCCAAAGGTAAGCATATGTTAGAGCTCTTTACAAGCAAACAGGAATCTAACAGTGGAATTTTAATAGTCTCAGTCCAAAAACTCAAGTTACCACTCCAGTCCCTGTTTTACCAGTGCTATTACTCCTCAGGTTACTCTGCTTCTGGGCAGAAGTTACAATATGAACTTGAGTTCTACAGTAGCATTCAGCTCAAAATAAAAACGTATCATTTCTGTTTCTGAGCATTTAATAAACCTAAAGGATGAGTGCTGAGCATCCTATGAAAAACACCTGACACATTCCAGTGCACCTTGCTCAACACGAGGGAGTAAATAAGTAAATCTATTCCTACCCCTTTTAGATTCAGGTTCAGCTTGTACTGATTTCTGTGAAACTGAAGTATGCCAGAGTAGCACCTCTGAATTATCAGATTACAGAGTGGTGAATTCACATCAGTCAGCTCAAAGCTTACTAGTAACCAGTGCAAAACTAAGTTTTATCATCCCAGAACATCAGTTGGGAAAGGAGGGGTCATGAGCATTCCAGAAAAATGCAAACTTCTCTCAGCATTTTCCTTCCAGGCACACATTTCTTCCACTGAAGGGTTAAGAGCTGGCACAGGATCTCATGGCTTGGGTCTTGCCTCTACCCAACACCCCCCAAGCCTTTTCTAAGCCTGGCAGCTCTGGCCCTGCTACCACCGCTCCCACCCTCCCCGGGACAGGCCTCCCCCAGACCATGCAGCTCTGGGCAGTTCTGAGCACATGGGGTTGCACCAGATCCTAGGGCAGCTTCTGATGAGCCCCACCTCAAACTGCAGAACTGAGCTCATTCATGAGAAGTTGTAAGAAGGTTCACCCTTTATATTTTAACAGTGCATTTGCACCATCATTTGATGTGGACACATCTTTACTTGTCCCAGACATGAGGGCTTGACTCTCCCCAGTTACTTGTTCCTTTTCTGCACAGGAAGCACATTTCAATATGTGTGGATCATCCTTCAACAGCCGAGCTTCCCACTTCTATCCAGTTACTCCCACATACTCAAGATCATCTTGCTTATCATTAGCCAAGTATCAGGAACAAGCTGCATTCTCTTTTCACAACACTAGACACTAGATTCCCAATTCTCACAGGTTTAGAAATGCACCAGAGTGGCTGCAAAGAAGTTTCATTCTTTGTCTTACTGCTACTGAAGCTACATTACATTCTCTGATGCAGCCCTGAGCTACTCAAAGCAAGCCCTAGAACAAAGTGCAAGTGCTGTTCAGTGAACCACCAACAGTTACAAAGAACATTTAGAGGGAGAACATTAACAGCAAATATAAAACTCCCAAAACAGTTTCTGAAACAAGGATGCTTCCTACAAGTACTAGTGAGTGGTATTTAAGGTCACCTCCTCCTCAGGCTCTCAGAGGTTTCAGCACTTTAGTACTTCCCTTCTCCAGAGGGGAGGGATAAATTCTTATGGAGTTGAAATATACAGAGATTTACTTAAGCCAAATATTTTCATCCATTTAGGTATTGGTGCAAGGGTAAGGTTGGCCAGAAAACAAATTAGCAGGTAACCTCTAACTAGCAAAATAAATTATTTTAACCACCACTGGTGTATAAATGCTACACAATGCAACATGTAATAGCCTGAGCTAATTAAGAGCTTCCTGAAAGTAAACATCATGATACAGAAGTATCAGTCTAACACTCCCTCCCAATATAAATTAAGATTCTTGCTGTGGATCAAATCCCCTCACTACTTTACAAGTAAAAAGCTTAAAAGAAAGCAAATCACAGAATTCAAAGAAGTGCATAGTTTAACAGTGATAAGGGGGAGGGAAGGGGTTAATGTCACATTTCATTTTCACTGTATTTCATCCTTATTTCCCTTCTTCCTTTCATTGCGGCTTCAAGCTTTCCCAGGCCACAGCAGTCCACAGACCAATCTTAGTATATGAGCATACTCTGAAAATAAGTCCCTCAGACAAGGCTTACCAACCATTTAAGCAAAAAAACCTTGCATTTACCTAAAATTCTACTTGAAAGTATTAAAATGAGGCTATAACATTTAATTAACAATGTTCAAGATGCCTCACGGAATACTTTGTAAACAGTTTTAAGAGTACTGCACAGGAAGAATACAGTCATTAACATCTATTGCAAGAAAGCCTTGCCACAGAACCAGGAAATACATTTCTTCTACTACTCATTATGCTGCTTCCTAAGTCAGTTCTAAGGATTTTTACCTCCATCCTAATAGTTTTCCCAGGACAGTATTTTGGCTAGTCAGCATCTTGTTTGAAAGCAATATCAAGATTTGGATTTTCATAACATTGTGCCTGACTGACAAACAACCAAATTTTAAGAGCTCCCACAATCTAAGCAAATTGTATAACTGCATACAGCTGAACTTAAATTAGAACTAATCTAAATAACAGGCTCTTCCCACATGACACACCTAAACCTGTACTTAGGCATGACCTGATACAGATTATGACTGCTGCTACCTTCAGGTTTAAATAGTCACATGTTTCTGAACCAATGCTCCCTCCCTCCCCTTCCCAGGCACTTTCAGAGAAGTGGCTTCCAGATTCTCACATAACTTCAGTGCTCTGTGGCAGACTTTAAACATTGCTAAAACAGACGCACAAATATGCATAATTTAGTTAGCAATAAGCTTAACGATTATGTCACATAGGACTCCAGATTCAAACCTAGAGCTAATCCTTTTTCCACCTGATAATGATTAAGCAATTACAAGACTTTGCTTACAATCAGGTCAAAATCATCCGTGTTTCTTTATTCTTACAAGGAAACAGACATGACTGGTTTGCTTCTTCTAGGTTACCAACATGTGTTTTGATAGAAAGCGACTCAGTTTAGTTGGCAGTAATTTGATAAGCTACACAAATTTAAGAAGTAATTTCTTCCACAGGCAGCAACCTGCAGCAGAAGTTACACAGGTTTTGGAACTAGGGCCAAAATTAAAGCAAGACAAAACATAAACAAATAAAAACTCCCAGTCAGTGGAGTCCAAGCTACCCAAATCCAGAACGAGGAACATAGTCTAGACAAGACTCTTCAGGCTGGGCTTAGCAGCAGAAAGCCAGTCTGCCTGGACTCTGCTCCTCATAGCAATTTATCTTGCTCATAACACACACTGCCCTGTAAGGGTAGTGATAAATGATAAGATAATGGGTCATGCCCCCCTTCTTGTGGGACTCTTTTCAAGCTCCTGTAGCAGTACAAAACCACTCAGCTACCCACAAACGCTAGGGCATATGTGGTAGCATATGCAAGCTCTCCAGAAGCCCACTTCAGCAGACACATCAGATGCTAGAGACAACGTAATTCAGTTCACCAAGTGGCACTCACATCACCTCGATCCCTCTGGATGCACACACGAGCACGGCCTAGTGCCCATCAGTGCTCACCGTGCCGTGCCCAGCACACTGCCAAGGGCAGCTGGTGAAGCATCACTTCTGACAGTGAGAACCGGGGTGTTTTCCTGCACTTCCTGACGTGCAATTGCTTGACTTGAGCTAACTGGAGGTGCCCTGTATGGATCGCACGCCGGCCCTTCCTACGGGTGACAACAACAGCGAGCTCCTTCCCCAGCCGGGTCCCGGAGCTTCTGCGACACACGGGACAGCCGAGGGGCCGGGCAGGACCGACCTGCCGTGCACAGTGGGGTTCAACACAGCGACGACCCACCCTGCCGCGGTGGTCACCGACCAGGGCCATGTGTCCACACGGCCTGACCCCGCTGCGCTCCGGCCCGGGCGAAGGCCGAGCCGGCACAGCTCCGCCACCGCCCAGGCCGCGGCCGAGCGGCCCCCGGGGCACGGCACGGCGGGCCGGGAGCGCTCCCCAGTCCCAGCCCGGTGGGACGGTCCCAGCGGGAGCCGCAGGCAGCCCGGGGCGGGAGCACTACTCACACCAACACCATCGCCTCCCTGCTCCCCGGCCACCGAGCCGCCGCCCGCCGCCCCCGCCGCTCCGCGCCCCGGCCGAGCCCTACCGGCGTCCAGGGCGGGCCCGGCACGGGCNGGCCGGGCCGGGCGCTCCCCGCCATGTGACCGCGCGGGCGCCCAGCTGGGTCGAGTTAAGTGGCGGCGGAGGGGACCGCCGGCTGGCCGGCTGCCGCTCCCCAGAGCTTTAGCCTTGGCTTTTCTAATTTCATATTTTTTTCTCCTCCATCCTCGACGTTTGGCACTTTTCAAACAGCAGCGCCCCGTTGAACGCGGCGCAGACCGAGACACCCCGGTGGCGCTGCAGGCGGCGGTGGCGGGGGGAATGATGCTGCCCGCTCGCCGGGGCACCTCGCTGCCCGCCCGGGCTCCTGGAGGCGCCGGCGCCGCCTGACCAGCCGGGTAAGGGGGTGCTGGATGCAGGAGCGACCCGAAGGCAGCACTTGCCATGTGTGCGGGTAGCGCCCGGCTGTGGCAGCGCGCGGGGCCCGGCACCGGGTAAGTCGGGGCGGCACCGGGCAGGGCGGCACCGGGCACGGCCCCAGCCGCCACCATGGTGAAGGAGGAGTGCAAGGCGCTGCTGGACGCGCTCAACAAGGTGACCGCCTGCTACCGGCACATGGTGCTGACCATCGGCGGCACCTCGGACTCCCAGAACCTGCGAGAGGAGCTCAAGAAAACCCGGCAGAAAGCCCAGGAGCTGGCGGTGGCCAACAGGAACAAGCTCACCACGGTCCTGAAGGACAAAACCGTGAGTAAGGAAGATAAAGCCGAGTTCGAGAGGCTATGGGTGATTTTCTCCACGTGCCTAGAGATCCTGGAAATCGACATGAGAAGAGCCCTGGAGCTGGGCCACGAGTTCCCGCTGAACGTCCCCAAAAAACACCTGATCCAGACGGGCATGAGCGGGGGAACCTCCGGCGTGGCCGCCCGCGCCATGAGCGTCCAGAACATGAAATACGAGGCTGAGCACAACATAGACGTGGTGGATTTGAAAGACCTTGAGAACGAGATCAACCAGGTAGGAGAGATGATGTACGAGATGGAGATGAAGGTCAATGTCCCCCAGTGGACAGTAGAGGCTAAGCAAGACCCAGGGGCTGAACTGAAATCCACCATCAGCGTGGGCGCTTCTTCTATTGGCATGATCTCCGTGGAGGAAAATAAATCCTTCTGTGATATCAGCAAGGTTCTAGCTGGGATTATTTTCGCTGCTGTGCTCATTATCGCCATTGTCCTGGCAGTGTGTGTGGTAAAACTGTCTTAGGGTGGTGTAAGCTCTGTCACGAGCGACCCTCTCCAGCCTGTCTCTGGAGTGTTTCATGCCTCACCTTTACTTTCAAAATGTGTCACTTGGATAAGCTGAGAATTTAAAACGAGCCCTTGAAAGAACAATGCAGAACTTCTGCCTCTCGATATTCTAAAACGCACTATTTGTTTCTTCATGCTTTTTGAAGAGAAGGGATGCAAATCAGCCTGCAGAATAGAATGTCTTTGTTTGCTGGACTTGTAACAGTTAAGCAAAGTATCAGGGTATTATCACTACTGGCTGTAACAGGGATTTGCCTGCTATTAATAGATCACTATTCTCAGAAGCCTGTGGTTTTTGTTCTTCACTAGGCTCTGGTGTTTGCTGCTGGTAACTGTTTACAGTATTGGAGAGTAACATAAATTTGAAGGCTAACATGGGTGTTTTGTCTGACCAAGTGAAAAGAATACTTCTTTTTTCATCAAACACAAAAAAAAAATTCTTGAGTGGAGGAGAGGGGTAAGGATGAAAACCCCAATAAAAGAATGTAACCAATCTCTATTTTAGACAAGTTAATGGCTGGGGAGGGAGGAGAAAACAGAAAGATGTTTGATACCGAGTACTGTTAGTTGATTTAGACTGGATTGTACGGAACCCAGTTGCATGAATTGGCACAGCATATGTGAATGACTAATCGCTTTCCAAATCCAGATAGAAAAAAGACAGAGTTGTATATTCAGAAAAATACTAGCAAGCCTCTTGGTTTTCATTCATGCTTACCACGATTTTATCTTTCCCTGCAGAAAGGCTGATTCTTGCTACTGGTTCTAATTTTTCTTTCTTTAGCAGCAGTTTGCACTTCATGATTAATTATGAAAACAGGAGCAATGAATCTACCCACAGCAGATGCAGTAACATTGGAAAACAGATTTAAGCAAACAAAAATGATGTCAAGTTAAAGACCTTTCCATCGGGATCCCCTCTCCTGCTGACAGGCAGGGACTAATGCTTGTACGTGTACAGTCACATTTCTGCAAGCTCCCAAACTGTAGAAATCCAGACAAAGCTAAAAATGTGTCTCAGTTTCATGTCTAATTACTCATCTGGGAAACAGGAAGCCTGTAGGATTGGTCCCACTTGATAACACTACAATTCTGGGAGGGAAATGCAACAGCATAAAACTTTCCAGTGCTTTCCTGTGGAATTTACATTTAAATGTAAAACTGTGGGAACAGACACTTACTTAGCAGAAAAGCTTTACAGTATTTTGTAAAAGGATTTATGTGTCATGGGACTTATTATTTACGTCTGGAAATACCTTCTAGTGCTGTGAACACACGCTGTCCATTCAGGAATGCTTGGTACATGTGCTACGGTGCCATGGGTGTATGGGGCACTCCACAGCCAAATATAGAGACTCTATAATACTGAGGTTTTAAGAAGTCATTTTTCTTCATTGATTATTATGGGCACATTATCAAAAAGTAATAATCAGACATATTTTGTGAACAGTCTTCATGCTTGTTAAATAAAATTGACAACATGCATAAACACCTAGTATTTTTGAGTTAAGAACTAAACATACTTTGAAAAACTGCAGCAAACAGTTTATTCTTTAAAAATTAAAAAGAACTGAATTTATGGGGGGGAAGAAAGTGTATTTGAATCTGGTCACTTGTAGGCGAGAAAAAAATAGTACACAGAGGCCTGAATTTAAAGCTGTAGAGTATCCTTATTTTGGAGGATAATGTGAGTTCTGCACATTGGTCCAGTCTAACTCCATTCTCTTGGGAATTCAGAGTGTTACAAGACAACTCCACATTCCTTTCTGTTGTGTTTCACTCATTCCATAGGATATATTTTATATGAGATCCCCGACAGCTTTATGACAAAGCCAGGTCTGTATGTATCAGTGCTACAGGTCCAGCCTGCCTAGACAAGGTGTAATTGCTGAGTGTTCACTTGTTCATCAAATTGGATGATCTCCTTCACAATCACAATGAGTAAATATATTTAAGGAAAATACAGCAAAAGCTGCAGGAGAATGTACCTATTTGGATTGCCACCACTTGTCATTAGGGATCTGTGGATATTTCCACTCTGCACTCTCCTTTCACTGAGTTCACAGGAAGATGGAGAAGCAGTTGGGCTCTATTCTTCCTGAATGAAGAGCTCTATTTTTCTCTATGTGCTTCCTGAAAACTCCATATACCTTGTGAAATCAGACCGTTTAACCACACATTCTCAAACCCCAAGTAATGAATGCAAGTCTGTTTTCTGGTGGATAAGTAAATGGTAACACTGACAGCATTCATTACCTTTATCTTCGTATCTTCCACACACCTAAGCACAGATAAACAGTTTATCCATGCTTAGTTGTATAGAAGAATTTTTAAGAATAGGTCATCTTCAAAAGCAATCATCAGTGGGTGGGTAAACTGTAAGTTTTCACTCCATTGCTTTTTTTTTTAATTTGGATTTTTTGCTATAGGATTCAAAGAACTCATATCAATAGCCTCTAAGTATATAATTCTTGCTTTATTATGAATATGCACACAATTACTATTTAAAGGATTGCCCTTGGAAAAAGAATTTTCAAATCATAATACAAAGCTGGCTATAAATTATTTCATCACTAGTTTGTTCCTAAAAATCTGTATCATCTTCTGTTTAGGCTATCAGAAATTAATAGATTAAGTAGAATTTTAATAGAGGATTGGCACTGTCTACATCGAAAAAGTGCCTGCCATTCATCTCCTACACGTGTTTATTCCACGTGACAGAGCTTGGCACAACACTGCACAAAACCAAAACAAAATGAAACCACCATTGCCCAAAAGTACTGAGGCTTCCTTTAAATTAAAGAAATAGAGATACAGATTTGCAGTTCATTTTTTCCTCTACTGAAATGCAACTGGAAGGAGACTGGAAATGCTATTTTGTAAGTGAAAAATGGGAATTCATACTTCAAAATACTCTATATTGAAACAGCATGATGAAAAAGCACATACTGTCATGCTGATTGGTGAGAATGTAATTGTAGTACAAAAGAAGATGGTCATTGCTTAATTAGTAACAGTGTTGATCTACTTCAGTTCTTTTGTCTTTATTCACAGAATACACACGTTAAATTTGCCGTATACTAAAATCTTACTCCTGACTTGAATTACACTGGTTTTGCCTGTGCATGGGTAGTATTTTCTACACTTTGAATAATGCAAACCTGTTACTGTCACTAACTATTTAACTTTAAATAAAGTACCTCCTTATAACTTACTGGTTTGCTTGCAGCAGTAATTCAAACCAAACAAAACCTGTCGGAGCAAGTCCAGGGGAGGCCATAAAGTTGATTAGAGGGATAAAGCACCTCTGCTGTGACGAAAGGCTGGGAGAATTGGGATTGTTCAGCCTGGAGAAGACAAACTTTGGGGTGACCTAATTGTGGCCTTCCAGTGCCTGAAGGAAGCCTGCAAGAAAGATGGAGAGAGACTATTTACAAGGGATGGAGTGACAAGGGGGAATGGCTTCACACTGCCAGAGAGTTGGTTCAGATGAGATACTGGGAAGAAATTGTTCCATGTGAGAGTGCTGAGGCCCTGGCACAGGTTGCCCAGAGAAGCTCTGGCTGCCCCATCTCTGGAAGTGTTCAAGACCAGGCTGGACAGGGCCTGGCACAACGTGGTCTGGTGGAAGGCGTCCCTGCCCATGGCAGGGATTCAAACCAGATGATCTTTAAGGTCTCTTCCAACTCATACCATTCTATGATTCTTTGAAAAGCTGGAATATTAGTATAGCTTGTCTATAGTAGGCTCTTCTAAACTAAAGTTCTTGCTTCAACCATAGTTATAAAAGTAACATGCTAAACCCTCTCATTAGTTTTGTTAACATAAACACAGCCTTCTCAAGCTCCCAAAGTTGAATAGTGATGTAGCTTAACTTATAGTGGCAGGGAATCAGCAGTCTGAAAAGTCAAGAAATCCCTGCCTTAGGAAACAGCTACAATGACATTTAGGCTAACAGATGATGCTGCCTTCAGCACTGCTTGTCCAGCATTCAGTACAGAACCATTGGCTTGGACAATCTGAAAAACAGAGAACACACTAGACTGGACTAAAAATTGGATTCTCCTTGAGTTAAGATCCAAACTCTCCCTTTCAGCCAACAAAGCTGGCACTTACTTTAGCAAAAGATATACACGACCCAAGGAGTGTGAAACTTGGTCCTGTGCTATTGGTGGCAACAATGATCAACAGTTCTATCAAACCTTCAGAACTGAATCTGTTAAATGCAGCAATTTGTAATTTCATTCCAGGATTTCCAGTCTATCACCATAAAAACCCATTACATTGTTATCTAGTTTAATAACGAGGAACACAGGATCACAATTAAAGTGATTCTCCTTATCTTGCAAACAAACTAACACTAAACTTTGGCACTATGAATATAAAATAAAATTATTTTCAAAATTCTTCATGTAAATATGAAAGTATTTTTTACAATAATGCAATTATTTAAAACTGGACTAAATGACTGATGTAATTAGCTTTCAGATTAAAAATTAAACATGTGCTTATTGTTTGTAGAGAGGATTTGTGACGGGCTGGCTTTTCCTTCTCTGGAAGGTTTGTGTTATGTACGCTTTCCAGAAATACCTTCTATTTAAGTGCTAATGGAACTCCTAGTCAACATATTTACCCTTCACAAATTTTCATTATGTAAAAAGTCATTCAGTAAGACCAGTGGATTACAGATCTCTAAGTGCTTTCTCTCAATACGATTATATAAGTCTTTTAATGCAGGAAGAGATCTGGACAAAATAGTTCACACGTGAGCAGCATTTGCTATGGTAAGTGTACAATAAAAGCGGGATTAGAAAATAATGTCTTTCATATACAGTTATACACATGTGTTTAGGGAAGAACAAAAAAAGAAAGGAGATGGATGTACCTAGTAAATAGCAAAGTTTACTTTTTGTTATATGGAACAGCATCACAATGTTAAACTACAGCTTCTCTATTAAAAAAATAGGGAGTGTTATGCCCAGTGGGACAACGGATATAAAACATCCCTGAGTGGAACTGACTATCCATTCTCTGATTAACTTGTACAGAGCAAAAATATTTTGATTTGCTACATGTTGTTATCCAGTTTACAAAAGACAATCCTTTTCTCTCTTTCTTCTGGGAGAAGGCAGTCCCACATGGCTGGATTCTATCACCCATCCTTAACAGCTTGCTGCTGTGGTACTGGGTGCAGTTGGGATGCAGCTTCAGCAGCTGCCACTGCTGAACCTGTGGAAAGGTGAGAAGTCACATGGCATTTAACCAGCATCGGGGCTCTGGTGGATCCTCTCAGCCAGCCAAGCACGAGTGTTTCATGCTGGAAGCAATGTGACTGGAAGTCACAAAGGCAAACACAAATCCAATCACAGCATCTCTGAAACTGTCACCCACAGAGGCCACTTACCAAATACAATTATGTTTATTGCTCAGTTCCAGTCATTTGTCAGAATATCTACTGTGATTTACCAGAGTGACAGAAATTGACTTCTCAACCCTCCACAGGGTCAGGTGGGTTTTTGTTTTGTTCTCTTTCATTGAATTGTATGTTTTCTTTTATTTACACTGCACTACATGACATTATTTATCATATACTTAACAATAACATCTACACCAAATTAAACAAACTCATAAATCCTCCCAAAGCTAGTTATAATTCCGCTGCACAGAAATGGAAGTCACAGTTATGGTATAAATGTGGTCTGTTATTTTGATCATTTCCACTGTGCATGAAATTATCACTGGAGTCTCTGATCAGTCAAGTCTGTCTCTCGCACACAAATGTTCAAATAACACACACAGTTGAACTCACTGATGTGCCACAACACTAAGAAACCACACAGCCAAAAACCTGACTTTAAAAATCATGGGGTTTTTGAAAGAATAGTAAACCTAATTTTTTACAATCATCTATAATTATCTTGGGGGAAAAAATTCCAATGCAATTCCTTTGTGTGATCCAGAATAATCTATACATAATCTATACATAGATAACATAAACCTTGGGGAAAAGAAGTAAGAAAGGGGGAAATAAAAGACAAAAGAAAATACTTAACTATTTATACCGTATAAAATGACTGAGGCCTACCAGAGACAGCAAACATGATACTCCCATAGCAACTTAATCTAATATGCTAATTGCAGGTGTAACTTAAGCTATACACATTTGGATTCCGGGTCCTGGAGGGGGTGCTCCAAATGATTCTGCAAACAAGCCATCCGTGCTCAGTCTGGTGAGAAATTACATGTGTGAAAACTATTCATGTAATTAAAAGCTGCAGAATTAGAACCATAATTTCCATTTCTATAAGATGTGTAATCCATTATGCATCTGTTGGAAGGAGAACAGTTCTAGTTGTTAATATTATCTGCAACCTAGTTTTCTTATCTGCCTAATTTGTTGGAGTATCATTTTTTATGAAGTTAGCTGGTTTTTTATTTTTCTTTTTAGTCAATCTATATAATGGTGTTATAATAATAAACCTGCATTTCCTAGGTTTGACATTTATTCACAATTTGGAAACAATACTTGAAAACCTACACAGTGAACAATCTATTTACCTTTTTATATTAATTATTAAGTCTGCCTATTTGTTGATATTATATGAGCTAAACAATCTAAAAGCTTTAGCACGTCATTTTGAAATGACCTGCTGTAGCGATAAGGAATGACGAAGGGTCCCCAAGCAGGTGCAAAGGAGGAATCTTCGCTGCCAAAAAACCTGGCCTTTTTAGGCCATTAGCCAGTAATCAGTTTACACAGTTTTAAGGCACAACAAACCAATTTTAACCAACCACCACACACCATGGTGTGGGCACGAGGCATTCACGCAGCCTGCCTCACTTCCCCTATTCTGGCTGAGTCACTCTCCTACAGTCCCTTTCCACTTAGCTGAAGCGACAGGCCAGAGACATGATTTTACCAGGCCTTCCCTTTACAAAGCTTTACTTATGGTAACAACCTGGAGATATTTGAAATACCATTTGAAATAGCTGGAGGTAATTAAAAGACGTGATGTGGCACTTGGGGACATAGTTTAGTGGTGGACTTGGCAGTGCTGGGTTTGTGGTTGGACTCAATGATCTTGGGGTTTTTTACCAAACTAAATGATTCTGTGATTCTACAATACTGTAAAATAAGCCAGTTTAAGAAGCAGCAGACAAGCCTAGTAAAATCTCTGCATTTTTTGGTACTCAAAATTGTCACAATTCAATACTGTAGATATTACATCTGCATAGGGACAAAGATGCATCTAAATTAAACGAAGAACTAACTTAGTATAATCATTTCCAACCCACAGGATTGCATGTAAACTAAACTAAATGATGAAATATTGGGGGACCTTGTTTTTCACCTGACATTAATTACTACAGCAGTGAGATCTGCACTGACCTATCTAGGCAAAATAATTTATGCAGTGATGTAACAGAAGGAATGAAGTAATTTTATTGCTAAGTATTCTAACCGCATATAAAAAACCCCAAGAAAGTTAATCTGACAATCACTTCTATATATCTAGTGACCTGACCATTTTTTTAAAAACAAACTCATGCTTTCTTTTTCTTGTAAGCAGTAACTGAAGTGTAGAGAAAAATGTTGAAGTAACCTCTGCATTGCTGAAATATGATGCCACAAATAATTATTATCAGTGCAATAATCTTATGGTATGTCATTTGATGCAACTTTTGCATCACTCAGAAGGTTGTTTTTTTCAATTCAACACAATCTGGTTTTGAAAACAACCTGAAACACAGAAGTGTTTGGGGTCCATTAGGTAAACGATTGTATGTTCTGGCATACAAGAAGAATGAAAGACAGCTGAATTCTTAACTTTTTTAGCAAAAATACCCTTTTTCTTTTTTTTATAATTTAATTTGGATGGGACCTCTGACTCTTCAGCCTTCTATTACATTTGACTGGGTGTCACACAAGTATCTAGCTAATTCCTGCTGTGGGGAGACTTCTCTACACACTGTGCCCTGTATTCCCAGCCTAAAACTGGCCCTTCAAGCATAATGTCCTTGTACTGGAATCCTTCCACACACTAACGCAATAAACTGGTATGCTTGGTTTAGGATTAGTGATAGATTTGCTCAGATTTTTTCCTTTTTTCTGAAATCACTCATAACGCTATAGAAATTTTAAGTGCAAGTGAGATGAGCTCTGCATTATAGCAGAATATATTGAAGAAAAAATCATGTAAGTTGGAGATGAAGAAACATGCTCTATAGATAACCTTATATCTAATTTGCCTTTAAGACTTGTTCTATATTCATGTGAGCTACCTCCAGCAAGTCAGCTGTAGCTTTGAGGGGGCAGAGAGATGCTCAAAGAGCTTATCTTTTGTCTTTCTTAGCAAGAAACTGGAAGGGGGCAAAACATCCCTTTGCATCCTTTATCTTTTGTCACAGAGTTTCTGAGTGTTCATCCTCAGAACCTCCTGCCACCTCTGGTCCTGATAACTGGGTCGGTTAAAGACTGACACACTTCTGGAATTTCACATGAGATGTGAATGAATATTGAACTACTCTTCCAAAGACAGTACTAAAAGGAAGTCAAAAAAATTGCCAGCAGTAGGGTGAATCTGCTGACCCTCAGGTAAGAAATGGCACCTTCTTAAGCAGAACAGGTGCCTTATATACCCCAGAACTGTGTGGGAAAATGCAGCAACTGGAGCAGGGAAGAAAGTTTACCTTTGCTTCCACTTGGCTGTCTTTGGGCCCAAAGGATTGCTCTGGATGCTGAGCTCTAGTCCTGAACAGAGCTGTAACCCCAGCACTGCAGCTCTAGGCCAGCCCTGGCATTCTCTGTGTCTGAGGCTGCAGACAGCAGCATTGTGCCAGCCACCCAGCCCATTTGCACTCCCCTGCAAGAATGCCTACAGAACCAGACCCACGAGGTTTAATATCAGTGGATGCCAAAGAAACGAGAGGAGGCCACCAAGTTGATCAAAGGGATAAAGCACCTTGGCTATGAGGAAAGGCTGAGAGAATTGGGATTGTTCAGCTTGGAGAAGAGAAGCTTCTGGGTGACCTAACTGTGGCCCTCCAGTGCCTGAAAGGAGCCTGCAAGAAAGATGAAGAGAGACTATTTACAAGCGCCTGGAGTGACAAGGGGGAATGACATCAAACTGAGAGAAAGCAGGTTTAGGTGGGCTATTAGGAAGAAATTGTTCCCTGTGAGATGGTGAAGACCTGGCACAGGTTGCCCACAGAAGCTGCCCCTGGATCCCTGCATCCCTGGGAAGTGTCCAAGGCCAGGCTGGATGGGGCTTGGAGCAACCTGGGATAGTGGAAGGTGTCCCTGCCCATGACAGAGGGGGGAACCTTAAAGAGGTGATCTTTAAGGTCCCTTCCAACCCAGACCATTCCATGATCCTATGCCTTGTTTGCCATGGTATCCCTGTGTCGCCCTGGTTCTTCTCAGCCTTCTGAAATGTACATTCTCGGAGTCAGAGTTCTCACAGTTTTTAGGTAAATAATGGCCAACATTTACTTAACTGTCCTTTTGTTATCATTCCTTTGCTAGGAGGGGAAAAGTTGATGGACTGTCTGTTTGACCAGTGTGGTTGGAGAGGTGGCAACCCCATCTTCCAATCCACTCTCAGGGTCAAGAAATGTATATATATCGAGAAAAATTAAACTCTTGAGTTCTTTCCCCTTTGACATCTCAGCCTGTGAGTGTTGTTCATTTTTGTGTCGTATACCGACATCCCTGCTTTACATACTAGCACTTGTGAGACTTTAGACTGTCCTAGATAAAAACCCCCAAGCAAACACTCCATTTGGAAACTTAAGATAACACTACAATCATTGCTATTCTGTAGTATCAGATTTTCCCAGATATGTTCTGAAACAATGTTCCAGGGCTATCAGACATTGCAATTTTTGCCATAGTAAGGCAGTTTTGTGTCTGTCCTGGTAATATATCTGATTTGAAAGTGACACCATTCATTATTGGTACATGAGTACCTTCTACTTAAAAAGCCTTTATGCTAAAATGATCTGACATAATGGACCCTAAATCTTTTGATCAGCCATCAAGCTCACTGGATGTTAAACCTTGAAAAACCTCAGTGGTTTATTAATATTTCACCTGTAAAGCAGCTTTTAGGCAAAGCACATTCCTAACAAGATGTATACTTAACACAGTAAAATAGTTAATGACACAGAGTGTGCAAAAATCAAACACCAAGGTGAATGTCATGATTTTAGGTTCAAAGTGCCTTCTAGTAGAAACCAGGCACATTAATGGGCCTTGTGTTTCCATGGCCTAAGGTGGTAATTAGTGATGAGCAGAAAGGATTAAATTAGGGAGAAAAAGGGTAGCTCAAGGTACTTTGCTTGTATATTTGGTGATAAGCAAGGGAGGAGAGGGAGGCACACTTGTCTATTATCTGGCCATTCATTTTAGCAGGATCAGCTGGCTTGGCTGACCTGCTCTACCCACTGCAGCCTGGCACCAGGGTGAGCTTATGGCCCAGCTGGGTCTGGGCACACCTCAAGGTCATTTCTGGTTTGTCAATTGACGTGATCCAGCATTCCACTGGTTCAGTTGCTTCTAAACTTCATTTTAGCTCCAGTAACACACATCTCACAGGCATCAAGTACAAGCTCCAATATAAAATCAAATTGAGATGTTGTCAGAAACACATACAGGTACGCGGGTATTTGCTAAACGCAATCTGGCAAGAGAAGGATTATGGATATGAGGAGGATTTTCCATGTTACATGCAAACACCATTCTTACAAAACTTCTCAACCTGTGTCATTGTGTCCGCGGAGACACAATAAAGACGCTCTTACACCTGCCAGGTTCAGCAGAAAGGAGGAAAATAGAATCGATTTATTTACATTATCTCATTCTTATACACGTCCCAACTCCACAAGGGATTGGAGAGCATGTCACTTCCTTCTCCATCCCACTGGAGAAGAAAGGTGCTCATCAAAGTTGTCATATCACAAAAGGAATGAAAAACAGAAAATACCGTTAAGTAAACACTGGCTATTATTTACATGAATCTGTGTGAAAAGAATTTGATTCCAAGGTTAAAAACAGAAGGCTTACAAAAATCCAGGGCAACATGTCATCAGCTTTTTTTCTGCTTAATTTTCTTACAAATTAAAGAAAATTGAAGAATCAAGTAAAATGTTTCCTAAAGGTTCAAAAAACCCTTTCAAGGCCTTGCTACCTTGCTGAATATTTTTTTTTTCAGGTAACAAGGTACTTAAAAACCTCAAAACATAAGGGCTCAGTAATAACTAACTAAAACTCTTCATACTTTTCCCCTTTGAAGTGTACTAGAACAAATTCAAATAACTTGTCAAATGTCACGTTTAACTACAGACCTAAAATGACTTTTGCTGTCAGCATGGCTCGCTATGGAATTGAGATAAGCAGATTTCTGTGAGGCCAGCTGGCGGGTCAGCAGCAGTATTACGATCACAAATCCGAGTCCTTGGCTCCTGACCCCGTGCTGACTCCCAGAAATGTAACCACAGACCCTTCACCTGTGCTCAGGAAGATTCTGGGCCCCGAGGAAGCTCCTCGACATTTACACCTTGTGGCGCTGTAAATACACCTCGTTCTGTGAACCCTCAGGAAGCGCGAGCTACCCCAGGCCACAGCTTCCCAAGCCACTTAAAGCCATCGCCTCGTTTCTCCTGGCCGTCGCTATCTTAAACCCCCCGTATTTCCTTAAGCTTTCGCCCTCTGAGGACACCCGCTACTTACCGGCTTACGGGGGCTGAGGCATCACGGCTCCCGGCCCGCCTCCTGCGGCCCTCCCCCGGCGCTGTCCCGCCCCGTGCCCGCGGCTGCAGTGGCTCCTCCGGGGGCGCAGGCGGCGGTGCTGCCCCGCCGCCCCAGCGTCCTCCGCCTCGCCAAGATGAACCCGCGGCTGCGGCACTGGCGGGAGGCGGCTACGCTGCTGCTGGCGGCGGGCACGCCGGGCCGGCCGCCGCGCCTCCCCTTCGACTATGAGNCGCGCCCCGCTGTTCGCCACCGACCGGGAGGGCCTGGGCTCGCCGCTGCCGGGGGAAGTCGCCTTCCGCATCTGCGCTCTCAGGGAGACCTTCGAGGAGGCGGGGATCCTGCTGCTGGTGCCGGGGCGCGGGCCAGCTCCGCCGCTGCCGGCCGAGTGCCTGCCGCCCGCCGCCGAGCTCGAGGAGTGGCGGCGCCGGGTGCGGGAGGACGCGTCCTGCTTCCTGCGGCTGTGCCGGCACCTGGGCTGCGCGCCCAACATCTGGGCGCTGCACGAGTGGAGCAACTGGCTGACGCCCGTGGGCAGGGCCGGCCGCGGCGGCCGCCGCTATGACACGGCTTTCTTCCTGTGCTGCCTGGAGGAGCGGCCGCCCCACGCCTCACAGGACGACCAGGAGGTGACAGCCGTCCTGGTAAGAGGGGCTGGGGGTGCCCGCGATGCAGCACAGCCCGGCCGGGCGGGTGTTGCGATGGGAGCAGGCGCTCCTGCCCGAGCCCTTCTCTCACGGCCCCTGCCTCCGGCACGCCGCCGAGTGTGTGCCCTTACACATCGAATAGGCGTAGAATCATAGGAAGGTAGGGGTTGGAATGGACCTTAAAAATCATCTTGTTCCACCCCCGCCATGAGCAGGGGCACCTTCCACCAGACCAGGTTGTGCTAAGCCCCGTCCAAGCTGGCCTTGGACACTTCCAGAGATGGGGCAGCCGCAGCTTCTGTGGTCAGTCTGTGTCAGGGTCCCACCACCCTTACAGTAAAAAACCTGCCTTCTAATATCTAACCTCAAAGTCCCCTCTCTCGATTTGTACCCATTATTCCTTGTCCTGTCACTACAGTTCCTGACGAAAGAGTCCCTTTCCAGCTTCCCTGCAGTCCCTTCAGATACTGGAAGGTGCTGTGAGGTCTCCACATCAAAACCNCCCGCGGCTGCGGCACTGGCGGGAGGCGGCTACGCTGCTGCTGGCGGCGGGCACGCCGGGCCGGCCGCCGCGCCTCCCCTTCGACTATGAGCTGCTGCTGCTGCGCCGGAGCTCCCGCAGCGGTTTCATGCCCGGCGCCCACGTGTTCCCGGGCGGGCTGGCGGAGCCGGCGGATTTCTCCGCCGAGTG